>CM066032.1:255718283-256104837 GCA_033557465.1 Ichthyophis bannanicus | reverse complement strand
CAATCTTATTCTGATAATATTCTGTGAACAGATGTATTTTTGTTTTCTGAAGATGGATAGGTAATTTCTCCAGGAACAAGCATGAAGTCAGTCTTCACATATGGGTGATGTTGATGCCGACGGGCCCTCATGGAAGCATCTCCCCAGCCTTCAAAGAAAGCCTTTGGGAAATGTCACCATGCATACGTGGTCCCCTTCCTGCCCAAGGGTGCCATCTTGCTCATGTCTCCTTTTTTCCATGGAATTTCTACAGACATTCGTCTCTTTCCCCCAGAAAAAAGTTGATTTCCTCGTGCACATCTGTTAGCACCGATCCTTTCCCACCTCTGAGCCCCGTCGCCCCAGCTTCGGGACTCAGAACGTAGTAGGTTTTTCCATCAGCGCGTTTTCACTCCCTTTTTAACCGCTGGCCGCATTGAAGGTCTTCGACCTCACTGGGGCCCTTTTGCACCAATGGCCACTGGGTTTAAGAAGTGTGATCGGGGTTTTAAGACAATGTCCTTAACTGACGCACATGATTGTTGCCTCAGTGTCTGGGTGTCAACTATGACCCACAGGCATACACTTTGTGCAAAAAGAAGTTCGCTAAGGCCATCCAGAGCTGCCAGCAGAAGCAAGAGGACATCTTCCACGGATCATAATTCCCACCCCGGTATTTCTGGTAGCTGTGCAGTCTAAGGCCCTGCACAGATCCTTGGAGTTGCTTAAAGTCTCCACGGTGCCTGTGTGAGCATGTGGGCACTCTGATCAGGGTTCCCCGGAGCGAGAGAGTAAGAAAAAAAAGAAATCCTTGAGGGCCTCTTCCTGAAAAGTGGGCACGCATGGCAAGTCCCCTACATGGTCCCACAGCTCCCAGAGGGTATCTGAGAAGTTGGAGCAGGAGTGGTTGGTGAAGGTACCCAGGACACATGCTGAGGCCTCCGGCAATGGACCTCGGACTCCTGAGGCCCACCCTGTCAAGGACTCCCTCTCCTCAGTGACACCAGACCCGGTCACCCCGGCATCGGTTTCGAAGACTGCAACCCCTGAGTGGGGAGCCAGAATGTTGGCATTGGAACACAGCATTTCTACATTTCTTGGCTCGCAGCAAGTATCGATGCCTGGCTCTGCCGGTGCATGCGATGAGACCGCAGGGACCTCGATGTTGAGGACTCCCCGGGCCACTGAAGAGATCCTCGAGACCTCCATACCTCGAGCCGATCCTCAGTGAGGGTCCTGATCCTGTTCCTGTAGCGAGACCCTCCCTGGATAGCACCTCTGGCTCTGGCCAAAACTCAGCTGTGGTTCACCAAAGGCTGGATCCAAGGCGCCTTTAGAGCCGTCCGGCCTCGCATCTTCGATGGACTTCTCGGACTGGGAGTCTGAAGTTGAGAGGTGAAAACCTTTTCAGCAAGCCGATGGAGGACAAGGAGGCGGAGATCGAGACTGAGTATGTCATCAGGACTTGACTCTCAAGGAAGACCTCCACTCTTCCCAAGAAGAAACTATTGGGGAAAAGGCCTCACTTTTACCGGAAAGGCCAGCCTTATCGAAGCTATCCCCCATATCAGACCCCTCAGCATGGTCATCATGGCAAGGGAGCAGGCCAGGGCCCATGTAAGGCTAAGGGCCCTAAGCCCCAGACACTAGCCCCAGCCCAGACTGGGTCAGGGTTTTGACTCCCACAGCATAGCCTCTCCACCCATGGGGGGCCAGCTGCCTACAGGGAGGCACCTGGTTCATTTTTCCCATCGGTGGGCTGCCATCACCACCGGCTCCTGGGCACGTCAGGTGGTCAGGGAAGGTTATCTCCTTCACCTGGACCAGATGCCTCCCCCTCACTTTCCAGGGAAGCCCCCTCAGACTCCCCTTCACCAGGCCCTGCTACTGCAGGAACTTGCCCACCTTCTCAGGGACCTGGCTGTGGAGCCCATACCGCATCACCTAAAAAGACAGGGGTTCTACTCCATGTATTTTTTGGTCCCAAAAAGAACAGGAGGCCTAAGGCCCATCCTAGACTTGAGAAACCTGAACAAATTCCTGGTGTGAGAGAGGTTTAAAATGCTCTCCCTTGGAATTTTGCTGCCCTACCTGCAGCAGGGAGATTGGCTATGCTCCTTGGACCTAAAGGATGCTTATACCCACATCCTGATCCACTCTAATCACAGGCAGTACTTAAGGTTCATGGTTGCGGGCGACCACTAACAGTACAGGGTACTACTCTTCAGCCTGGCCTCCGCCCCAAGAGTCTTCACCAAATGCCTTGCAGTGGTGGCTGCCTACCTCTGTCTCCAAGGGGCCTTTGTCTTCCCATACCTGGACGACTGGTTAGTAAAAGGAGAACACTGCCTCAGAGGTGCAACAGGCTACGGCCTGCACCATCAAGGTCCTACAATGTCTGGGATTTGTGCTAAGCCACCCCAAATCCCACCTAACTCCAACACAGAACCTGGAGTTCATAGGGGCTTGCCTGGCCACTCTCCAAGCCAGGACCTACCTTCCCCTTGGTCAGGGCGGATCGCCTCAGGGCCTTAGCAACCGAGGTACAGCATCATCGCACTGTGTTGGCCCAGTCTATGCTCCGCCTGCTAGGCCACATGGCTTCCACAGTCCATGTGGTCCCCAACACCTGCCTCCACATGTGGGCAGCTCAGTGGTGCCTCCACTCACAGTGGTCCCAGGCCACAGGCAGGCTCTGGGCCAGAATCTTGGTGTCCCGTCAACTAGAAGAGTCACTCAGCTGGTGGCAGAACGCACAGCATCTACAGAAGGGCATGACCTTTCAACACTTGAACCTCCAGAGGGTCCTCACTATGGATGCCTCCCTACTGGGCTGGGGAGCCCACTGTGAGGAACTGCACACAGGACAACTGGTCTCCAGAGGAGAGTCAGCAGCAGATCAACCTGCTGGAGCTCGGAGCCATTTTTCTGGTGAACAGGGCCTTCCAACACCATCTGCAGCACCAGTCAGTGCTGGTCCAAATGGACAACCAAGTCACAATGTTTCTACCTGAACAAACAAGGGGGCACAAGGTCTTACCGCCTCTGCCAGGAGGCAGTGGCCTTCTGCTCATATGCGATCAGTCAGGGAATGCTCCTCAGGGTGGTATACCTTCTGGGCCAGGACAATGCCCTGGCAGACAGGCTGAGCAGGGCCCTCCAACCGCACGAGTGGCACCTAGACCCCAGGGTGGCACAGCACTATTCAGACTATAGGAAACCCCAAGTTTGGACCTCTTTGCCAGCCCAGCCAATGCTCAGCTGCCCTGCTTCTGCTGCCCCCAACCACAGTCATCCCGGATGGTGGCGGACGCCTTCCTCATCTTGTGGTTGGAGGGCCGTCTGCATGCCTTCCCTCCCATGCCTCTAATTGCATGGACCTTCTTCAAGGTTCAGCGGGACAAGGTTTCCATGATCCTGGTGGCTCCATAGAGGCCCAGATAGCTTTGATTTCCTCTATTACGCCACCTGTCGACAGAGCCCCCGGTCCCTCTGGGGTGTGCCCCAGGGCTATTGACTCAGGAGGAGGGCTCGCTGCTCCAACCCAACCTGGGGCCCCTGTTGCTAATGGCATGGCTGTTGAATGGGTCGCCCTAGCGCCCTTCAACCTCCCCAGGGAGGTGTAAGAAGTCTTCCTGGCCTCTTGTAAGAATTCCATAAGATTAGCCTACGCCTTCAAGTGGTGCAGATTCTCAGTATGGTGTGTGGAGCAACGGATTGGCCCATTCTCCTGCCAGGTGCACATGGTGCTAAAATACTTGCTCTTCCTCTCGCAGACCGGACTCATGTCCAGCTCCATCAGGGTACACCTGAGCACGCTGTCGTTGCACTATCACTCCATAGAGGGCAAGCCTCTTTCTGTGCAGCTCCTCATTTCCCGATTAATGCGGGGCTTGCTGCTCTCCAAGCCCCTCATTCGGCCACCTCTGGTGGAATGGGATCTCAATGTGGTTTTGACACAGCTCACTAAGCCGCCCTTTGAACCTTTGGCTACCTGCCATTTGTGTGACCTATCTTGGAAGGTTGTCTTCCTGGTGGCACTCACCTCTGCCCGCAAAGTCAACGAACCTCAGGCCTTGGTGGCTGAACCACCCTTACACTAAGTTCTACAAGAACAGAGTCATGTTTCGCACCCACCCTAAATTCCTTCCGAAGGTGGTATCTGCTTTCCACCTCAACCAAGAGATAGTGCTCCCTACTTTCTTTCCATGGCCCCATGCTGACAAGGCAGCAGCTGTTCTCCATGCTCTGGGACTGGAAAATGGCCCTGCCCTTCTACCTGCAGCATATTCAGGACCACTGCAAAGCCTCACAGCTTTTTCTTTCATACGACCCTAGTTGACTTGGGGAGGCTGTCACCAACCATACTCTGTCCACCTGGGTGGTGGACTGCATCGCCTTTGCCCATGATCAGGCTGGGCTATCATTGGGGCGCCAGGTCATGGCACACAACGGCAGGGTCATCGCAACCTCATTTGCGAGCCTACACTCTGTCCCTATGGCAAACATCTGCCAACTGTTCCTCAGTCCACACCTTCGCAGCTCACTACTGCCTGGAGAGGGAGTCCTGATGGGACAGTGCCTTTGGCCAGGCCGTACTCTGTAATCTGTTCAGGGTTTAGGCAACTCCTGCCCTTTGACCCTTCTTGTTCAGGCTACTGGAGCCATGGTTCTCCCTGGACACTGTGGTCCCCAGAGTCTATCCTCAAATTTGCTTGTGGTGGCTCATGGCTGGGCTGTTTTTTTTTCTACAGGTTCTTGGTAGCTTGTAGCTAGAGAGTCCCAGGTTCTTGCTAGCTTGTAGCTAGAGATTTCCTGCTTGTTCCTGGAGAAAGCATAGTCACTCATCTCTAACAGGTTTTCTCCAGGGACAGCAGGAATTAGTCCTCACAATCCTCCCTCCTCTCCTTGGAGTTGCTGTACAATTTTTGGCCATCTTCGTTTGTCGGCTCTAGCTATGTCATCTGACTGAGCAAGACAGCACCATTAGACAGGAAGAGGACCACACATGCGTGGTGGCATCTCCCAAAGGCTTTCTTTGAAAGCTGTGGAGATGCTTCCACGAGGGCTCTGTTGGTGTCGACGTCACCCACATGTGAGTACTGATTCCTGCTGTCCCTGGAGAACACCCATTACAGGTGAGTAACTACGCTTTATACACCTTAGATATGGAGGGAGAGAGTTCCAAAAAGACTGGGGAGTAGAAAATAAATGCTGTATTACTTGTTGCATGATTGTTTTTTCTGAAGTCTTTAGGGATTGATAACGTGTTTCGTGTGCATCCTCTTTGTCTTGAGTCCAGAATCATTATTGTTAAGGAGCATAGATGGGTTGGGATCAAGTTGTAGAGTATCTTGAATGTGATAATTAGGGATTTATATTGAATTCTACTTGGTTTAGGTAACTAGTGAAGCTGGTGTAGGATGAGGATGAGCTGGTGTGGGATGAGTATGAGGACTTCCTCTTCAGGCAGTAGTGAGCTGTGAAGGTGTGGACTGAGGACCAGTTGGCAGATGTTTGCCATAGGGACAGAGCATAGGCTTGCAAATGAGGTTGCCATGACCCTGACGTTGTGTGCCGTGTGCTTTCTGTATGGTACCTACAACTGCATGTTGTGCTATTTGTAGCTGGTTTATGGCTCATTTGGAAGCCTCTGTAGGATACTGTTGCAGTAATCAAAGTGGGGACAAATCATTGCTTGTATTACCGAGCGAAAGTCTTGAGGTGATAAGAGGGGTCTTAGGTTTTGTATCATTCTTAATTTGTTGTAAATTAATCAAGTTATTGAGTTTATATGCTTCATTAAACTGAGATTCTGATCTAGGATCACTCCTAGATATCTCACCTCCTCCTTTACTTCAAGATCAGCTCCTTTGACTTGTATCTTTGTCGTGGTCTAAAGTCTTTGACCTTAGTGATAAATAGGACTTCTGTTTTTTTGTAATTTATCATTAAGTTGCAAGATGTGAACCATTGTGCTGCTTCATTAAAACACTCTATAATCTGTGTAAGGTCGGGTTTATCCATTGAAAATGAGGTAAATAACATTATGTCATCAGCATAGATTCTGTAATTTATTTTTTGTGTTTTGAAAATATCGCAGATCAGCTGAAGGTAACTGTTAAATAATAGAGCAGATAAGGTTGAACCTTGCAGTATTCCTTGATCCTGGCTGTATGTTTCTGAGAGTGAATGACCAATTTTTATGTGTTGTGTGCGGTCAGATAGATACGATTTGAATCATTTGAGTATGGTACCATTAACACCACTTTGTAGAAGTCTCATTAATAGCATCTCATGGTTGACAGAATCAAAAGCAGATGCTATGTCTAGGAAAATGATGATGTAGGCCTGTCTGGGTCTGTCTATTCCTTGTATGATTATATCAAATACGTTTTTATAAGCCATGTTTAAACACCATGAAAGAGTCTAAACCCATACTGGTGTGTGTCTAGTGGAGTATGCATATCGATGTGATCTTGGAGTTGCCTTTGAACGTTTTTTTTCAATTAGTTTAGCTATGAAATGGCCTGTAGGAATTTGGGCAACTTTTGTCTAGGGAAAAGTTTTTTAAGCTTGGGCGGATGATTGCTTTTTTAAGATTTCCTGGGATGTGACCTAGTGCTAGGGAAAGGTTAATAATCTTAAGTATAGTGGGTGCCATTTCTGCTCTTGTCAGTTTAATCCAGCTTACCAGACATGGGTCTAGATGAGATGTAGTTGTATTGATTGACATTATGATTTGGAGCAGCTGATCAGTATTTATCATTGAGAATGTTTGCCATGAGGTGATGTTACCATTATATGTGTGTATAATCAACATAGAGCTTGTGGTTGGCTTCTTTAGTTTGTTCTTATAATGGTCAGCTATCAATTGAGGATCCAGAGTGGAGTTATCTCCTTGGTTTGGAGTTCAAACTAGAGATTTTACTATATCAAAGAGCTCCCTTGGTTGATTGAGGGAGTTCTTCAAGATCTTTGTGTAATATTCCTTCTTGTGGTTATTAATACTAACTCTATAAACCTGGAGTATGTCCATATATATGGTTCTGTCCTCTTGGGATTTGGTAACTATTCATTTTCTTTCCAGTTTTCGTAATGGCCTTTTTAATTGCTTTAGCTCTTGGGAGTATCAAATCTGTGTTATTCTGTTCCTCTTTGTCGATCTTGGTTTGGATGCTGATGCTGCTGTACTTATGACCTTGTTCCATTTCCTCAGTATCTCATCTGTATCAGTGGAGTCTGCATTGAGATGTGGAAGGGTTTCTTTTAGGAATATCTCTTTATCAAATTGTTTAAAAGTGCATTGTATGTTCTCAATACTCTTTTTTTTTTTTTTTTATTCTTGGATAGTTTATGTTCTATGGAGAAATTAATTAGATGGCGGTCTGACCATGGAACAGGTTGCGTCTGTATAGAGGTTTGTCGAGAGCTATTGTATATATTATTAGGTATGAATATTAAGTCTAGTGCATTACAACACTGTCAAGGCAGTATATCATAAAATACAGACAATCCGGCATCTACAACCCCTACTGGAGCCAGATGACTTCCAGACAATCTACCAAGCCTTAGTAATCCCCCACTTTGACTACGCCAACTCAATCCTACAGGGACTCCCAAAAAACACGCTGAAGCCACTTCAACTTGCAATGAATGCAGCCGCTGGAATACTACATGGAGCCGCCAGGAGGGACCATATAACCCCAATCCTGAAACACCTCCATTGGCTGCCGGTCCACTGTAGATTCTCCTTCAAAATTCTACTGTTGACGTTTCAAGGCCATCAACAGCCTCACCTCCTCCTCCATGATGGACCTCATCCTCCCCAGGCGCTCAGTCAGAAGGTCAGTCGCTGCCAATACACTGAGTATCCCTAGCAAGATCACAAAGTGCTCTCAAGCAACAAGAAACAGAGCCTTCATGTACTATACACCCACATGTTGGAATGCCCTCCTGCCCGACATCTGGTCCATTAGTGGTCCATTACTGACCTTACCCAATTCAGGAAGGCTCTGAAACACCACCTTTTCCTCCAGCACTACTCTCACAGCGCGGACACACAACATCCAGCCATATGCAACCACCAAGACAGCCTCCCCAAAACACTCACAACACACAGTCTCAGCCCGGCACATTAGCACTGCCAGATTCCCTGGTATGCACATGTATATAGTCACCTAACCTTGTAAATAGTCGCCAAGCAGCCCCTTTCGCCATGCCACTTCTGTTGACCTGACTGCATAGCCTGTACATAGTTACCCCAGTTAGCCCAAGTTGCAAACCTGTTCTTTGTAAGTACAGTACGGGCGCTGCCTGCACTGTACAATTTGCTGTTGACTGTAAACGGAGCTGATTTTAAAGAGCGTAGTATATAAAAGACTTTAAATAAAATAAATAAATAAAATAAATTACCTTTGTTATGTGTTGCTTTATTAACTATCTGTTGAAAACCCATGTCATCCATTGCATGAAGGAAGGCAGATGTATGGCTATTGTGTAGAGAAGTTAGATTGAAATCTAGTACAATGAGATGTTTGTTACTGGGTTTATCTGAGCAGGATGACTCCAGCAGCATGGCAATAATTTTAGTGTCAGATACAGGAGACCTGTAAATTAGGTTAAATGCATGGTGCATATTAAGCCCATCCATGCTTATTGCTGACTTATGGAATGCCTTTAGTTTATCTTTACTCATTATGAGGACACCTCTCCCCTCTTATTTTGTCGTGGGCTGTAGTAAATGTTGTAGTGTGGTTGCTTCAATTGATTGAATATCACTGTATCATTTTCTCAAAGCCGGGTTTCATTGATGAACATTGCAAAAATGCTACTGTTGTGGATGTAGTCTGCTATAATTGGTACTTTGTTTTTAATTGATCTCACATTTACTATGCAACACCTTATGGTTATGGTAGTATCCATTCGTAAGAACAAGATATGCCATAGTAGATCAGACCAAGGTCCATCAAGTCCAGTATCCTGTTTATAGCAGTGGCCAATCTAGGTCACCAGTACCTAGAAGTTTCCCCAAAAGACACAGGTTCCACAATGCTTGTATTGGGGCAAGCAGTGGATATCCTGGGTCCCCTTTAATAATGGTTTATGGACCTTTCCTCCAGGAACTTGTCCAAACCTTTTTTAAAACCGGCTACACTAACAGCTTTTACTACAGTCTCTGGTAACGAATTCCAGAGTTTGTTGAGTGAAAAAATATTTTCTCTTACTAGTCTTAAATAGGTTACCCTGTAGCTTCATTGCATGTCCCGTAATCTTTCTATATTTTGATGGCATAAACAATTGATCTACGTTTACCCGTTCCATTCCATTCATTAATTTATAGACCTCTATCATATCTCCCTTCAGCCGTCTCTTTTCCAAGTTGAAGAGCCCTAACCTTTTTAGCCTCTCTTCATAGGGGTATCCTTCCATCCCCTTTACCATTTTTGTGGCTGTACCTTGTCTAAATAGTGCTATATCCTTTTTAAGATACGGCGACCAGAATTGCACACAATATTCAAGGTGCGGTCTCACCATGGAACGATACAGAGGTATTATAATATCCTTTGTTTTATTCTCCATTCCTTTCCTTATGATACCTAGCATTCCATTTGCTCTCTTCACCGCCACTGCACACTGGGCAGAGGGTTTCAACATGTTATCCACGATGACGCCTAAATCTTTTTCCTGGGTGGTGGTTCCTAATGTGTAACCTTGCATCGTGTAACCATAGTTTGCTTTGTTCTTTCCTAGGTGCATAACTTTGCACTTGTCCACATTAAATTTCAACTGCCATTTGGATGCCCAGTCTTTCAGTTTATCAAAGTCCTCTTGCAATTTTTCACAATCCTCATGGGTTTTAACAACTTTGAATAATTTTGTGTCATCTGCAAATTTGATTACCTCCTTGTTATTCCCATTTCCAGGTAATTTACGAATATGTTAAAAAGCAGCAGACTCAGCACCGATCCCTGGGGTACTCCACAATTCACCTTTCTCCATTGGGAAAATTGGCCATTTAGCCCTACCCTCTGCTTTCTATCTTTTAACTAGTTCCTGATCTACAATAGTACACTGCCTCCTATCCAATGACTTTTTAATTTCGCCAGGAGTCTCTCATGAGGGACCTTGTCAAAGGCTTTCTGAAAATCCAGATACACTATATCAACTAACTCACCTTTGTCTACCTGTTTATTCACACCTTCAAAAAACAAAACATTGGTAAGACAAGACCTTCCTTGGCTAAAGTCAAGTTGGCTGTCTCCCATTAAGCCATGACTATATGTTCAGTAATTTTATTCTTTATAATGGTTTCTGCCGATTTTCCTGGCACAGATGTCAGGCTCACAGGTCTGTAGTTTCCTGAATCACCCTTGGAACCCTTTTTAAAAATTGGAAGTACATTGGCCATCCTCCAATCTTCAGGTATCACAGATTATTTTAATGATAGTTCACAGATTGCTAATAGTGGGTCTGCAATCTCATATTTCAGTTCTTTCAACATCCTTGGATGCATACCATCCAGTCCAGGTGATTTGCTGTCTTCAGTTTATCAAATAGTTGTAATATATCTTCCTGGTGTATCAATATTTCTTTCAATTCTTCTGCAGCATCACCTTTAAATATCATTTCATATAAGGGCTGTATTTTTGTTATGATATAAATCAGTTTATTTATATTACATGATGTTTCATGATCTGGTTTGTACAGTGTTGTATAGGGTCTTATAGGATTCTGCTGATGAATGGTTGGAATTATTTGTGATTGTGGAGTGAATGACCTGTGCTTGCAGTTAATATTAGCAGTATAGTGAGAATACAGTACAGAAATATATACCTTTACTTCCATGGTGTCTGTGTTCTGTTCATTGGTTTTGTGCTTGTTGTAATCGTTGTTGTTCACTGTATGTGCTTCTTGCACACAATGGGGGAGTTGACAGCTTCTGCTAAGCTCCTGCTAGGCTCCATGCCAAAGGGCCACTTTGGCGAGACCCTTAGGTGCTCTGGGGGAAGAGCCCCTCCATTTTGGGGAAAGGAGGGGCTCTTCCGAAGGGATGGGCTTCACCTTAACCTGGATGGAACCAGACTGCTGACATTAACCTTTAAAAAGGAGATAGAGCAGCTTTTAAACTAGATAATAGGGGAAAGCCGACAGTCGCCCAAGAGCGGATGGTTCGGAAGAATGTATCCTTAAAGCATACTACCAAAAGCAGAGAGGTTCCATAAAAGAGTAAAGTAGCCCAAATGCCCTTGAGTATGGAGCAGACAGAGCTTAAAGATCCCAAATTACCCATGTCTACCAATAGCCAAATTAATATGAATAAAATACAGTCTCTAAAATGCTTGTATGCAAATGCTAGAAGTCTAAAAAATAAGATGGGAGATTTAGAATATATAGCACTAAATGAGAGGTTAGATATGATTGGAATATCAGAGACATGGTGGAAGGAGGACAACCAGTGGGACACTGTGATACCTGGGTACAAACTATATCGTAATGATAGAGCTAATCAAATTGGTGGAGGGGTTGCGCTCTATGATAGAGAGGGCATTGAGTCAGAAAGGATTAAAGATTTGCAGGAAACAAAATTTGCTGTAGAATCTCTATGGATTGAAATTCCATGTAAAAAGGGGAAGGCGATGGCAGTGGGGGTGTACTATCGACCGCCTGCCCAGAATGAACAAATGGATGATGAAATGCTCAAAGAAATCAAGGAAGCCAACAAATGTTACAGCGTGGTAATAATAATGGGTGATTTCAATTACCCCGGTATCGACTGGGTCAGTGTCACGGCAGGACATGCTAGGGAGATAAAGTTCCTAGATGAAATAAATGACTGCTTCTTGGAGCAGCTGGTTCATGAACCGACCAGAGGGGAAGCCATATTAGACCTAGTCCTTAGTGGAACACCAGATCCAGTGCAAGAGATAAGGGTGTTGGGACCACTTGGCAATAGTGTACATAGCATGATCGCCTTTGATTTAATTAGTGGAGGAGGGATAGTAAGGAAATCCACAGTACTACCTTTTAACTTTCAAAAGGGAGACTATGATAAAATGAGGAAAATAGTTAAGAAAAAACGAAAAGGAGCAGTTGCAAAGGTTAAAGACTTACATCAAGCTTGGGTGTTGTTGAAAAATACTATCTTGGAAGCCCAGACCAGCTGTATTCCACACTTTAAGAAAAGTGGAAGGAAGTCCAAAAAACTGCCAGCAGGGTTTAAAGGTGAGGTCAGAGAGACTGTTGTTGCCAAAAAAGCATCTTTCAGGAAATGGAAAAAGGAGCCAAACGACAAAACCTGGAAACAGCACAAGCACTGGCAGGTCAAATGCAAGGCATTGATAAAGCAGGCAAAGGGAGAATTTGAGAAGAAGCTTGCTGCGGAAGGAAAAACACGAAATAAAGATTTTTTCAAGTACATTCGTAGCAAAAAACCTGTGAGAGAGTCAGTTGGTCCATTAGATGATAGAGGAGTTAAAGGGGCACTAAGAGGCGACAAGGCAATAGCGGAGAGACTGAATGAATTCTTTGCTTCGGTCTTTACTGAGGAAGATGTAGGGATGTTACCCATGACTGAAGTGGTATTTAAAGGTGCGGAAGAATTGAAGAAAATATCGATACATCGGGAAGATGTATTACAACTATTAGATAAACTGAAGAGTAGCAAATCACCTGGGCCAGATGGTATGCATCCAAGGGTGTTGAAAGAACTGAAATATGAGATTGCAGACCTGCTATTAGTAATCTGTGAATTTTCATTAAAATCATCTGGCGATCCTCCAATCTTCAGGTATTACAATGTAACGCCAATTTTTAAAAAGGGTTCCAGGGGTGATCCGGAAAACTACAGACCGGTGAGCCTCACGTCAGTACCGGGAAAAATGGTAGAAACCATAATAAAGAATAAAATTACTCAGCATGTAGATAGTCATGGCCTAATGGGAGACAGCCAACATGGCTTTAGACAAGGAAGATCTTGTCTTACTAATCTGTTATGTTTTTTTGAGAGTGTGAATAAACAGGTGGACAAAGGTGAGTCGGTTGATATAGTGTATCTAGATTTTCAGAAAGCCTTTGACAAGGTCCCTCATCAGAGACTTTTGGCAAAACTAAAGAGTCATGGGATAGGAGGCAGTGTACTACTGTGGATCAGGAACTGGTTAAAAGATAGAAAGCAGAGGGTTGGGCTAAATGGCCAATTTTCCCAATGGAGAAAGGTGAATAGTGGTGTACCCCAGGGATTTGTGCTGGGTCCGCTGCTTTTTGACATATTCATAAATGACCTGGAAAATGGAATAACGAGTGAGGTTATCAAATTTGCAGATGACACAAAACTATTTAAAGTTGTTAAAACCCAAGAGGATTGTGGAAAATTGCAAGAGGATCTTGATAAATTGGAAGACTGGGCATCAAAATGGCAGATGAAATTTAATGTGGACAAGTGCAAAGTTATGCACCTAGGGAAGAACAACCCAAACTATGGTTACACAATGCAAGGTTCCACATTAGGAACCACCACCCAGGAAAAAGATTTAGGCGTCATTGTGGATAACATATTAAAACCCTCGGCCCAGTGTGCAGTGGCAGCCAAGAGAGCAAATAGAATGCTAGGTATCATAAGGGAAGGAATGGAAAATAAAACAAAAGATATTATAATGCCTCTATACCGTTCTATGGTGAGACTGCACCTTGAATATTGTGTGCAATTCTGGTCGCCCTATCTTAAAAAGGATATAGCATTATTAGAAAAGGTTCAGAGAAGAGCCACCAAAATGGTACAGGGGATGGAAGGATACTCCTATGAAGAAAGGCTAAAAAGGTTAGGGCTCTTTAACCTGGAAAAGAGACGGCTGAGGGGAGATATGATAGAAGTCTATAAATTAATGAACGGAGTGGAACGGGTAAACATAGATCGATTGTTTACGTTATCAGAATATAGAAAGACTAGGGGACATACAATGAAGCTACAGGGTAAACTATTTAGGACTAATAAAAGAAAATATTTTTTCACTCAACGTGTAATCAAACTCTGGAATTTGTTACCGGAGGATGTAGTAAAGGCTGTTAGTGTAGCTGGGTTTAAAAAAGGTTTGGACAAGTTCCTGGAGGAAAGGTCCATAAACCATTATTAAGAAGGGACCCAGGATATCAATGTTTGACCCAGTACAAGCATTGCGGAACCTGTGTCTTTTGGGGAAACTGCTAGGTACGTATGACCTAGATTGGCCACTGTTGGAAACAGGATACTGGGCTTGATGGACCTTGGTCTGACCCAGTATGACATATCTTATATTCTTATGTTCTTATGGGCCCGCCAGATGCGAGCATGCCTGGAATAGGTCTCAATTTAAAGTTCCTGCTGCCAGAGTGATGCTGTAGAGGGGGAGAAGCTTACCTACGCTCTCTCTGTTGCAGCGATTCTGGTCCCAGTGTCTGTTCATTGCAATCATGGCTCAGGTTGTACAGTCCTGGGCTCTCCGGTGGCTTGGAGTTGTCTGCGATGCAATCAGGGCTTAGGTTGTGCAGTCCTGGGCTACCCGGGTGGCATAGAGTCCTTGGCGGTGGGCGGTTGTCTGTCTGGCTTCTCTCCTGTATCGGGCATGCCTGGGATAGGTCTCAATTTCAAGTTAAGAACATAAGAACATAAGATATGCCATACTGGGTCAGACCAAGATCCATCAAGCCCAGTATTCTCTCTGTTGCAGCGTGACTTTCGCTGGGGCTCCCTTATTCTCCGTTAAGGTGACAGCCATTTTTGGGTGTTACGGTGCACGCTTGTCACCTCAATACCCAATGCCCCGTTAGTGCCAGAATGCCTACTCACCACCATGGCCTTTAATGCATGGAAACACTCTTATTGCTGCCGTTAATGCTCGTTATCTGTGGCTCCCTTACTACCCTTTAGTAAACATACCCCTAAATCTTTGGCTGCTCCAAAGGCATCGATATCAGCATTGAAGCCCGATACCGAGACCAGAGAAAAGTCCCAGCATAAGCATTGCAACTTCCCTAGAAGTGCTTCTGATGTAGACTGGCCAGCCAAACAGCCCTGATGGCAGGATCTGTTCTGCAAAGCACAAGAGGGGCTCTGGAATGCTCCCGAGCAATCAACCTCCAGAGAGCTACCCATTCCATGTTCTGGGATGGTGGCTCAGAGCACCATGGGCATTTCCACCCAGACATCCCTGGACCTATGCATGCTGAATATCGAGAGCTTCAGGAATGTAGGCTTTGGCATCGAGCCTACTGCCAGGCCCCGATGCTGGGCCTCAAACTGGCATAGATGGAACCCCTGAGGGCAATACTGTCATTGCAACCGTCCGAGACATCCGGTATCCAACAGACTCGAACTGACAAGACTGTCTGTTCCAATACTTCTGAGCATCGGTATCAGTATTGACCTTCGACGTCCATGAAGCAACAAGGTTGAACCCAAGACTGCCGATACTTTGACTTCTTACCAGACTCTGATTCCAGTTCTTCAGAATCTGATGAGGGATCACTCGATTCCCGAGAACTTTCAGACATCCCTTCGGACCCTTTGCCACCTCAGGAATGGTGTCAGTCCCCACCAGAAGATATGTCCTTTCAGGAATTCATACGTAATATGGCAGCAGGGCTAGCCATCATAGTAGCCTCGGAAAAGAAACAGAGGCCAGAGTAATTGGAGATACTCCAATACCCTCCCATGCCTAAGGAGGTTGCTACATTCCTGGTGCATCACATCATACAGGATTTTTTGCTCTGCATGTGGGAAGCCCTGCTCACAGTTCTGCCTGTCAACAAGAGGCTCGATACCATTAATTGAGTACCAGAGTGCCCAGACTTCCAAAACCTCAGCTCCCCACCATTCAATAGTGGTGGAATCGACAATGCACCGCATAAAGAGCAATAAGAACTATTCACCCATGCCACCTGGCAGAGACTCGAAGACACTCAGTGTCTTTGGGCGTCGATGCTTCCAAGCATGCATGTTGGCCTCCAGAATAAACTCTTACATGCTGTACATGGGCCTGTTTCTGAAGGATGTCACTAGGGATCTGGAGACTTTGACCCCCCATGCTTCCTGAGGATAGGCAGAGTGCATTCCAGACACTCATCAAGCAAGGCCAAAATTCTTCCAAGTTTCTTACCAGGGCCTCTTTCAATGCCTTTGAATCAACAAGCAGAGCTTCAACAGTCTGCAATTGGGCTCGTAGAATGGCCTGGTTACAGGCATCAGATCCCGAGCAATGGGTCTAGGGTAAACTGGCCAATATCCCATTTACTAGAGAAAACCTTTTTGGCAAAGATTGGAGGAAAAAAGCAGGAGAGATTGAAGAGGACGATCTCGTTCTAAAACGCCTTTCTAGGAAGACAGCTGACCTAGCCAAGAGGAAGGCTCTCCCCAAAAAATCTTTCTATTCTAAAAAGAAGAGATACTTTCTCCAGGACCAAGCAGGAAGTCAGTCCTCACATATGGGTGACGTTGGCGTCGACGGAGCCCCCATGCGGAGCATTTCTCCAGCTTTCAAAGAAAGCCTTTGGGAATGCAGGCATGCATGCGTGGTCCCCTTCCCACCCAAAGGTGCCATCTTGCTCAGTCTTCTTTTTTCCGCAGAGCCCTACGGATGCCTGTCCTTGTCACCCGTGGAAAAAGTTGATTTTTCTGCATTGGGTCGATGTTTTTTCTTCGGTTCGACGTCGGTTCCTTTCCCGCCTGGACTCGGTACACCGGTGCCGAGCCCGGATTTCCTTTTTTCGGTTTTTGTCCTTAGAGACTGCGTTCGCGCCTTTTTTCTTTTCCCTGGCAGCCCAATTTTTTGATCTTGCAGGGGCCCTTTTTCCCCCAATGGCTGCCAGTGGCTTTAAGAAGTGTGATCGGTTCAAGAAACTGATGTCTCTCACCGACACACACGACTGTTGCCTCTGGTGCCTGGGGCCAGATCATGATTCTACGGTCTGTAGCCCCTATGGCAAAATGTCTTCCAAGGCATTACGGAGCCGTCAGCACCAGCGTGAGAGGATCTTCTCCGAGTCTGCCTCTGGATGGGTCCGGACTTCGTCAGAGGCCTCAACGTCTCGGGAGTCTGACCCCGAGCATTGTTGGGGCTCCTCTGAAAGGGAGTCCCCCTAGAGGGAGCACCGAAGGAAGAAGAAACCCACGAGGGCAGCATCGATGGACGCTCTTGGCTCCTCGAGGGCCAGGTCGCATAGCCCCGATCGCCGTCCCGGGTCTTCGGAGTCGGAGAGGCCTGCAAAGCATCCTCGTGTAGAGTCGGAGGCCCCGAGTCACGTGAGTACTGTAGTCCTCGTGGACTCTCCTCAGGGGGAGCTGACATCGGGTCCAGGGCCGTTGGGGCCCGAGTCAGAGGCTGCTAGGTCTCCTGAGCTCGGACTCAGGTTGACGGCCTTGGAGAGCAGACTGTCTGCCTTCATGGAGCATCAGCGGGTGCTGATCGCCGGTCTCACCGGCGCATCTGCCCCGACCACTGGGACATCCATGTCCAAGTCGACCCCAGAGGCCGAGCCGATCCTCGAGACCATGCGATCTCAAGTCGATCCTCGGCCGAGGTCACCCTCGGCCTCCCATTCGGGACCGAGGTCGTCGACGCCGGTTCCCTTGGCGTCGGCGAGGATGGCGTCGGTGCCTGCCCACCTGGAGTCGCTCGATTCCTCCTCGGAGGAATCGGCATGGGAAACGGAGGAGGAGGAGTCCCCTGACACCTTCTGGACTTGGTGCATCCCTTCAGACTCACCGGGATCCGAACCTCGGACAAGGTCCCCCCCGGAGGATACCAGGTTCTCGGATTTCGTAAGGGACATGGCCAAAGCATTTGCATTCCCTGCAGACCACGAGGAGGAGCCTCGAGCCGAGGAGCTCAAGGCTCTGCAGTATGACTCTCCTCCCAAGGAGGCCTTTACTGTCCCGGTTCCTCCGATGCTGGAGCAGTTGCTCTTCCGCATGTGGGAGGCGTCGGCCTCGATGCCGGTTCTAAGCAAGCGGGTCGATTCCATTTATCGTGTCCGCAAGAGCCCCGGGTTTCAAAAGACACAGCTACCGCACCACTCCATGGTTGTGGAATTGGCCATGCATCGTCTGAAGAGTCAGAAGATGCACTCCTTGGTGCCCCCCGGCAGGGAGGCCCGGAACCTGGATGCCCTCGGTAGAAAGTGTTTCCAGGGCTCTATGCCTGCTTGCCGTTTCCAGACCTACCAGCTGTACATGGGCATATACCTTCGAGACCTGGCAAAGGAAATTGCCAGGTTCTCTGCTGGTCTGTCCGAGGAACCTTTGCAGAGGTTCAAGGCCTTGTCTTCTGGTATTCGGGAGTGCTCGAAATTTATATCTTGAGCAGCCTACGATGGATTTGAGGCTTCGGCTCGGGTAGCAGGGGCTGGCATCGGTGCACGCTGCCAGGCTTGGCTACAATCCTCGGACCTCGAACCATGGGTACAGGACAAGTTGGTCAATATCCCTTGCCGAGGTGAAAACCTCTTTGGCAAGCCCATGGCAGAAAAGGCTGCAGAACTCGAGACCGAGACTCTTAACCGGACGAGGCTGTCCAGGAAAACCTCTGCCCCTTCTCAGAAGAAGAAGGGCTCGGGGAAAAAGACCTTTTACCCGAAGAAGACCGCTGCCTACAAAACCTACCCTCACTACCAGGCCTCTGCAGCTCCCCAGCAGAGCCAGCAGGCCAAGGGGCAGGGTCATGGGCCCCATAGGCAGAAGGCCCCCAAGCCTCCTACTCCGGCTCCTGCTCAGCAGGGAGGGTTTTTTTGACTATGCCAGCATAGCCTCTCCTCCTCTCCAGGGCACAGGAGGTCGGATGACCCTGTACGCAGACAGGTGGCCAGCCATCACAGGGGATACTTGGGTGCTAAGCATCATCAAAAGGGGCTATCTGCTCCACTTCACCCAGATACCCCCCTCCTACTTTCCAGGGGAGCCTCCAAGACCACCTCTGCACAGAAACTTACTCCTTCAGGAGTTGGAAGGTCTACTAAGGGACCAGGCGCTGGAACCGGTGCCTCACCTCCTGGAAGGGCAAGGCTTCTACTCCAGGTACTTCCTGGTACCAAAGAGAACAGGAGGCCTCAGACCCATCCTCGACCTCAGAAATCTGAACAAGTTTCTAGAGAGGGAAAAGTTCAAGATGCTTACCCTTGGAATCTTACTGCCCTACCTCCAGCAGGGAGATTGGCTATGCTCCTTAGACCTGAAGGATGCTTATACTCACATCCTCATCCATCCAAGTCACAGACAATTCCTCAGATTTGTGGTGGGAGGAAAGCACTTCCAGTACAGAGTGCTTCCTTTCGGCCTCACCTCCGCCCCCAGGGTTTTTACAAAATGCCTGGTGGTGGTTGCGGCCTACCTCAGGAACCAGGGGATCTTTGTGTTCCCTTACCTGGACGACTGGCTTATCAGGGGCCAGTCTCCACAAGAGACCAGGCAGGCCACCTTCAGAACCATAGCTCTGCTTCAGCACCTGGGGTTTGTCATAAACTTCCCCAAGTCCAGGACGTGGAGTTCATAGGGGCCAGATTGGATACCATCCATGCAAAGGCCTATTTGCCTGTAGACAGACCTCACAGGCTGATAAAGTTAGCCAGCCAGTTTCAGGCAAACTCTCTGGTCTCGGCCAGACACTTCCTCCAGCTCTTAGGTCACATGGCTTCCTCAGTGCATGACACACTGCATGCCTGGCTGCACATGAGGGCGGCTCAGTGGCACCTTAAGGCACAGTGGTTGCAGGCCACAGGGAAGTTGTCAGACAGAATAAGGGTGTCCAAACTCTTGGTGGACTCCTTACGCTGGTGGAGGGATCTCCCAAATCTGGTCAGGGGTCTTCTTTTCCAGGCCTCCCCACACACTCAGGTACTGACTACCGATGCTTCCCTGCAGGGCTGGGGGGCACACTGCCAAGGGGCCTGCACACAGGGCCTGTGGTCTCCTTGGGAGGCCACCCAGCAGATCAACCTGTTGGAATTGTGGGCCATTCGACTGGCCTTACGGACTTTCTCTCAGATCCTGTCTCACCAGTCTATTCTAATTCAGACGGACAACCAGGTGGCTATGTTTTACGTCAACAAGCAGGGAGGCACAGGATCCAGACTTCTGTGCCTGGAAGCACAAGCTCTCTGCTCCTGGGCTGTCAATCAGGGCATGACCCTCAGGGCGGTCTACCTCCCAGGCCAGGAAAACTACCTGGCGGACAGGCTAAGCAGACTCCTGCAGCCTCACGAGTGGCAGTTGGATCCTCGTGTAGTCCAACAGATCTTTCTGAAGTGGGGACTTCCAACCATGAATCTCTTTGCCAGTCCGCTAAACAGGCAGCTACCCAGGTTCTGTTCCAGACAACTGCATCCCTTGCGAACAGCGCCAGATGCATTCCTGATTCTCTGGTCAGAGAGCCTGCTGTATGCCTTTCCTCCCACACCTCTGGTGGCCCGGACTCTGTTCAAAATCCAGAAGGACCGAGCCACGGTGATCCTGATAGCCCCCAGGTGGCCCAGGCAGCCGTGGTTCCCTCTTCTTCTACAGTTGGCAGTGGATACTCCACTTCCTCTGGGGTTGCAACCCAACCTTCTGACTCAGGATCAGGGGTCCCTCTTGCATCACAACCTCAAATCCCTCAATTTGATGGCCTGGCTGCTGAAAGGCTAGTCCTTGCTCCCTTGCTCCTATCAAGGGAGGTTGAAGAGGTGGTGTTGGCCTCCAGAAAGCATTCCACTAGGAAGGCCTATGCTCTGAAGTGGCATAGGTTCTCTAGTTGGTGTTTTCAACAGCAGGAGGACCCCTTCTCCTGCTCGGTCCAGGTGGTGTTGCAATATGTGCTCCACCTTTCCAACCTGGGACTTCAGTCCAACTCTGTCCGGGTTCACCTCAGTGCCCTCTCAGCTCACCACTCACCGGTGGATGGACAATCCCTCTCGGGCCACCCCCTGGTTTCTCGCTTTCTCAGAGGCCTGCTTCTGCTTAAGCCTCCTATTCGTCCACTGGCCACTGAGTGGGATCTCAATGTGGTCTTGCAGCAACTGACTCGCCCACCTTTTGAGCCGATGGCAACCTGCCATTTACGTTTCCTCTCCTGGAAGGTGTTGTTCCTTGTGGCACTCACCTCAGCCAGGCGTGTGAGTGAACTTCAGGCCCTGATTTCGGATAGGCCGTATACCAGGTTCTATAAGAACAGGGTAGTCTTGAGGACTCATCCTAAGTTCCTTCCCAAGGTAGTGTCCTCCTTCCACCTCAACCAGGAGGTGGTACTTCCAACGTTCTTTCCTAGGCCGCATGCCAGTAGGGCAGAAACTGTCTTGCATACCCTGGATTGTAGAAGGGTGCTGTCCTTTTATCTAGAACATATGCAGGGGCATAGAAGGGCTTTTCAGCTCTTCATTTCCTTTGACCCTAATAGATTGGGGTTGCCTGTCACTAAGCGTACGTTGTCCATCTGAGTGGCAGACTGTATCGCCTGGGCGTACAGGGCTGCCGGCCTCTCCCTGGAGGGTCGAGTCACGGCCCACCGGGTCAGGGCGAAGGCTGCATCAGTATCTCACTTCCGTTCTGTTCCGTTGGCAGACATCTGCCCGGCAACTACTTGGTCTTCAAGCCAGACCTTTGCGGACCACTACTGCCTTGAGAGGGAGTCCTGTAGGGACAGTGCTTTCGGGCAAGCGGTACTCTGTAATCTCTTTGAGGTTTAGGCAACTCCTACCCTCCAGCCCTGGTGTTGGGCTACCGTTCAGGTGTGGTTCTAGAGAAGATTCTCTCACTGTTGCTGAGGCTCTAGAGGGAGCTCTATTTTTCAGCCTGGGTTCCTGGTAGCCCAGAGCTAGGGAGTCACCCATATGTGAGGACTGGCTTCCTGCTTGGTCCTGGAGAAAGAGTAGTTACTCACCTGTAACAGGTGTTCTCCAGGAGCAGCAGGAATCAGTCCTCACAACCCTCCCTCCTCCCCTTGGAGTTGCAGTTGTATATAGTTCATTTTCTTTTTCTGCTGTCTTTTAGTTATGTCATTAGACTGAGCAAGATGGCACCTTTGGGTGGGAAGGGGACCATGCATGCGTGCCTGCATTCCCAAAGGCTTTCTTTGAAAGCTGGGGAAATGCTCCGCATGGGGGCTCCGTCGACACCGACGTCACCCATATGTGAGGACTGATTCCTGCTGCTCCTGGAGAACACCTGTTACAGGTGAGTAACTACTCTATCCTTCTTACCCACCTTCTGCTGTGTATCAGCCTCAGCATCCTCAGCAGAGACAGCAGGGCCCCCACCAGCCCAAGACTTCTAAGCCTCAACCAGATGCACAGGCACAACCTGTGCCTGGTTTTTGACTCCTTCCTGGAAACCATTGCCAGTCTGCCCCTGGAGAGTCCCCAGTCCCTCCACATAGCCGGCAGACTTTGTCACTGTGCTCACAGGTGGCACCTCATAACATCAGAGCAGTGGACACTCCAGATTGTCCAAAGGTTTTACCAGCTTCACTTCAAAATCTTATCTCCACCAGCTTCACAGGGGCTTATCCCCCACAACCACTTCAAAGCACTCTCTTAAAAGAAGAGGTGACTACCCTGTTCTCTCAGGTTTCCATAGAAAGAGTTCCTCCTCCTCAAGAATGGATGGGCTTCTACTCTTCATATTTTCTTATTTCAAAGAAAACAGGAGGATTCAGGTCCATCTTGGATCTCAGAGACCTAAACAAATCCATGGTCTGAGAGAAATTCAAAATGATTTCTCTAGGAGTTTAGGACCTCTTCTACCATACCTCCAGAGACACAATTGGCTATGTTCTCTAGATCTAAAAGAGAAATACACTCATTTACTGATCCATCCCTTGCACAGACAGTATCTGCATTTCATGTTTCAAGGAGACCGCTATCAATACTGGGTTCTCTCCTTCGGTCTAGCCTTTGTTCTAGGGGTCTTCACAAAATTTATGGCAGTAGTCACTGCCTACTTACGTACCTTGGTGGTATTTGTCTTTCCTTGCTTAGTTGACTGGTTGATCATGGGAAACTCCCTTCAAGAGGAAAGACTCTCCCTTCATTGTACCATCATGGTGCTCAAACATCTGGGCTTTGTCATAAACTTCCCAAAGTCTTACCTTGCTCCAGTCCAATGACTGGAGTTCATCGGATTGCTCTTAGACACTCAACAGGCCTGAGCTTTCCTTCCACAGGCTTGCTGTGCCTGCCTCATTGAGCTGGCAAAGGGAGTGCAAAAGCAAAGCCGAGTACCAGCTCGAGAGATGCTACACTGTTAGGACACATGGCCTCCACGGGCCATGTCATCCCCTATGCCCAATTACACATGCAGCAAGCGGGATGGACTGTCTTCCCAATGAATATAAGCAAAGGGGCATCTCAAAGACAAGATCCATATCACCCCTCAACTGATTAAGTCCCTTCAGTGGTGGTACTCTCCACAGAACCTACTTGTTGGATCATCCATCCCTGACAATGGATGTTTCCAAGCTGGGTTGGAGAGTGCATCTTACGACCTAACCATACAGGGACTGTGGACACAACAGGAATTTGCCCTGCAGATCAACCTCCTAGAATTATGGGCATTGACAACTGCTCTTTGGGTTTTTCAACCCCAACTTTCGGGGTAACCTGTTCTAGTCAGGACGGACAACCAGGTCGCCATGTTCTAAGTGAACAAACAGGGAGGGACGGGTCCCATCCCTTCTGCGTTGAAGCGCTTCATCTGTGGTCCTTTCCTCTTTCCCACCACATTAATTTCAGAGCGGTGTGCCTCCTGAGTGAACTCAATGTCCTTAAGGACAAGCTAAGCCGTATCCTTCATCCATATTAATGAACCTTGCATCAGGTGATGGCTGCTTGGATCTTCTGAACATGGGGAACCCCCTTCACAGATCTTTTAGCCATTCTGCAAAACATATAGCTTCCACTCTTTTGCTCCAGGGTTCAGTCGCCGCACTGACAGGCTCCTGATGCCTTCCTTCTACATTGGGGACAGGGACTGCTCTATGCATTCCCAACCATCCCCTTGATACCCAAAACACTTTTCAAGCCACAGGCTGACAAGGGCTCTAAGATTCTTATTAGCCCCCTTTTAGTCCTGTCAACCATGGTCTCCTCTGCTTCTTTGCCTTGCGCAAACTCAACCTCTCAGCCTGGGATTTGCATGCTCCTCCATCCTAATCTTCACTCCGTATGCCTGACAGCATGGCTGCTGAAGGGATAGTGCTCGCTGACCTCGATCTGCCACAGGTGGTCATAGATGTCCTCCTTGCATCACACAAGGATTCCACCAGGTGATCCTATGCCTTCAAGTTGCATAGGTTTGCCCTCTGGTGCTCCCCAAAGGACATTGAACTCTTTTCTTGCCTGGTGGAGTCCCTTCTACAGTATCTCATCCACTTATCCTTATCAGGTCTTAAGACTAACTCAGTGCGAGTTCACCTTAGTGCCATTGCGGCCTCTCACAAACCACTGGATGGACAGCCTATCTCCTCACACCCCTTAGTGGCATGCTTTATGCCTTGGTCTCCTGCTGTCTAAGTCATCCATAAAGCCACCTCCAGTGGCCTGCGATCTCAATGTGGTTCTCTCTCAACTTCTAAAGCCTCCTTTCAAGCCTTTAGTCACCACGTCACTAAAGTTTCTATCTTGGAAGGTAATCTTCCTCATTGCCCTCACGTCAGCTCGCTGCATCAGTGAACTGAATACTCTGGTAGTGGATCCATCCTTTATCCAGTTCCACCATGACAAGGTGGCTCTGCGTACACATCCACATTTACTTCCGAAAGTAGTCTCATCCTTCCATCTAAACCAGTCTGTAATCCTACCAATTTTCTTCCCGAGACCACATGCGTTTTGGGCTGAAGCAGTGCTATACACTTTAGACTGCAAGCGAGCACTGGCTTACTACTTGGATAGAACTAAGGATCACAGAAGATCCTCTTAATTATTCATGTCCTTTGATCCTAGTCACCTAGGCCTCCCGGTGACGAAACATACTCTATTAAATGGATAATAGGTTACATTTCTTTTGCTTATGCACAGGCAGGACTTTCTTTGGAAGGTCATGTCACTGCTCATAATGTGCAGGCTATGGCAACCTCCATAGCCAACCTTCATTCAGTATTCATTCAGATCTGTCGGGCAGCTACCTGGTCCTCCATTCATATGTTTGCTGCTCACTATTGTCTGGACAGAGACTCCCGTCGGGATACTCTCTTTGGTCAAGCTGTACTCCAGCACCTCTTTGGAACTTACACCCTCCGTCCTGGACTTCTACAAGAGATCAGACTATCATCAGGGGAGTATCGCTTCCTGCAATCTAATCCAGTGGCCCACAGTGCTGCTTCCAGTTTCTTTGGCTACAAGCTTTTGACCTCAGGGATTACTGCTCTCCCCCTATGCCAATCTGGTACCTGGGAGCTAGTGAATCCCATATGTGAAGACTGCATTCCTGCTTGTTCCTGGAGATAACGTAGTTATTCACCTGTAACAGGTGATCTCCGGGAACAGCAGGAATCCATCTTCACAACCCACTCTCCTCCCCTAGGAGTTGTAGGATTTGTTTATTTTTCTCTTCCTCTCAACTACAAACTCAACTGAGGAGAGAAGCTGGGAAGGCAGGCATGCAGGCACATTGGAGTGCTCCCAAAGGCTTTCCTATTGGACGCTGGGGAGTGTTCCCGCATGGGCTTCATCAGTCCAATGGCACACATATGTGAAGACTGATTCTTGCTGTTCTGAAGATCACCTGTTACTGGTGAGTAACTGCGCTTTCCAAAAAAGAACAGAACAAAGGGAAACCAAAATGCTAAGGAATAACAAATCAATTAACTTGAAATGTAACATGTTATCTAGAAGTAAGGAGATCCTGGATTCTCTACAGGGAGAATTATTCTGGCAACTGCTAACAGAAACTGTACAGAACAGGTGCACCAAAGGTGATGTAAAAACAGCTTTATTATAGGACCCCCTTCTCCCCCTTCCTTTTTTCCTTCCTCCCACTTCCTCCCCCCTCCCCTCCCATTTTTCATGTCTCTGGGTTATTAATGCTCATGAGTAGATTCACTATAACAACTCTCATCCTTCAATTGAATGCCATCCCTTTGGAACATTCAACATCATTTACCCTACATCATTATAGTGTCCTTCTAAAGCACGTTGCATACATCCTCTTGGCAACCCCCTTCGTTTCTTGTAATTTTGTTTTAGTTGGTTTATGTCCTTTCTTTGATTTGTTATTCGAGTGTGAGATTTTTTAACATTGGTTTTAATAATTCTTTTAGCTTTTATTTTTATTTATTTATGGCCTTATTTATTTATTGGTCATAATGAACATATAGCGAAGAATCAAATATATTACTTTTAATTTCATTATCTTTAATTTTAGAACACAGTTTGCATTTTTTTATTCGTTGGTGACCAGAAGCATTTAGCATTGATTTTATTTGAAGAAGTTTGTATCTATTTTATTTTTCAATCTGTGTGTCTCTCGGCAGTCTGAGCAGCACAGATCTAATGTGCACGTTGGTCCAATACGTTTCCCTTTCTGATAGCCAGCGAACACCGTATGATGCCCTGTTTCTCTCTTTTCATTTTCATGTTTTACGGACAACATTAGCTCACTGTATATGTTTTCTTTCATTTGATTATAATTAGGGGATGTTTACTAAACCGTCTTTATTTATTTATTTTATTTTATTTAGTATACATTTGTATACCGCTACTTCCAGCGATCAGCAGCGGTTTGATTACAGATTGGAAATTGTCAAATCATGATGGGAAATTTTGGGGTATACACACATTGATTAGACAGGAAGGCACTGCACACATTGGTAAGGTCGTAAGGAGGTTCAGAAAATACATATGTACATTTTTACATAATTTTACAAAATTTTATATACAGGCACTCTTTCAATTTAGGACATCTCGTAGCTCCCTGGGATTTTACTTCAAATTGTATTGACACTGGAATAGATGTGTTTTTAGTTTTTTCCTGAAAGCAATAAGGTCTTTGGCCGCACGTAGGTCAGGTGGGAGTTGGTTCCAGAGTGTCGGGGCAGAGTATGTGTATGCTCGGCGGCTGGTACTGTATTTGACAGATCTGATATCGGTCGGAACGTGTAGTGTGTCTGAGTTGCCAGTTCTTCTGTCTCTGTTGCGCGGTTGCGTGTTGATAAGGGTGGAGAGAAAGGATGGAGCGATGTTATGTACGAGTTTGAAGGTGGTTATCAGTGTTTTGTATTGTATCCGAGCAGTGATGGGGAGCCAATGCAGCTCGATCAGTACAGGCGTGATGTGCTCAGTAAAACATTTTTGCATGATGATTCTCGCCGCTACATTTTGGGCAAGTTGTAGAATATTTAGCGTTTTCTTTGGGAGACCCTGAAGGATGGCATTGCAGTAGTCTAGGTGAGGTATAATGAGTGCTTGCGCAACAGACCTAAAGTCATGAGGGTTGAGGATACTCCGTAGAGGTTGTAGCACTCTAAGTTTGTGGAAAATGGCCTTGTTGGTTTTTCGTAGGTGCTTTTCCATCTTTAGGTTGCTGTCCAATGTGACTCCCAGATATTTTATTTCATTCTTTGTATTGTACGTATTGTTACACAGGGTAGTTGTCGCAGGAGGTTCAAAGTTTGGCTTACTGGCAATATACATCACCTCAGTTTTCTTATGGTTGATTGTCATGTTGATTTGCTGTAACCATATTAACATCTCATTGAGGCATGTTTCTAGCTGACTATAGTTAGGGTTGACTGTATCCAGTTGTGTGTATAGCATAATATCATCAGCATAAATGTGGTATTTGATATTATGTTGCTGGAAAATATCACAGAGGGGCTGCATATAAATGTTGAAAAGTAGTGCTGAGAGAGCCGATCCCTGCGCTAGTTGCAGCGATAATGTGAAGAATGCCATATAAGGAGTGGGTGTTCCATTCCTAAGGTAGCAAGAATCTGTATCGCGCAATAGTGTGCGCCGTGGCACGGTAACACGCATTAACCCAAAGTACATGCCAGTACAGTGTTAGAAGCTATAACGATGTGGCCCACTGGTTACTGCAATAACTGTGGAGGCAGAGGTCATGGGTTTGATCCTGCAGTGGTGTAATCTAAAAAGGCTGTCTGGGGCATTTTCTTTTAATTTAAATCAGTGCTGCCAGCAAAAACACCCTCACAGTGCCGTGACCTAAGGTGCCGCATAAGGTGCCCCATAGGTCACATTATAAAGTGCCCTGTCTGCCAAGGCACCCTATAATGTGCCTTATAGGGCGCTTTACAGGGCGCCTTATAGGGCGCCTATGAGGCACCTTTGGCTACAGCACTGTGAGGGTGTTTCTGCTGGCAGCACTGATTGAAATGAAAAGGAAAAGCCTCAGACAGCATTCCTAAATAACATCACTGTGGGATCAAACCCATGACCTCTGCCTCCACAGTCATTGAAGTAACCAGTAGGCTACATCTCTATCTACTACCACACTGCTGGCTGGCTACAGAAAGACTGCAGGTCACCACACAAACTGTCTGCTGTGGTTACCAGGATAGGGTAAACCCACCCGTACCCATGATGCACTGCACATGCAGATCAGCAGTCTACAGCTGATCACATAATGGGGTATGCACCCCCCACAGTACCTAGGCCTGGTAGGGGGAACTGACCGTGTGTGTTACTGGCACAGAGTAGCTACAGACTGTAACATTGTGCGGGTCCTGTGCTCACCCTGAGGGTGAGGTGGGACACCCAGCACCAAGTCCGCAGCACCTGGCTTGGCTGAGATAGGCTATGCTGCAGGACCCCATCAGTGCCAGTGTGTGATAGGTAGTCCTTGCAGACATACCTGTATCCATCTGTATTTCCCAGTCACGTTTAGCCCTTGTGGACTATGATGCACTCAGAATAGTGCATATCCTGTGTTGGTGCCATGGTCACATGTTATAGGTGAAGAGGGGTGTTTGGACCCAAAAGCGGATTATGTAGCGCCACCCAACCTGCCCTCTGTGGCTCAGGGTGGGGGGACAGTATTTCCCACCAACAGATTATCATTGTACATCTCTGCATGGTGGCAGTAGAGAGGACTATCAACCCCAGTCCTGCTGGGGAACAGGCACCCTACAGGGCAGTCGATGCAGGGCAGAAGCATCACATAAGGCAATGGCAGACAGGCAGAACACTGGAGAAGCTCAGCTGCCCCCCACCACTATCTGACATTCACCAGCAGAGAACACAGTCAGTCTCCAACTGCTGCACCCTGCAAGGTCTTCCAGCCATACACATGCTAACTGCAGACAGTCTGCTAGTTAGTACATAGTGCATGTTCCTGGAGGAACTGTGTGCAACCAAAAATGAGATGTGAGCACACACACCAAGCAGGTATGTCAGTGATTGGGCCCCAGAAAAAAGAACCCATAAATGTCCTTTGAGAGAAATGCTGTTTAGCACTATGGGGGAACCTAGCCATGCCGTGGTCACTGCTCAGTCAGGGTGAGAGTGACCTCCCAGCATGACATGCTGTGGCCACCCTGTCCGTGCAGGTGGTGGTCGGGCACTACAATGTCCCAGCCATTGCCCTATACCCTGTGCAGATGCATCCTGTCCAGGCCACCCTGTCTGGGCCATGCCCACAGTACCTTGCTCCTCATTATGCACATTGGCAGGCTAACACTGGAAACAGTGCAAGCTATGTGGGCTCAGTAGGCAGCCACAACACACTGGATAGACATACACACACTCCCACACCTATGCCAGCATTGTGCAAATATGGAGGTTTGTGGCAGCCCTGGCTGCCACACCAGTCCTGGGCACAGTGCAGGCATTGCTATGGTACGCAATACTGTTGGGGTCACTCCCCGGGGTGATAAACACTGTCAGAAGCAATAACTGAAACACACTCCACAGATATCAGAAAGGTTGCTATGATGAATCTCTATCAACAAATCGTGTTTAACTTCGGATTTGTTAGCTGACATTAATCATAGCAACCTTTTGATATATGTGGAACGTGTTCCCAAGTTTAGGACGGCATTGCTAAGGTATGCAGGTGCCAGTATTGGGAGATGCTGCTCCGCGCAGGGCCCAACAGCCTGACTCTCCATGAGGTTTTGGATAGTGGAGCCTGTGGGTGTGGGTGTGTGGGTGCCACTGTTGGCCACTGCTCTAGGGCAGAGGTTCCCAACTCCGGTCCTGGTGGGCCAAACACTGTTCAGGTTTTCATGCTGTTCCTAATGAATATGCATGAGATACATTTGCATACAATGGGGGCGATGCATACAGCACAGGCATATTTATTAGGGACAGCATGAAACCTGAATGGTGTTTGACCCTCCAGGAATGCAGTTGGGAAACTCTGCTCTAGGGATTGCACATGTTTATGGTGTCTGTGCTCTGTAGGGTAAAATATAGGCATTTCAGGCATGTTTATTTTATCTGCAATAAAGGTTCCGTCTTTATTACCACGGTTTAGTACTGGGAAAAATATGGGGATAAGGTTGGCAGGAGCCACAGCTGGGACTTGAACTTCTGACCTTCTGCCCCTGAACACACTGGCTGTGTGTACTGCACCAAACTATTGCCACAGGGGCAGATCATTCCCTGGGGATACCATGACTGTTCGTCTGACAGACCTTGTCTGTTGCAGTGCACGGCACCCACCTAAATGGGGCTTGGCCGTGGTCTGCTGTGGGCAGATGCCACTGCCCTCTCTGCCACCATGTTGACATGCCCTTATGCCGGTGCTGCGCAGTCCCAGGTAACACAAGGAGCAAGAGATGTATGAAGGTCACAGGAGCATTTATTTGAAGAACCCCAGTGTGTTTCGGCAACGCCTTCCTCAGGGTGTATGCAGTAGAATACCCTATGGTGTAATTCACATGTAGAGTAGTTTTGGGCAAAATTATGAGAAGAGGTGCCAAACTGATTAGTGTCTGTATCCAAAGTTGAAATTAACTTTTCAACTTTGGATATAGACACTAATCGGTTTGGCACCTCTTCTCATAATTTTGAGTTAGAGTATTGTACCCACGACTACTCTACATGTGAATTACACCATAGGGGTTCTACTGCATACCCCCTGAGGACGGCGTTGCCAAAACGTGTTGGGGTTCTTCAAATAAATGCTCCTATGACCTTCAAACATCTCTTGCTCCTTGTGTTACCCGATCTCTACTGCAAGAGTATTCGCTCTTCTTTGTGTTTATCTGGTGTGCAGTCCCAGGCCATCCAGTGTGCCAGTAGGCAGCTGCCTATTGTGTGGGTTCTCGGGTAGGGGTGCCTACATGGACATGTGCGTTTCCCCCCGGCACCGCCTGCCAATGTTATGTGCCCTGAGGGTACCTGCTGGGTAATATCCCCTGTGACACTGTGGGAGACACACTCGTGCCCATGTTGGTCCCTCGTCAGTTGCTGTCTTTTCTGCTTTATAGTTTCGGCATTCCTATATGCCACCTAGGCATCTGCCCAGTCCGCACTGTGCCCCAGCTGGACCACAGCATGTGCCGCCTGCAGCCCCCTGTATCCCATTTACAGCATCAGTACAGTTGCCCTTTCCTACGTGCTCACTCTGCTGTTGCTGCACATGTGCACGCCCTAACAAACCTGCCGAATATAAACGACATAAACCCTGATCACTGCTATTTCAATGTGGGATCATTCACTTTGTAGGGGGACAGAGCATAGACCCTTCCAAACATGATATCTTCCTTTTTACGCTTTGTCAGTAGTGTTGCTTTATGTTTATCATTAATATCACTATTGGCCAGCTTGGTTATTGGGATTTCAGATGTGGTTCTGGTCATTTTATATGTTTATTTGCCTTTTTGGTTCCTGCACATGTATCACTACTATCACTTTCTGGGTTTCCCTGCCTTTGCTGTACATTGCTGACTGAAATGGTTTCTCTCTCCTGCAAATGTGCCTCTAACGCGAGGGTTTCACTGGCGTTAGTGTTCAGACATGGATTTCACAGCGTTAGTGTGCCTGGAGCCTCTCCCTGCCCACTCTCTGCCCATTGACCCCTATCTCCGCCCTCTGGGAGGCCTTACTCCACCCTTCAGAGCCGGATTTCACAGCGTTAGTATGCCTTAACGCCTGCTGCTGACGTTATCGCACGATACGTTGCCGCTGCTATGTTAAGACGGTTTAGTAAACGTATCCCTTAGTGTTTGGGACATTTGGTAATATGGCAGAACACTGCGAGTTTAGGCTCACTGATGTTGCCACTTCTCGTAAGTTCCGATCTTTAATTTTTAATTATTTTTTATTCTTTTATAATAGATAATTCCCGTATCTCTTCCGGATTTTATTTGAATTACTAGTAGAAACTCCTTTCTTTAGAAACATGTTGAATAGCTTAGTGATAGGGATTCAGCGATGGTATACAAAAGATGATATCAAGTTATATATATATATATATATATAACATCCATCAATAATATTCCTGCTTATCGCTAATTGCTTTTATATTTACAATAGCCTTTCTTAGCTATGAGAATTTCAATAAATCTCTTATAAGAAATACCGGCTTTTTGAACTTTGACTTTTAGTGCTTCGGCAGACATTTTTCTGCTCTCTCTGCCAGACCAGCATTTGAAGGCAAGCGCAGCTCCTTGAAGTATAAGGCAAGTCTTTGTTTTTTTCAAAGGTTTATTTTAAAAGTTATTTTTAAAGGGTCTCAGATGGCATCTTAGGGGTATGTTTACTAAACGGCTCTCAAGTGCGCGGCACACAATAGCGTGCGCTAAGGTACCTGCATGCTAATGATGCGTTTTTGTGCCCCGCACACGTGCGCGCCACACTAACAGGCCCGCTCATGTGCGCGGCCCGCTAATGTGCGATAAAGGCGTGGAAAGGCTATCGGAGGGCGGAGGAAGGCTCCCCAGGGGCGGAGAGAAGGGGTCAATGGGTGGAGAGTGGGAGGGGAGAGGCTCCCCGCACACGAGCAGGGCTGAAATTCAAAGGAAAAAATACCGCGAGTCAAAACCTTGCGGTAGAGCTGATTTAAGGGAAGAGAAACCATTTCTGTCAGCAATGTACAGCTAAAACCAGGGAAAACTACAAAAAGTGATAAGTGTGATACATGTGCATGGTACAAAAGGGCAAATAAACAGTGAAAATGATCTAAAAAAAAAGGGGAAAAATATAACCAAGCTGGGCAATAGTGACATCAATGGGCAACAGTACAAAACACTCATAAGAAAGCTCCAAAAAAAAGAAATGTTTTTTTGGAAGGGTCTACGCTCTGTCTCCATACAAGGTGAATGAGCCCACAGTGAAATTGTGCAGAGCAGGGTCTCTAACTCCTTTGGTCAGGTTTCTTATCTCCAGGGACTATGTCCCTGTGGCTACAGTGTGGTGCAGTGACAGTGTGTTCAGAAGCCAAAGGTCACCAGTTCAAGTCCCAGCTGGGGCTCCTGCAAACCCAATCCCCATATTTTACCCACCACTAAACCGTGATAGTAAAGACCAACACTCACTGCAGAGAACATAAGCATAAGCATGGTCCAAACACCTCTATTTTACCCTACAGAGCACAGACACCAGAAACATGTGCATTACCTAGACCACAGTCCCCTAAATGCAGTCCTGGAGGGCCACATATCATTCAGCTGTGATGCTGTCTCCAATATAAGGCCATGTCAGCATGGTGGCGGAGGGGTACCGTTGGTGGAGGGGGCAGTGGCTGCTGCCCACAGCAGATGGTGGCCTAGCCCCCTTCACGTGGGTGCAGTGCACTCCAACAGACAGGCCCTGTCTGACAAACAGCCATGGACTCCCCAGGGAATGCATTGTTTCTGTGCTAAGACAGTGGTGCAGCGGACACAGCCAGTGCCTTCAAGACTAGAAGGTCACAGGATCAAATCCCAGCAGGGGATCCTGCCAAGCCAGTCCCCTTATTTTACCCATAAAGAAAACATGGTAGTAAATACTGAACCTTTATTGCTGAGAACATAAGCATGGGTCAAACACCTATATTTTACCCTACACAGCACAAACACCATAGAAATGTGCATTACCTACGGCAGAATCCCCCAAATGCAGTCCTGGAGGGCCACAAATCCATCAGGGTTTATGCTGTCTCTAATCTAAGGATGGAGCGGTACTGGTGGTGGAGGTGCCAGCGGCTGATGCCCCCAGCAGACCATGGCCTAGCCCTGTCCAGGTGGGTGCCGTGCACTGCAACAAACAGGCCCTGTCGGATGTACAGTCATGGACTCCCCAGGGAATGTAGCATATCTGTGGCAACACGGTGGTGCAATGCACACAGACAGTGTGTGCAAGAACAGAAGATCACAGGTTCAAATCCTGGCTGTGGCTCCTGCCAAACTAGTCCCCATAATTTTCCCACTAAAAAAATGTGGTAGTAAAGACTGAACCTTTGCTGCTGAGAACATAAGCGTGGGTGAAATGCTCATATTTTACCTTAAACAGCACACACCACATAAACATATGCATTACCTACAGCAGAGTCCCCCAAATGCAGTCCTGGAGGGTCACAAATCATGCAGGTTTTATGCTGTCTCCAATATAAGGACATGTCAGCATGGTGGCGGAGGGGTACTGGTGTTGGAGGGGGCATTGAGCTGTATCATACCAATATTTCTAATGTCTGTGGAGTGTGTCTCAGGTCTGGTGTCTGACAATGTTCACCACCCTGGGGAGTGACCACAACAGTATTGCATACCATAGCCATGCCTGCACTGTGTCCAGGACTGTTGAGCTGGCCTAGACTGCAAAAACTATCTATAGTAGCACAATGCTGGCATAGGTGTGGGAGTGTGTGTCTGTCCATCCAGTGTGTGCTGTTTGCAACACCTTACTCAGCCCACACTGTTTGCACTGTGTCCAGTGTTAGCTTGCCAATGTGCATAATGAGGAGCAAGGTATTGTGGCCTGGGCAGGATGCATGAGCACAGGGCATAGGGCAATGGCTGGGACATTGTAGTGGGCAGCCATCAGCTGCACGGACAGGGTGGCCCCTGCATGTCCTCCTGGGAGGTCACTCTCACCCTGACTGAGCAGTCACCATGCCATGGCTAGGTCTCCCATAGTGCTAAAACAGCATCTCTCTCAAATGATATCTATGGGTTGCCTTTTGGGGTCCAATCACTAACCTACCTGCTTGGTGGGTGTGCTGACATCCTAGTTTTGGGTGCACACATTTCTTCTAGTAATATGCACTGTGGACTAGCTAGCAGACTGGTTGCAGTTAGTATGTGTAAGGCTGGAACACCTTGCAGGGTGCAGCAGCAAAAATATGCACTATGGACTAGCTAGCAGTCTGGTTGCAGGTGGTGGGCAGCTGAGCATTTCCAGGCCTCCTGTCTGTCTGCTATCACCATATGGCTGTGTACAGAAATGCATAAACTGCCCTGTATGTTGTCTGTCCGCCAGCTGGACCTAGGTTGATAATCCCCTCCACCAGCAGTGATGTGGAATGTGGATCTTGTTGGTGGGAGATCCTGAGCTCTAGAGGGCAGTTTGGGTAGTACTACATTATTCTGCCCCTCCCCCCCTCCCCCCGCCCTCCTCCCCCACCCCCCCTATCCTCCCTATCCCCAGGAGTCCTGAGAGCCCATCAAAGTAGCCTATCAGTCACCCTGGGGATATGGTTGTGTGTGCTAATGTTGTTCAAAACATCCTCCCTATCCCCAGGAGTCCAGAGAGCCCATCAAAGTGGGCTATCAATCACCCTGGGGATATGGTTGTGTGTGCTAATGTTGTTCAAAACATCCTCCCTATCCCCAGGAGTCCTGAGAGCCCATCAAAGTGGTCTATCAGTCACCCTGGGGATATGGTTGTGTGTGCTAATGTTGTTCAAAACATCCTCCCTATCCCCAGGAGTCCTGAGAGCCCATCAAAGTGGCCTATCAGTCACCCTGGGGATATGGTTGTGTGTGCTAATGTTGTTCAAAACATCCTCCCTATCCCCAGGAGTCCAGAGAGCCCATCAAAGTGGGCTATCATTCACCCTGGTGATATGGTTGTGTGTACTAATGTTGTTCAATACATCCTCCCTATCCCCAGGAGTCCTGTGACCTGCGTAAGGTGTACTGTCAGTCACCTTTTTGCTATGATGTATGCAGCTGATGATATGTGCTAGGACACCCAACCCCCAGGGGTCCAGAGACTGGATTGCAATGGTGGGTATGTCATGCAGATATTGTGTTAGGTTATGGCTGGTAGGTTGCACATCTCCTGTAGACTGTGAGGTCAGCACCTCATCACACACGTCTTTGATGTATCCAGATGGTATGCTAGGTGCAGATGTGGATGTGTGTAACAGCACCCCACCCCCATGAGCTATGACATCTGATTAGAAAGGCCTGTAACAGAGCCATGTCCCCATAAAGGTATGCTGAGTCAGGTCACACATCTGCGCACTTGCTACAAATCCCAAACCTTGTGGCAGATGGACATTACTGATGGTGTTGGAAGGATACCTGCACCTGTTGTGTTTGCACAGCACAGACAGAAACCCCCACATGAGCACAGCTGCCAATAAACTATTCTGGTGCATTGGCCCCTGTCCATGGTGTTGCCAACCACACCTGCCTTAAGCATACAAGGGCCAGGTCATAGGAACATAACAACATAAGATAGCCCATACTGGGTCATTCCCTCGTCCTTCAACCCCAGTATGCTCTTTGCAATAGTGTCCAAACTAGGCTATATGTAGCTAGCAGTATCCCCAAGAGAGACACGTTACACAATGCTTGTAGTGGGTCAAGCAGTGCTATCCTGGGCCCTGTAGAAACCCCAATGTCATGGTAGTGGCCCCTGGCAAGGTGAATAGGGCCATCCACACAATGTTCCATGTAGGGACACAGCAACCATGATTGATACGATATCATGTTGCCAGTGGGGTTGGGTCCGAGTATGTGCGTAGATCATGACAACACAAATGTGGTAAACAGACCACATACGGGGTTAGGGGGGGGTTACCATGGACACCATCATTAGCAATCACAAAGTGGCATGGTCAGGCAATGTCATGCAAGGGGGCCACAGGGTACTGCAATGATGTGTTCAGGGTGCCAGGCACACTGCACATAGGTGTCACTGCACACATGTCCTGAGACACAGCTACGCATGCAGGTGGCACTGGGAACAGTAAAACGCCTGGAACAAGCAGGAAGTAGTCGTTACATGTGGGTATCATCAGTACCGACAGAGCCTGCGTGCGAACGGTCTCCAGTGTCCAATCAGAAAGCTATTGGAAGCACCCCACAGCGCCTGTGTGTGGTCATCTTGCCTTTGCAAAATGTCTCTCTCCAGCTCATTGTCTTCCACATAGCCAGCAGGTCATTGTTCCTGTCATTGCTGAAAACCAGCTAATGTAGTGCCACTCCTGTGGCACTGTCTGCCTGTTTATCTGTATTGCTACCACTGGTCTTCAAAGTTTAATTTCTAATAGGTCACATTCACCCACACAATGAAACCTTTGTAACAAAAGAGCAACAATCCCCTTTGTAGGACTCCCCCTGGTTTGCCATTAGGCCCTAATCACACCTCCATCATGGAAAAGCACTCCTCGGCAGCAGAACATATGCTGATAATGTGCAGGTACCTTATCAGTCACTGACAACCATAATTGTTATTGCAAATGCTAATGGCTACATCAATAAATGTCTGAATGTTTGGCCTGTGGGATGTTATCCAAGAGTGGCTGGCAGGACACAGCAGCCAAGCTCGGCACCCTCTTCCCCGCCAACTTGGCCTCGGTGGCAGACATGTCGTCGAGGGCATGCACTTCCTCCCGTGGATCTCAGGTAACCAAACACAAATCTGTCCGTTCCTGAAAGGGTACATCCCCCTCGAATATCGGACTGCACGTTCCGGGCAAACAGCCCCAGTGGGAGTCCCTGGCCCCCAAAGCCACTTAGGGACTCCATGATGTTCTGGAGGCTTCAACCTGGTCCAACCACCTTGTGCTATGCTCTGGTGTCCTGGCTTTGGCCAGTACTCATACACAGACATCATCAGTGTTGTTTGACCAGAGGATCGTGGCCATTGAACGCAATCTGGCAGCTCTCCATGCGGCATCAAAGACCCTGGTTCCACCCCAGACCCTGCAAAGTGCAGCACCGGTATGTGCAGCAATTGCAGGACCGTCATTGGCAAATGCACCATTGGTGCTGATGAGTACCGGTAACCACACACCGGTACCGTGTCACTACGATACTGAGGCCAATTGGTACCGATACCTCACCTTACCTGAGGCTCTATAAAGAAGATACATGCAAACACCTGAGGGGTGTGATGACTCTAACAGCTCAGAGGGGAACGATGTACCTCTCCAGGACAAGCCTGCCTCTCCCAAGAGGAGACTGTCCCCTGCCTCAAGATATGTCCTTCCTGGATCCCCACACACATGTAGTTGGGGGCCTCTCCATTTCATTAGTAACGCAATGTGAGCACAGGCCACGGGAGACAGAGATTCACCAATATCAACAAACCCCATGGGGGCAGACATCCTGCCACTACATCAGATCTGACGGAATCCTCGTTTGAGAATGTGGAAGATTCCTCTTACCACCTCTCCACATTCTCACATGTGCCTACTATATATCGTGTGCCTCCTCCACCTGGTCTGCAGTAAGGACACCTCCCTGATCACTCCATCATGGTGGAGTGTGCTAGGAGGAGAATGAAACGTTACAAACAACATGCCACCAACCCTCCTGGTAGGGAGTGTAAGACATTAGATGCCTTTGGTCGCTGTGTCGTCCATACATTCAAGCTGTCAGACAGGACAGGTGCCTATATCATGTACATGGGAATGTCCGTGACGGAGGTCACACAAGATCTACAACTGGTAAGTCCACATCTGGCAGATCACAGAGGTCACTACTATGTAGCACCTGTCAGGCATGCCCAGAACATTTCAAATGTTGTGAACAGGGCAGCTTCTGACTGTTTTTCATGCAAAGGCAGAGTCTCTGCCATTGCTATTGGGGCAAGGACACCTGGCTGGCTGCACGCCTCTCACCTGGAACACTGGGTACAGGGTAACTGGCCAACATCCCCTGTAGTGCTTAAATTTTTTTTTAAAAAACCGGCAGGACAATTAGACCTTGACAAGGCTTTCAAATATTGTAGATCCTGCAAAGATGAGAGCCGTAGAAAAGTGCTGCCCCTACAAAAAGAAAGGATACTACAGTCCTATGCTCAGCACGGACAACCTGCAGTATGCGCTGCTAGAAAGGGTCAACAAGCTACTAAGCAGAGAAAGACGAGATCCACTCTGCCTCAGCAGACCCAGCAGCCTCAGCCCCCACAGGGCCTTTGCCTCTGTGATGGAGTACCTGCCCTTCCTGGCCCTCCAGGGAAAGCAACCGTCCACAATCACAGGAAGATTAGGTCACCTCATCCACAGATGGAGGCAGATAACATCAGAACCCTGGACTGTGTCCATCATAGAAGAGGGTACAGGCGTCATGCACATAGCCTGCCGCCTCCAACAATAGTGGTGACATCCATTTTGCAAACATCCCCCACAACTGAATCCAGAGGTAACACATGGTCTACCTCAGGAGCAATGGAAGAGGTACCTCATCTCCAACAGAGTTCTGGGTTCTCACCCCACAATTTCCTCAGACCAACGGAAAAAGGAGGTCACAGACACATCTTACATTTCAGAGAACTGAACAGGTTCCTTTTCCAGAAGACATTCCAAATGAACCCTTGAGGAAACGTACTTCCTGACCTCCATAGGCAGATATGCCTTTGTTTCCTAGATCACACGGATGCGTACACCCATCTTCTCTGCCACCAAGCACACCGAAGGTTCCTTTGGTCCCCCCATCAAGGAAACCACTATCCCAAAAATGTTTTCCCTTCAGCCGTGCTTCAGCACCCAGAGTATTCACAAAGTGCATGTCTGTGTTTGCCGGTTTGGTCCGTACCAGGGGAATATTCTGGTGGCCCTACGTGGACGACTGGCACATCCAGGCACAGTCACAAACACATGGCCAGGCCTCTCTCGCTTACACAATGCGTGGACTCCAATATGTAGGCCCTGTCATCAATCTCGTGGAATCTTTTCTGACTCCCACGTAAACGCTGGAGCTCCTAGGTGCAAGGCTAGATACCAGACTGCCACAGACCTACCTGACTCAGCCTCACTGTCCTCGCATTGTGCAACGTATTTGGACAGCACTACAACAAGCGCACCTCTCGCCTCGAGAGATGCATCAGCTGCTGGGTCACATGGCATCTACGGTGCATGTGGTCCCCTACGCGTGTCTCCACATGAGACCAGCCCAGTGGGCCCACTCTCTTCCTAGTGGAGGCAAGCAACACGCTGTCTCTCAGATGTGACAGTACACGCAAACCGCCATACCCTGTGCCTGGACTGGTAGCGGGCAGCACAAAACCTGTTGGAGGGGTCACCTTTGCTGCAAACCCCTCTGCAGAGCCCATTAACAACAGATGCCTCTAAAGTGGGCTGGGCTGCACATGTACTGGACACCTCCACCTGGAATTGTCAGGAGAGTCATTTCCACAGCAATCTGTTTGAGCTCTGAGCAATTTGCCTGGCTCTTCATGTCCTCCATTCCCCTCTACAGGCCAATGGAATAGTACTTTGCGCAGACTAGTAGGTAGCTATGGTCAATGTGAACAAACAAGGAGGAACAGGCTCTCTGTCCCTTTGCAACGAAGCTCTTCAACTGTGGTCGTTTGCCAGACAGCAGCAGATCCATCTCCCCCTGGCAATCAGAACTCTTAGCCATACAAACTCAGTCGTGTTGTGCTTCCACACAAATGGTCTGTACACATGGACCAACTCTGTAGAGTCTTCCAACTCTGGGGAACTCAAGATTCATATCTCTTTGCACGTCCATCATATGCCAAACCTACCCGGTTCTATACACCAATCCCAGCTCAGAGCTATCAAGTGAGGGATGCTGTCCTCCTCAACTGGGGGCAGGAATGCCTTTATGCCTTACCTCCCATTCCCTTGATTAGCCAATACCCTATTGAAACCCCTGAGGGACAGAGGCTACATGATCCTCATAGCCCCACGCTGACAACAACAGGTGTGATACACTCTGCTTCTACATATAACTCAGGTTCCACCCCTGTACGTAGGGTCAGCTCCAGACTTACTGTCGCAGGAGGAGGGGAATGTATGGCATACAAAGCCCCTGTCTCTGCACCCCAGAGCCTGGCTACTGACGACTGAAACTGCGTTGGCCCTCCCCTCATTCAGGAAGTGCATGATGTCCGTTGTGCTTCCAGGAAACCTTCCACAAGGCAGCCCTGTGCCATCAGGTGGACGTGAAAATTCATTTGGTGATAACAAAAGGGCTGGAACCCCTTTTGTCATCTGTATAGAAACATGTTTGTGACAAACGCCATTACTCATCAAACAATGGTCTCCAAACAGAGTGAGTCACAGTCCATTTAAGTGCCATTGCTGTTCCTTCTGAACACATCACTGGACAACCCATTGCATCCCATCCTCTCATATCCAGGATCATGAGAGGCCTGCAGCTACCAAAACCTGCCCTAGCCCACCTCCAGAAGCATGGGATCCCAATCTGCTGCCAGGGCAGCGTATGCTGCCGCCCTCTGAGCCCTTAGACACTACATCCTGAAAGTCTCTGACCTGGGAAGTATAACACCGTCTTGCAATCACATCAGCAAGTCATATCAGTAATTTTCAAGCTCCAGTGCCTGATCCACCCCACACACCGTTTCACCATGAGAAGGTAGTCCTCCGGACACATCCACACGTCATGCCTAAGGTGGATTTTTCCTTACATTTGAAACAAGAGTTGTAGTTACCTGTAGTCGTTCAACAGCCGCATGCTTCAAATGCAGAGAAGACGCTCCATACCTTGGACTGTGAACGAGCTGTGACTTCCCATCTGCAGGGGACACAGCAACACTGAAGGTCCCCTCAGCTATTCTGAGTCTCGGATCCCTCGCATTTGGGTACAGTAGTTTCAGAACGATCTCTACCCAACTGGATTGCTCAGTGTATTACCCTTTATCTAACCTAGCTAACACCATTCACTGGTGGCCCATGTTCCCACTCACAATGTGCGAGTCAGGGCAGCCTCACGGGCTCACCTCCATTCTGTACATATTAACGACATTTGTGAAGCAGCTACCTGGTCCTTGTTTCACGGCCCACGAATGCTTGGATAAAGGCTCCCGCAGGCATGCTGTGGTTGGTCAGGCTGCTCTCCAAAACCTCTCCCATACGTAATGCACTCCTAGCAGCCTCCCCTACAGGATGCCCGAGATCCATGGGTGGAAGTGGAGGCCCTACACAGGTCCTCACCACTCTGGGGATCCTTCCCTAGCAGCTACATCTAGGGTTTCCCCACATGTGACAACTACATCCTGCTTGTACTTGGTGATAGCTTAGGTAATCACCTGTAACAGGTGACCTCCTGGAACAGCAGGATGAGGTAATCACAACTCACCCATCTCCCCTTGCGGGTTGTGTCTCTCTCTCTGTCTCTCTCACTTTCGCAATGTCTCTCTCTCTCCCTCCTTGTGTCAGCTGTAAACTCAACTGGAGAGAGCCAGTTTGGACAGGCGGGAAGGCAGCAGGCACGCACTGTGGGATGCTGCCAAAGGCTTTCATATAGGACGCTGGTTAACGTTCCCACACAGGCTCATTTGGCACCGCCGCTACCCACATGTGACGACATCTTCCTGGTGTTCCTGGAGATCACCTGTGACACGTGACGAACTATGCTGTACATGATACACACAGCAGTGGAGCAGGAGCAGCAAGATGCTGGCCACACTGATATATGTGTATGTTGGCACCCACCAGAGGTGAGCAGTCACTCATGCCCCCACCCATTCTTTTCACATCCACAGGTCGAGGATCTCCGGAAGAAGGGCCGGGAGTTGCGCCTCCACCACCGGGCCTACCTCCAGCGCCTCCAGGGTGAGGGCCCATCACAGGGTGATGGTGAGTATTGGCAACCTGGCAGCCCAGTAACAAAGGTCCCATTGGCCTGCATAGGTACATGTGCTATGTTACACACATAATAATGTGCTGATGACTGTCCTCTTCCACAGATGGTGCAGACAATGATGATGAGGCCACCACCTCGGCCTATGCCTTGCGCCGCCCCACTTCCCGGCAGGGCAGAGACGCTAAGATCGTGGTGGTGGACCTATTGGAGGAGGAGGCGGAGGGGGCCGATGTGGCCATGGGAAGGGTGGTTGGCAGGGTGGCAGAGGGTGCGCCTGATGTGGGGTTGGGGGGAGGGGTGGGTGAGGATGTAGAGGGTGGGTCGGTGGAGTCAGGGGGAGGATTGGTTGGAGGGGGTGTGGGAGAGTGACATGGAAGACAGTGCAGCACAGAGCACTGTGGGCTCCCGTCAGCCATGCCAGGTGGCGCCACCATCCAGGGCCCCACCCAGGTCACACACACATGCCACCACACAGACCCCAGGGACCATGTGTGTGTGTGGTGGCAGGTGTGTGGCGGACCTGTCTGTGGCCCTGGATGTGTTGCAGCAGCAGGTGCACCTGTTAGTGCACTCGCACCAGTGGCTGGCGGGAGCCATGCAGAGGGTGGCCACTGAGGTGGAGCATCTGCCATGTCGGCGGCCACCCCCTGAAGGGCGTCACAGGGGTCATTGATGGCACCTGTGACGTCCACACGTGCCCTGTGCTGCCCTGTCTTCCATCACTGGGCATGCAGGGGGACGGTGTGGCTAATGTGGGGGTGGGGGGAGGGGTGGAGGAGGGTGTTTAGGGCGGGTGGGGGTGGCAGGGGGGAGGAGGGGGTGGTTGGGGGGGAGGGTGATGGTTATTGTCCCCCTTCCCACATTGTAAATATGTCCCTTTTTGTAAAAAATATACACAATTTTGTTTAATTTCAAATGGTCACGTGTCTCCCTTAGCAGAACACTATGGATGCCAGCATGGAATATGTGTGTGGACAGGGATGTGCAGTACAGGGAGACATGGGTATCATACGTCGACTGCCTCCACATGCAGTTGTGGGGGCTAACCATGTGTATAGGGATGTGAACCCAGGGTGGCGCATTCGATGTTGCAATGTAGCCGGCCTCCCGGGCACATCCATGTCACAGGGATGGACGTAGGTTACCCAAATTTGTCAGCGCTAATCAGCAGCCGACATACGCATGCCACCCATGTCTGCCTCTGCCACATGCATGCCTAGGGGGTGGGCCAGTCATGTAAGCAGTGTTACAGGCAGGGGCAATGGTCACACATATGCACCCAATGTTGGGGGTATGAGGGGGTGGACACGGTGATGGATCAGAACACTGAACATGCTACCTCAGAACATTCCCCCTGTTGCAACATGGGTGTCTGTGTAAACCGCCCCGCAGCAGCCCAGGGGCAGTGAACACACACTGTGCAGGTTACACATGACATGTGCTGGCATCTGTGCATTAATACCTGGCAGTGCAAACACCCCACCAGCGAGGGGCCTGGGTGCAGGTCATATGGTCATGGACACGACATGCATTTGCACACTACATAGGGGACCACAGGGACACACATTGGAAACACACGTTGCATGTAGTGTGTGACAGCTCTTTATTGTCACATAATTTTCCTTTTCTTTTTGTCTTTATTAACATTTCCTATATACCGCACTATTTGCCATCAGCGCATTTTACATGGAACAGAAACATCCGACATTTTTCATATGTCTGGTCATTACATTTAACAGGAAATGGAACTTTGAGAAACAGGGCAAACTATATACACAGGTGGTTGACATGGTACAGGAAATAGGAATTAGCGACGGCGTGGCTGCCCACGCCTGCCACGTGGCATACCCCCCCCCGCGGTGCTACACCCTCTTCAGGTGCCGGTGGTGGTGGTGGTGGTGCCGGTACTGCCTGGCGTATGACAGCCAGCATGCCCTCCAGCGCCTCACACATCCTGTTGAAGGGCATGGCTCTGACCTCCTCCCGGAACAGCCTGAGCTCCCCACGGACCTCCCTCAGCTCCCTGGTGTTCTCCACCAACGCACTCTGTATGCTTTGTAGCGCCTGACGATTGCCTGTGGGTGGGACACAGGGTGGTCTGTGAGATAACTCTCCAGTAATCAACTTTCTGACACAAACATGTTACGCATATCCCACAAGATCGTTCTTGTGATAGGGCAGACTCTAGTAAACACATGGATAGGGGTAAGAGACATCATTCTCACAGTAGTATAAGTCATAGACACGCACAGGACACGGTCCAGTACTCTGATGTGGAAGGCAAACACAAAGATCCACAGGCTGCGCTGACACACCCACGTACTGCAGACATAGCAACAGGCTTGGGCACGGATAGCAAACACATGTCCATCGTGTATGGGAGGTGGAGCATGAACCAGGGACAACAACCACAGCTGGAGAGCAGCAGTGGTGATCAGAGGAAGGTCGAGGAAAGCCAGCTCAAGTGGGGGCACAGTTTGAGGGTTAAACGCAGCTTGGACATGTTACAGGAGATGTGCTATTGACTCAGAGGGATGGAGTGTTAGCACAAGGATATCAACCCTTACGTGCGCAAGTGCACTGCTGCTTCACGTGTCTGATGGCAGAGGGGTTCACATACACCTTGGGGAAAACAGAGGAGGGGTTGGGTACCAGTGCGTGTACACCTTGGTAAACATATGGAGGTTTTGGACAGGGCAGGGGGAGCAACAGAGGGTGCAGCAGAGGTGGACAGACCCCAGGAACACACGGACAGGGTTATGTTGAGGAATCCACAGCAGGTGGTACCCCCTGGGGAAGGCCGGTGATACCCAGAGCTGGGGGGGGGGGGGGTTGTTTCCCTGATTCCGGTTGGCAGCAGGGGTGGCAGCTGAGAGTTGGCGAGTCTTTCAAAACACAACAGAGGTCATTAGCTGACCTGTGTGATCGTGTGGGTGAGTCCCAACCTATGCAATCAGGGGACTCATTGTCAGAGCTACAGGAAGCAGGGCCGGCCCGTCCATTGAGCAATAATGTTTTTTGCACAGAGCCCCGCGTTTCAGGGGGCCCCGCACAAAGAACATTCTGGGTTTTTTCAAAATTTATTTTTAAAAAAGAAACTGGCTGCTACCGCTGCTGCTGCTGCCGCGGCAGCAGCAGAATGGAGTGTTCCGCGGGGCCCCCTCTGCCCGGCTGAGTCCCTCCCTCCCTCCCTCCGTGACGGCGGAGCCCCTCTGTGCCGGCTTTCAGATTTGCAAAGGGAGAGTGTCTCCGTTGCATCTCTGTTAAGCCTGCAGGCTTAACAGAGATGCCAGGGAGACACTCTCCCTTTTCAAATGTGACAGCCGGCACAGAGGGGCTTAGCCGTCGCAGAGGGAAGGAGGGAGGGACTCAGCCAGGCAGAGGGGGCCCCGGGACACACTCCATTCTGCTACTGCCGTGGCGGCAGCGGTACCAGCCTGCTTTCTTTGTTTTTTAAGTTAACTTTACTTGAGCCAATGGGGGGGGGGGGGGGGTTAGGACTGGTGATGGGCTATGGGGGGCTAGGACTGTAAATGGGCTGAGGCGGTTAAGACTGGAGGTGGGCTGATGGGGTTAGGACTGGGAATGGCCTGTGGGCTGTTGGGGGGGGGGTTAGGACTGGTAATGGTTTATGGGTGGTTAAGACTGGTAATGGGCTGTGTGCTGATGGGGGCTGTCTGGTAATGGGCTATAGGGGGGTTAGGTCTGATAATGGGCTATGGGGGGCTAGGACAGGAAATGGGCTGATGGGGAGGGGTTAGGACTTGAGGTGGGCTGATGGGGTTGGGACTGGCAATGGGCTATGGGGGGCTAGGACTGCAAATGGGCTGATGCAGGGACTAGAAGGGAATGGATGCTGGGTGAGGCTGGAACTAGAAGGGAGCTGATGTTGGGGGAGGATTATAATGGGATGGGGCTGGGAGTGTAAAATGGAGAGGGGAAAAATATTTTGTGTGGGAGGGATACAAAATTTACAATTGGCTGGGTATTGGGAGAGTCAGTGGGGATTGAGGATGGAGGGGTGAAATTTGAGTGGATGAAATAGGACTGAGGAAAGCAAAAGGAGAAATATTAGTATGTTAAAGCAGATGTAGAGAGAGAATGGAACAAAACAAGAACAGAGAAGAAAGGACAAATGGACAGCAGATGATGGAGAGTTAGCAGACGACACGAAGAAACTAGAAGAAAGTGGCTTGAGCAATTGCAGCTGAAACACAATATGCACAAAAGGTAGAAAACTATATCTTTATTGTGAATGTATTCATTGGAATATGTTAGCTCTGGTAAATGTGCATCATTAATGTCTGTGCTTTGTTTAGTACAAGAGCAAATTCATGTATAGTTGTATTTCTACAGTGTTGTACATTCCAAGTTTGGCTTTTGGGATTCCCAGTTTCATTACTGTCTTCCTGTTTCTCTATTGCGATTCCTTGTTTGGTGATGGTCTATGTTCTGCATGTGTAAGTGAGCTGAGGTGTTCTGTTTATGTAATTCCTATTTGACATTGCCACTTGTTCTCTTTCCCCAGTAGGTCATGTATTGTTATTCTCTGAAATGTATTGGTTTAATATTTGCAGTGTTGCCTTTTGATAGGTAGGGTCTGGTGCTTTGTGAGTCCTGGTAGTGCTGTTAAGATACGGCGGGTTTGCTATGGGTTCTAAATGGGCAGTGTTTGTAGTAGTTCGTAATGTGTCTGGCGGTTGGCACTGGAGTATTGTAATGTAGAAATCTTTTAGTCTTTCTTTATCCATACACTCATTAAGAGGTATGTTTACAAAATGTTAGTATATGGTAACATTATGCGCATTTTTAGGCAAATGAGGCCCCTTATGCAAATGGGGCACCGCACCAAGTCTCCGCACATGGCCTCGCACCCCCCTTGGGATGCCCCTGACAGGAAGAGGACATGTTGATGGCCTTGTCTGTATGCCAAGCAGTCAATCTTAGTTGTTGACGTACAGGCAGCCGTGAGGGACCTGTTTTTCCCCCAAAACCATATTTACATGATGTATGATCCTGTCACCTCTGTAAATCCTTGTATATGGGTGTATTAACACATTTTGACTGCTCATTTCATAGCCTATGATTGCTTTTCACCTTGAGATTCAGACTGGAGGGAATGGAGGCTGTGTGACGTTACATGACAGAAGATGCTTAGGTTTGTTTAAGTCTGCTCTGATTGTCTGATGGCTATGGGGCAGGTGGCATCCTGTTCTCTACGAGACGTTTGGCCGTCTGCAATGAGGCAGACTGTTGCAAGGGCCATGCTTGTATTTCTTTTTTGGCTGACAACGTGCTGGACCTTAAACAACATTCCTCTTATGTCTGCATCTGTAGGTGTTACCTGACGCTAGGCTGTTCTGGTGTGTGTCACATTAACATCATCTATCATACACCATACCCTTTTGTTTACTCCACTACATCCCGTCTACATGAGCCATACATGTAACAGCTGTGGAAGGTATGTTGCCACATCCACCACACACACACCAACTAGAGACTAGTGGTTTGTGCGTTGTGGTTGTGACAGTCTGTTGTCACCCACCTTCGGCATCGCGCCGTGCTGATGCGCCGTGTGCCCTCAGCTCCGCCATCATTACACCGACGTCTTCTGGAGTGGTGCCTGGTGCCTGCCTGGGGTGTTGGCTCTCCCCCATTGCTGCAGCCCCCAGTGTTGGCCCACTGGGGATGTGTGGCTCCAGGGGCTCCTCGGCTGCACTTGTGCTGCCCCCTGAGACAGCAGCCTCGGGCTCCTCATGACTCAGAGGGACGGGCAGGTCCACCTCCTCCTGGGCCCCCATAGTACTGTAGTCACCTGCATTGTGAACAATCAGAGACAGCACATATATGTTTACACACTCCACCTATGTATACGTGTGTGCTACAGACACCACAGACATGATGGGGGGGGGGGCCCTGCATGTGTGCTGCATACAGGACCCACTACACCCTCCCATACCTGTCTGTCCCCACCATGTACCTATCCCGGGGCCACATGTGTGTGCTGTACCCCTGTACACCTGGTTTGGTTGCCATGTTCCTGTTCCTGGTCCCAGTCCACATGTGGCCCCCATCCCATCCCTTTCCCCATCTGCCCCAAATATGTCCACACACGCCTGCTAATACCCCACCCTTACACCTGTTTTTGCCATCCCCTGTATGACTGTGTGGGCTTTTGATCAGGGCATATTTTCTTCACACATACCATCTTCTGAGTGCTACATGTGCTTGCCAGTGACCCACTATGCAGCGGACTACGACTATCCATCACCTCTGGGCCACTGCCAAACACATGCAGCACTGTGCAGATAGTATGTCACACTAACATGCCCTGATCAATGGCCCACACAATCATACAGGGGATGGCAATCACAGGTGTGGGGGTAGGGTAGTGGCTGGTGTGTGTGGACCTTTTTGGGACAGATGGGGATAGGGATGGGATGAGGGACACATTTTGAATGTGGGCCCGGGACATGGCAACAAAACAGGGTGTGCAGGGGTATATCGCACACATGTGACACCAGGATATATATCACAAAATATAACCAAACCCAAAACAAAATTTTATCCCCATCTATAACATCATTTTTGTTGGAGCAGGCTGGAGGCAACTGAAAGAGCACTACATCCACGCCAGACAGCCAATTTCTTTTTACTCAAACCAAGGAAAATGGTACTTATCCAAGTAGAATCCCAGTGAAAGTGTGGTAATATCCATCAAAATAATTTGTAATAGCGGTCAAAAGCAGCTGTTACACACGACGCGCACACTTCGGGCCCCCAAGCCCTGTATCAAGTGTTCAGAAACGTGCAAAAATCCCGCATACAGGAAGCGGGATTTCTGCGCGTTTCTGAACACTTGATACACGGCTTGGGGGCCCGAAACGTGCACGTCATGTGTAACAGCTGCTTTTGACCGCTATTACAAATGATTTTGATGGACATTACCACACTTTTGCTGGGATTCTACTTGGATAAGTACCATTTTCCTTGGTTTGAGTAAAAAGAAATTGGCTGTCTGGCGCGGATGTATTGCTCTTTCAGTCGCCTCCAGCCTGCTCCAACAAAAATTATGTTATAGATGGGGTTAAAATTTTGATTTGGGTTTGATTCTATTTTGTGATTGTTTATTGTTACCGACCAAGGGGGTTTGTTGTAATTTTGTTGTTTGGCACCAGGATATGTATGACAGATATGGGAGGGTCTTTGCAGATGGCTGATGTTTACACAATGGGAATTTCAGGCATGGCCTGGGAGCTGAAAGTTAGCATACATACCTGCCTGTGGATGGGCCATGTCAAGGGCCTCAGGCAGACCACAGAGGTAGATGGGCCCCAATCTTGCTGCCAGCTCCTGTTCCAGGGGCGAGAGGGATGGTGTGAAGAGGCCCCCGCCACCTGTGCCCAGAGCATGTTGTCTCTCTGCAGCCATGTGCTGCCTCACCCCTCTTTTTATGTCAGAAAACCTCTTTTTCAGGCTTTCAATGTCTCGGGGGGGGGGGGGCCCTGCCTCGGCCAGTGCACCACGCACCTCCTCCCACACTGCCATCCTGGTGGCCACAGTTGTGCAGCTACTGAGCCGCCCAAATAGTATGTCATAGTTGTCTATGACCCCTGCCAGGAGGATGTGGTTCTCCCTCTCTGTGAACCTTAGGGCCCTCCTCCTCTGTTGGGCAGGCACTGGTATTCTCTTCCTCTTGGCCGTGTGGCTGCACTGTGCAGCCTCTGGCCCACCAGATGGCCCTGCCTGTGCCTCCATAGGCCCTGCAGTCCCTGCCCTGGGTGTCTCAACACCAACAGGTGGGCCCACCTCCTCCACCCCCTCCTCCCCCCCCTCCTCCCCCTCCTCCCCCCCCTCCTCCCCCTCCCCCTCCCTCTCCCTCCCCCTCCCCCTCTCCATCACCCTCTCCTCTCACTCCACCCCTCCTCACCTACCCTCACCTACACACACCACAACACAGACCACACAACAAAGCACAATACAGACTACAATACCAACCAAAATACAGGACACACTACACACCACAATACAAATTACAAAATTACAAAATACAAACACAAAATACAAAACACACTACCTCCACTACTCCCACCACAGCCTCTCTCTCTACCTCTCTCCTCTCCACTACTCCCACCACAGCCTCTCTCTCTAACTCTCTCACTACCTCGAACTCCTCACACAACAAACTCCTCAAACAACCCTCAACGTGTAAGAGGTGTGCAGGCATATTTATAGTTTTTTTTAACGTTGCGCATGTGCAGTTGTGCGATCGCGGCGCACGTGCGCCGCATGCATGCACGAGACACATGTGCGCCGTGTGCATGCGCGACTCTGCGCATGCGCATCTGTCTGTGCACGGCGCGCATGTGCAACTGTTTGCGCATGGGCGTTTTCGTGCGTATCCACACGCACATGCACGGCGAGTTGCACATGCGCGGGAAGCCGCACACTGACGCCCATGTGCTGAGTCGCGCATGCGCGCGGCGCACAAGCACCGCGATCGCACAACTGTGCATGCGCAACCGCCGAAACGTTAAAAAAACCTATAAAGATGCCTGCACACCTGGTCCACGTTGAGGGTTGTAGGCGAGGGAGAGTAGGTGTGTGTTTGCTGAGAGGTAGGGTGAGAGTCAGAGCAGGTGTTGGTGTTGATTGTATTGGTGTTGGTTGTATTGTGTTGTATTGTGTGTGTATTGTCTTGTGTAGTTGGTAAGGTGTACACTGTTTAGGGAGGTTCGTGTGTGTGTTTGAGTGTGTTTGTGTAGCCAGACGGGAGGAGTTTATGGCGGCTATTTATGTTGCTGCATGTGCCCTGAGACGTGGGCAGATGCTGCGGTTGCAGGACAGGGGAGATGGTGTCCATGGGGTTGAGGCACAGGGCATGGGTGTAGTCCCGCAGCAAATCATACCTGCAGTTGTGGGGGCGGTCCAGGCAGGTGCTGTGCGTGCACAGCGCAGAAGGCGTGCTGAGGTGCAGGCTCAGCAGCCTCGCCTCTACAGGCCAGGGCCCAGCTCCAGGGCATGCGTGAGGACCAGGTCATCTCCCTGTACCGACTGAGCACAAGGGCTATTAGGGAGCTCTATGAGGATCTAAGACCTGACCTCGAGCCCCTGACTGATCGGTCCCATGCCATACCAGGTTTAGTCAAGCTACTTGCTGCCTTACATTTCTTTGCCTCTAGCTGTTTCCAGTCATCTGTGGCCGCAGTGGGTGGCATGAGCCGCCCCACCTTCTCACGCTGTCTCCACCAGGTATTGCGTGCCATGGTCAGCCGGGTGGGGAATTACATAGTCCTTCCCCACACTAGGCAACAGTGGGGGACCCTGAACCAGGCCTTTGAGGCGTTAGCCGGGATACCACACGTGATGGGAGCTATTGATTGCACACATGTTGCCCTGGTCCCGCCTAGAGACAGGGAGGTAGCGTTCCGCAACCGCAAACACTACCATTCCCTGAATGTTCAGGTTGTATGTGATGCTAATCTGCATATTCTGAATGTGGTCCCTAGGTTTGCAGGGTCCACCCATGACTCCTATATCCTGCATCACTCGGCACTATTCAGACAATTTGAGGAAGGCCGGTATGCGGACTGTATATTGCTGGGTGAGTATTTCCAGATTAGTAATTTATTTATGTCTTTCTACATTAATTTATGTAACATCTCTTATGTAGCACCCTGTTTGTTATCAGTGCAGTTTACAGAAAAGAAAAGTTAGACAGACAGAGGACTGTTCTGAGTTTACATTGTTACAGGAGTATAAACATATAGTAACAGGGAAACTAATTGAAATAAGACCATCAGGATTCTAACATTATATGATCATAACCTGCACATGGTGTTCATGTGACTACGCACGTGTGCATATGTCTGTCCTGGTGCTGGATCCCTCCTAGTGTGTGTGTGTGCCAACTGCCCACATGTGATGGGGGGGGGGGGGGTTGGTGCCCTTCACATCCACCTGTGATGCCGGTTAATTGTCTGCTAGCTTTTGTATGTTATGTAACGTTGATGTTATTGCCAATCCATACAACTAACCCTTGTCATGTGTGTCTTAGGTTCACACACTCACTCAGTACTGTAGTAGTCACCCAGGAGGCACTAGATAACATGAGGAGGGGTCTAGATAAATCTGATGGATGTTCTGGACCTTTCCAGCTGGGAGGACATGTTTGCATATGTATGGTCAGGCATCTTGGCTGCGTCAAACCAGGGGAGCAACACAGTATAGGGGGTGTAGTACCTTTGGCCACTGTAGATGAGCGTGACCTAGGCGTCGTTGTGTCTGCCCATCCTCATGTAGCTGACCATTATGGAAAGGTGACGGCAAAAGCTCGGGGGCTACTTGGGTGCATACAGAGAGGTATTGGTAGCAGATACACAGGAAGGTACTCTGCCTCTGTATATGTCATTGGTGCTAACTCATGTGGGGTACAGTGTGCAATTCTGTAGACCGCACCTTCAAAAGGCTGTGAACAGGATGGAGACAGTGCAGAGGACGGTTACTGAAACGATTGGTGGTCAGCAGTATGCAGCATATGGAGACAGACTGCTCAATCTTGATATGTAGACCTTAGTGGACAGGATGTATAGAGGTGATATGGTTTACACTTTGCCAGACCTCCATGGCATACATGTTGTGGGTGTGGGCCTCCTTCAGATGACAGCACGTTTTTTCATGGGTACTATGCTGACATATATTTTGAACCTGTGATCAGTGTATCGGTGGTATAGTCTCACAGTGGAGGTGGTAGAGATGAGGACACTAACTGCATTACCATACGCACGTGCCACACACAGAGGATCTCTAAAGGTATACATGGGACTGTTGTCGTCTTTGCCATGGGTGTACAGACTCGATAGGCCATGTGGTCCTTTTCTGTCATCATATGTCTATTTTTCTGAACTGCATAGTTGTGCTGTCATATGTTTCTGTCAGGATGTGTTGTGCGTTTGTTTCTCACGTCTACACATGTGTCACTTTTGGTGAACATGAGCTCCTGCATTCACATGCAACATTTCTTTCTGCAGGTGATGCAGGATATGGGTGCCGCCCCTGGCTACTGACCCCTGTGCGTCAGCCACGGACACGTGCAGAGCGGAGGTACAATGAGGCCCATGCCTCCAGCCGCTCTGTCATAGAGCGCACCTTTGGCATGTTGAAGAGTCGCTTCAGGTGTATGGATAGGACAGGCGGGGCCTTACAATATAAGCCAATGACTTTGGCAGAGATAATCCTAGCCTGTTGCATCCTGCACAACATTGCTCTCAGGCACGATATCCCTGCAGAGATTAATGAGGATCTGGAGGATGATCCAACGTGCCTCCCTGTACGTGCCAGTGGTGACACACGGGAGGGCACAGCGGTCAGGCGGAGGTTGATTGCAGAGATCTTCTCAGGTACGTATTGCATATATTCCCACCTACATGTGTTTTTATATGTGTGTGATGGTAATACAGGTTGATTTTTCTGTAAAGATATCATTCGGATGCCACACTGCATTGACATTTAACTGACAATCCCAACGTCACATATAGGCATGAGTGTGCGACAAACAATGTGGGCAGGACACAACAGCAGATGGTGGTGGTGGATTATGTGGGTGGGTGTTCATACACCTGTGGGAGGTTTTGGGGGTCACATTCCCAGTTAGTGGCTGGTTGTCATAGCAGCTGCTGTGCAAACACAGTTAGTTGTTTTGATGCTATGGGTGAAGCACGGTGGCAGACATATGGTGCGGTATTCACAGTGGGAGGGCAGACCATGTTTAGGGACAGTTGTCCAGCGGGGTGTGGTTATATTGTACAATTTCAAGCTGCTTGTGTGGGTGTTATGCTCCTGTCAGCTGGCTATGTGTGTATGTTTCTTATGTGTGGCACCACATGTCATACATAGCACAATACACATGCTCAGTACTAGTTTTTCATGATGGTATTAACTATTCGTGAGGGGTGTTTATGCAACCCCACAGTGTGCCTGAATGTATAGGTCATCAGGTAGCCCTGACATGGATATGGTGAAGGATGGGGACCTGTGCAGTGTCCAGCCAGGGGGCGTATCATTGCTACATTTTGTTGTTGGAGAATAGCCCTGCAGTGCAGTGTTGCATATGTACACACATACAAATCCAGGCCAGATCAGCAAGGGGTGGGTTACAGTAGGCAAGTTGAGCGCTGAATGTGTGGGTGGATTGTGTTTTAAGAGGTTTTTCAGGGGGGACATGGCATATCTAGCTGATGCTATCTCAACATATGCCACATGCCTCATCTACAGGCTATGTATGTGTGTAGGGCAGGAGAGTACAGTCCACATCAATAACTACCTTGCGGACCCTAGCGAGGGAGATTATGTCCGCATAAACACAGAGACTTAGGTGAGAGTAATTCTTTTTAGGTGCACATATAGGCTATCCATGCTTTGACATTCTCACTGTCACACAGTGGTATGACATGCAGCCATCATGGTCAGGTCACAAACAGACATGGGGGTGTGGTTTGGCTGACGTGACGCAGACATTGCCATCTATTTGTGCACATCATCAGCACACAGCTGTCAATATTATTCAAGATATGAGATGTACACACCAGGATATGTATTTGGCCAGTGGATACAGGAGGTGTGACTGCATATTTCCATGTGTTACAGCAATTGACAGTGGGGTAACAGACAACATTGGGACAACAGTACACACGGAGAGGGGGCATTGGTGGCAATATGGGGGACCCGGGCTATTATTGCGTCCTTGGGGTGAGGCAGAAACATGGTGGGAGCAGACACCTCTATTAACCAGTGGGTACAACAACAGAGAGGTAAGCGAGGGGACAGAGAGATTACGGACACCTGTAGTTAGCCTCCGACACCTCCGTGCTGCCTCTCACATGTGAGAGATCTGTATAGTGTGATAGTGCACAGTCAGTCAGTCAGTGATGTTGTGGGGTCTGACAGCTGGGGACAGGAAGGTGCAGTGTGTGTTGCACAGCTAGAACATGACATATGTTTGTTTCTCTTGTGTTTCCCACTGCACAGGACATACTTCGTGAGGATGCTGTTGCTGTAGTGCATTAGCACGTGACTGTACATCAGCCAAAATGCTGTGGTCCGGGATAGGTGGATCTACAGCTACATTGTCTGTGCCTGCAGTCAGGGGGAAAACATGTCCTCAGTGATGTGTCATATTGGGCAGATGTTGTGGTTCACTTTTTTTCCTTATGCCTCCCTAACCCATATCTTGTTTTTGTCACACTTATACCCATGTGTTTGTGTCCAGTATGTCCTCTGCAACACTGTCTCTGGGACATGTACAACAGAGTTGCATGTGTGTGAAGGTTTTTTTTTTTTTTTGGTGGTGGCCTACACTTGCTCCCTACCCCAACATTGTACCATCAGCCAACAACAGGGTATCAGTGCATGTCACTGGGCCTTTATGTCTACAAATCTCCACTTGTGCACATACAGGCCATGTGTTACAGCTGGCACGCTGACCTTAGCATACTGTGTGGGTGAGTGTTTATGGGTTGGCTGTGTGATGATGCAGTGTTCAGGCATAGTACATTATCATGTGCTGTGAGGGGTGTGTGCACCTAGGGGGCGATGGTGACTGTGCTACCTCTACCGTAGTGCTGTTTACCTTGTGAACATTCTCGACATGTGTTGTGTGCTATGAGCAGAACTGTGTCTTGTGTTTTGAGGGACCACTGTTGAGCCCTTTTTTTTTTATCTCAGATATCGGCATAATGTGGACATGCATCAACAGTGGCTTGACGTGGTGATTCTACACGTTTTGCTGACATTGTCTCCCTTCACTGTGACCTGATATGGCTGTTGAGTTGCTCAAGGGATCGATGACGTACACCTGATGCACACACAAGGTATGTTGCACCTTTGTTATTTGGGGGATTACATCTGGCTTCACCTGTTGATGAGTTACTGTTTGTCTCATGTACATGTCATGGTGCCTCTCTGTTCACAGAAACACATGCATATAGTGTGTAGCTGTGAGACGCCTGTGTGACATGAGCATGGACATGACCATATCCATGTGACACCCGTGTCTGCGTTTATGATTCATGATGTCACCAACATGCGGTTTGTTTTGTGTTGATATCATGTCATGTTTGCCTTTGCATCCCTTTCTTCTGTATTTCACCACACTCCCACCAATTCAGCAAGTAATGCTAGAGATGTATGTACTCACCATCTGGGAGGGTTGTGGTGACAGAGCTCCCAGGGTCAGGCACTGCAGTAAAATAAAAAAGGGGAAAGAGATTCAGTGGCCCAGTCTCTGGTACAATCCTTACATCCTTCTGAATCCTAAGGTAATGCTAGAGATGTACTCACTGGCTAGAAGTGTTCTGGTCGAAGAGCTCCCATCATCAGGAACTGCAATAAAATGGAAAGGGGGGGAGAGATTCAGATACAATTCTCACATATCTCTCCACTTTAGAAAGTAATGCTATAGATGTATGCACTCTCTGGCTGGGGAGGTTGCAGTTGCAGAGCTCCCAGAGGCTTGCACCACAGGACTCTCCACACAACACAGCACAGCAATGAAATAAACAGAAAAAGGGAGAGAGATTCATTGCTCCAACCTCCAGACCAATCCTCACATCCCTAAATTTACCAGATAATGCTAGAGATGTACTCACCACTTTGTCTCTGGCTGCAAAGTAGTGATATAGCTGCTGCAAGGGTGTCAGCTGGTCAGTGTATGGAGGCCCCATGCCCCCTCCCTCTTGTCTTCTACTATGACTGTTTTATTTTAGTTTCTTTTTTATAGCGAGATGTGTGCCACACTATGGTGTTTTATCTGTTTAGCCATGTCAGAAATTATATTCAGAGAAATTGAAACAAATCTCAAATTGCGAATATGTAATACAGTTATTTGACAAACTAAATAGCAGCATATCACCTGGACTGGATGGCATACATCCAAGGATGCTGAAAGAATTGAAATATGAAAGTGAGAAAGGTTGGGGAAGAGGCAAGATGGTGATTGTGTTTGTCCGTTGTGCTTACTGTTAGGAGACTTCATTCCTGTTTGGTGAGCGGCACTGACTTGGATGATGGAGATGGGCCACTAGGAAGTGTAAACAAGCATGCCTACCTGCGGGCATTACCGGGGAGATCTGCTCTGCTCAGAGAACCTTGGAGACATGTGGGTTTGCGCCACGGACGCTAGGAGCAACTTCTTCGGTGGCTCTGCCAGGGGTTGAACTGGTGGAGCTGAACTTATCGTGGGTGTGGCTTTCTCCCAAATCCCAGACCCCCCTGTTGCAACCCAGAAGTGTTCTCACCTGTGGGACCAGGCTGAGAGATGCCGGTTTCAGGAGGTGAAGAGGACCCACCAATTTCATCGGCTTTAAGTTCCTCTTCTCTGGTAGCTGCGGATAGAGGTGGTGTGGCGGGAGCATCAGAATAGAAGCTGGCTACAGAAGCAGGGAGAGAGGAAGCTCCGGGCATCAGGAGAAACCAGTACAGATTACAATGGAGACACTGTGGTATGCTATTGCAACTATGAATAACTCCCTATTATTGGTGGCTGGAACTGTGAGTAAAGAATCGATGACTTCTAATTCTCAATTGCAAGTGGTGCCCAGAGTCCAGGAGGAACAGTCAGGAAGGATAGCCCAGTTGTCTGAAGAACTGAAACAGCTTTAGGGAGTGCAGGATGCTAGGATCAAAGAAGGGACTGTGTTCTCCAGAATGCTTGAGTACTTGGAGAATCAGGCTAGGAAGTTTAATTTGAGACTATTGAATTTTCCCTGTTCTCCTTTGTACTGGCCCCTGGAGATGGTGCGAAAGTACTTTGGGAAAGTGTTACAGCTTTCTCAGGAGCATTTCCCCAACTTGAGTAAGGCTCAATACCTCTCTCTTGGCTCTATTTCTCCTTTAGCTGGGGGTGGCACCTCCAGTGCTATAGGGGATCTTACTAGGTTTCTTGATAGCTCTTTGGAGGTGTCACAGGTCGATCCACCCTGCTCATTACCCTTGTTCTGGAATCAGATAAATCGTTACTTCTTAGGGCTTATTTCAAGAATTTTGGTGTGCAGTTTATGGACTCCTTTGTACGCATTTTCTCAGATTTAGCTCGTGCTACCAAAATGAGGAGGAAAGAGTTCCTGGGATATAAAATGGGGGTTCTTCCCATCGGGGGAGGGGGGGGGGTGTCTTTTTTGCTTAGGTTTCCTTCTAGATGTTATGTTTCCTATAAAGGGAATAATTTTCTTTTTTTTTTCAGCCAAAGCAGCTTCTGGAATTCTTGGAAGCTAGAGAAGAGCTCATAGTTTCTACTGCTTCTCATCCGGCTGAAGCGTAAGACTTCTTGCAGCCTGTTTTGATGTGTTTCTATAATAGGGTCCACCTCTGGTTTATTCCTGCTTCTTTCCTTTTTCCTTTTTTTTAGGGGGGGGGGGTGTCTAACGAGCATAAGTTTCTTTTGTGGGTTTACTAGTGAAATCCCTCTTTTTTGGAGAGTTGGATTGTATATGGTATCATGCTTTTTCTGTTTCATTCAAGTGTATACCTGGATGTTTATTATAAAATCATAATAAATATACAATTTAGAAAAGAAATATGAGATTCGGACCTACTTTTAGTAATCTGTGACCTATCATTAAAATCATCTGCTGTACCTGAAGTTTGGAGAATGGCCATTGTAACGCCAATTTTTAAAAAGGGTTCCAGCAGCGATCTGGGAAACTAAAGACTGGTGAGCTTGATGTCTGTACTGAGCTGAATGGTAGAAACCAATATAAAAAACAAAATTACCAAACAGGTAAATAGTCATGGCTTAATGGCAGCCAACATGGATTTAACAACAGAAAGTTTTGTCTTATTAATCTCTTCCATTTTTTTGAAAAAATAGAGCAGGATTTGGGACTTATTTGTTCATAACAGATATGGTATCTGATGCGGATCTTTTAATCATGCATGAGATGTAAACACTCTATCCCTGTGTGTACTTTGGCAAGTCAGAAAGGCCAGAAAGGGAGAGAGATAATGGTGGTTTACCACTTTTTGTTGCATCTTAGTGTTTTCCATGGAGGCTGAAGGCTTGTGTTGAGGCTGTATTTTCCTTTTAATTGGATTTATTGCCCCTTCCCCTGAGTGATTTAGAAATCTTGTTGGAAACCCTTATAGAGGTAGGTTGAGAAGTTGTTTAGGAGGATCCCAATGATTTACTGGCTATGAAATTGCGTGATATGTAAGAGCTAAGTTTGATTCAAATAGTTGGTGTCCCTACTCATTCTAAGGGCCATTCCTTGAATATTCTCTGTCCTGGAGAAATCGTAGAAGTTTGATCAGAGACTTTAGTGGATGTTTTCTCCTTTGGCTTGACTTATTATTTTTTGTTTAAAACCATATTTATATTAAACTTTGTGAAGGAATAGGGTTTACATACAGTGCAAAACTATTCCGATTTCTTCACTTCCATACCATATAGTGTCCTCCCCCCTTCCCTCCCCTCTCTCCTCCCTTGCTGCTTTCCCTTTTCCATATGTCTTCCTTCTTCCACTCCCTATTCACCTGCATTAATGCAAATCAAAGAAATTTCACCCACATTCAATTACATTCCAAATAGGATTCAACTACCAACTGAATACATATTTTGTTCAGATGAATACCCCCTTCCTTCCCTTCACATGCTTACACACATTTAAACAATAACAAAAACAACTTAATTCAAAAAAACCCAACTGATTGCTCGTGCTGCCTCTCCCCCTCTTATTGACTCTTGTATGAAAGAGGCCCCCTCTAAAGTACCTACCCCCACCCCTTCTATCGCTTTATAAAAGGATCCCATATTCTGTGAAAGATCCATTCTTTCCCCCTCAACCGGTATGTTAACAAATCGAATCTCACCGCCTCCTCAATTTTTAAGTTCCAATCTAGCCGAGAAGGACCTTTCTCCTCCTTCCATCTCCATGCCACTGCCACCCTTGCTGCCAATTTAAGCTTCTCATTTAACATATCCCCCCATTTCCTTAACCCTTCCTCCCCCGGACCCCCCAGTAGCATCTCCCTTTGGCCCCCTTGGGTAATCCCCCCCCCCTTTTCTTCCCTCCAACCCCTCCCACACCTCCCTCCAATACCGCTGTATTACCGAGCAATCGCACCAGGAGTTGGAAGGAAGAATTCAGAGCAGAATCCCATTCTATCAATATTTCCAGCTAAGACATTTCCTAGACAAAGGGGAGGTTAGCGAGCAATTAACAAGGCCTGGCTCACAAATGGAATTAGCGCTGTACCAAGGGAATTCGGTGAAAGCAGTTATATCAAAGTTATATACTTTCCAGTCATTATAGAGTACAAAGTTTGACCTCCTTGCCGCTCTAATTACATGTTCTCAGTCCTGAAATCTGAGCAGCTTCACAATAAGAGCCCACGGGTTTGCTGATGGCTCAGGCCTAGGCCTCGGTTCCCTGTGCGCTCTTTCCACTTCAAATGGCGTCAGCGAGGGGAGGTCCGGAAAACACTTTAGCAGCATTTCTTTTACAAATTTTACAACGCCCTCTCCCTCCGCCCCCTCCGGAACGCCATAATTTCTCACATTGGACCTTCTATCTCTGTTCCCCTTGTCCTCTGTTTTTGAATGAAGCCAGCTCACTTGTTGTTGTAGTGAGGCCATTGTGCACTGGAGGGCCGTTTGATTATCTTCCGTTTTACTGATCCTGGCCTCTACCTCCTCCAGGTGTTGCTCCATCCCAGCGAACCTTTCCTCCAGCTTTGTAAGCACCCTCTCCACGATTTCTTCCTTCGATTCCCGTATCTCTTTCAGTATTGCTGCTAGATCCGCCTGAATCTCTTCCTGTCTGTCTGTTTCCTGAGTCCCTGATGAAGAAGCTGGCGATGCAGGCAGGGCCCTCATGTCCTCAGGGTTACTTTTCCCCGCTCCTGCTCTCGCCGTGTACAAGTCCTTTATAGTGGCTCCTTGCTTTAATTTTACCACCTTCGGCATGTCTTCTCCTTTTCCCCTGTTTGTTTTGCCAGGGACAACTGATTCTACCAATTTTAATTGGTGCGGGCTGGAGAGCGCTCTCACCCACGTCCTCCTTCCTCCATGGCTACACCGGAAGTCTGCTTGACTTATTTTTTCTTATCCCCTCAGTAGAGAGCTTCCAGTGTGGGAAGTTCATTGTCATGCCAGTATTAAACCCAAGGACTCATCCTGGAAGGTTATGCATTTCAATTTGTGGAAGTATCTTGCTGGAGGAAGATGACGAGCCTTGTTACAGTTTTTGGCTCAAGCTTTTAATGTGTTGGCCCTTTGAAGCCCTTGATAGTTAGGGCTAACACATCAGGCCTCTTGGTTTACTCTGTTGGAGCAGAGGAAGAACCTGTGGCATGCTGAATGCTGCTGGCAGAAGTGCAAATATGGACCAGAGCATAAGATCCTGATGTGAATATAGCAGTCATTACATTTATTAAAGTTATATGTTGTTGTTAAGTGCCGTCGAGTCGGAGTCGACTCATGGCGACCCTCTGGATAGCTATCCTAAATTGTGTTCGGTCTTCAGTCAGGCGGCTCATTGACGACAGACTGGTACCCGTAGCTGCTGTTATTGTAGCGATCCATCTCATTGCTGGCCTTCCTCTTTTGCGTTGACCTTCTATCTTGCCAAGCATGATGTCTTTCTCTAATGATCTCTCTCTTCGCATGATGTGTCCGAAGTATGAAAGTCGAAGTCTTGTCATCTGAGCTTATAAAGAAAGCTTAGGTTTGATCTCCTCTAGTACCGACTGGTTTGTTCTTCGGGCAGTCCATGGTATACACAGTATTCGCCGCCAGCACCATAATTCAAAGGCATCAATTTTCTTCCTGTCTGTCTTTTTCACTGTCCAGCTTTCACATCCATATGATGTTATTGAAAATACCATGGCTTGAACAAGTCGAATCTTTGTATGGAGAGAGACATCTCTGCTCTTGAGAATCTTATCTAGGTCTTTCATAGCCATTCTGCCAAGAGCAATGCGTCGTCTGATTTCTTGACTGCTTGTTGCTTCTTTATTGATAGTTGATCCAAGTAGGTTAAAGTTGTTCACGATTTCAATTTCTTCTCCTTCAACGATGAACCTGTTGATTATGCCAGTTGTCATGATCTTTGTCTTCTTTACATTAAGGTGCAGGCCCATTTTGAGACTATGTTCTTTGATTGTGAGAAGCAAATGTTTCAGATCATCTTCGCTTTCAGCCAGTAATGTGGTATCATCAGCATAGCGAAGGTTGTTGATGAGTCTTCCACCAATCTTCACACCTCTGTTGTCTTCATACAGTCCTGCTTCTCTGATGATTTGTTCTGCATATAAATTAAACAGGTAGGGGGAAAGTATGCAGCCTTGTCTTACACCTTTGCTTATTTTAAACCATTCTGTTTCTCCTTGTTCCGTTCGAACTGTTGCTTCTTGATTAATGTACAGATTACGCAAGAGAACGATCAGGTGTTCTGGTATACCCATGCTTCTTAATGTGGCCCAGAGTTTCTCATGGTTTACACAGTCAAAAGCCTTGCTATAGTCGATAAAGCACAAATAGATATCCTTTTGGTATTCTTTAGTCTTTTCAAGGATCCATCTCACATCCGCAATGATGTCTCTCGTTCCTCGCCCTTTCCTGAACCCTGCTTGCACTTCAGGTAGTTCTTGTTCTAGGTATGGCTGTAGTCTCTTTTGAATAATCTTCAGTAGAATCTTGCTGGCATGTGGGATCAGAGCGATTGTGCGATAATTTCCACAGTCAGTTGGATCACCTTTCATTAGTATTGGTATAAACACAGATCTTTTCCAGTCAGTTGGCCATTATGTCTTCCATATTTCTTGGCAGAGCCTTGTAAGTACGGTAACAGCTGCATCAGATTGCTGCAATACTTCTATGGGAATGCTATCAATGCCTGGTGCTTTGTTCTTTGATAAGGCTTTCAATGCTGCTTCAACTTCTTCTTTCATCACCAATGGTTCCTGATCATAAGGTATAGGTTGAAACGGCTGTTGGTCCACTTGATCTTTATCATATAAAAACTCTGTATATTCCTTCCACCTTTTCTTGATCTTCTCAGAATCATTCAACATAGAACCTTGAGCATCTTGTAACATTCCAATTCGAGGCTGGAACTTTTTCTTTAACTCTCGCAGCTTTAGGAAAGCCGATCTTGTTCTTCCTCTAATAGTTTCTGCTTCTATTTCCTTGCAAGTGTCATTGTAGTACTTTTCCTTGTCCTGTCTTGCTGCACGTTGGAAATCTCTGTTGAGTTCTGCGATTGTCTTTCTTTCTCCTTTGGCTTTAGCTTCTCTGCGTTTCTGGGCAATTTTCAGAGTTTCTTCCGTCATCCATTTTGGCCGTTTTTGCTTTTTCACCTTTTGTAGAGACTTCTCGCTTTCTTCCAGCACAACCTTCTTGATGTCATTCCATAACTCTTCCGGAGCTCTGTCATTTGTATCTAAAGCAACAAATCGATTTTGCAGGCAGTCTTTAAATTCCAGTGGTATATTCTCAAGGTCATATTTTGGTGCATTCATGAGTGGTTTGCTCTTTTTCAACTTTAGCTTAAGTTTGCATACTAGTAGTTGATGATCTGTACCACAGTCAGCTCCAGGTTTTGTCTTTGTTGATGTTACAGAGCTTTTCCATCGTTGACTTCCACAGATGTAGTCAATTTGATTTTTATACAATCCATTGGGTGAAGTCCATGTGTACAGTCGTCGCTTGTGTTGCTGGAAGAAGGTGTTTGAGATGAATAGATCATTGGTCTTGCAGAAATCTTGGTCTTGCAGTTATATAGCACCATTGTATCTAAGTCAGAACAATGATCTACAAAATTTAAATCACTTAAAACAGTTTGACCTCGGAGACCATGTCAAAATTAAGCCATACATATAGTCGTGCTATTCACCAGGCCACATCTATGTCAATCCCATGGGCTGAAGATGCAAATGTTATGAATATGAATCACATAAATACTCAGATGTTCGAGAACTGAAAATCAGTTGAAGTGGACCATTGCAGCAGCGATCATGAACATAGATTACAACTTCTTGAACAGTGATGGATTTTTAACCTTCACGTGGCTTTTCCTGGGGGCCTCAATTGGGAGGTAGATTGGAGGAGCTTACTGTGATCATTGGCTCAACATAATTAGCTGATTCTGACTCTTATGTCAGACATGCTTAACGACTTCATCTAAGTTAAAAATAGCTTTGCTGGCTCCGTCGCATCAGACTAGCAGAGACTAAAAGTCACTTGTTTGACTTCAGACTAAACTTCTGTAAAGAAAGGCTGGATGATTGTCGGTTGTTTTTTTACCAACCCCTGCTGCCGAAAGCTTGAAACCACCATCTTTGTAAGACTCGAAACAGTGCTGTGTTGCTTTTTTCCCCGACTTCAACTACCAGCCAAGTACTCACTTTGCCCTTAATTACAGGCTACAAAAATGTGATTTTATCTTGTTTGGTATATATCTTAGCACATTGGTGGTTGGGCACCATTTCATTTAGAATAAATGGACATGTTTGTTTTTCAGAAGGTTTTCTAACCTTAAATACTGACAAAAAAACCAAAAACATTTTTGCTCTTTATTTTTTGATCTGACATTTTCCTTGTGATTGTAGTTTGTGGTTTAGAACCTGGCTATAGATTTATTTTGATCATTGTTGATACAGTAATAGCAGCTATGTATGCCACTATCAATCTCATCGCAGGCCTTCCTCTTTTGCATTGACTTTCAATGTTGCCAAGCATGTCTCCAATGATCTCTTCACATGTGTCCAAAGTATGAAAGTCGAAATATCATCTGAACTTCTAAAGAAAGCTGTGGTTTGATACTGTAGTACTGAGTGGTTTATTATTCGGGCAGTCCATGGTCTACTCAGTATTCTTTGCCAGCATCATCATTCAAAGGCATTGATTTTCTTCCAGTGTTATTGAAAGATGTATTATTGAAAATACCATGGCTTCAACAAGTCAAATCTTTGATGTTTAAATACTTTTATAGCATACTCAGGAGAATCTTTCAGATGAAAGAAAGATCTGCAATGAGGGGGCATAGGATGAAGGTGAAAGGGGATAGACTCAGGAGTAATATGTGGAAATTTCTTTATGGAAAGTGGTAGATGCATGGAAGTCTCCCAGTGGAGGCAGTAGAGACGAGGCTCTCGGTTCATTATTAGTAATTTTTTTAAAAGTGCTGTCAAGTCAGTGCTTACTCCTGGCAACCCAGCAGCCTCTGGGTTTTCTTGGCAAGGTATGACCTTAAGTAGATTGCCAGGCCTTTTCTTCCATTGCAGTGGGGGAATATTTTGTGCTGTTGGGCAAAAAGCTCTGTCAGTTAGAGTTCATTGTTTTTTGTTCCATTCACAGCAAGCTCTTTGAAGCTGCTGACCTCATCAGGTGTTATTTTTCTCCCTACCCACCCCTGCTCCCACCCACCCCATGTGAGCAGTCTTGCTTTATAGGGCAGCTCCCCAATTAGCTACATACAGGGACACCGAACAACACTGTTAGAACACACTTAAAAGAGGTTAACTGCTTATTTTCTGAAAGGATAGATGAGGAATAGGCAGGCACTTTGGTAGGTCTTTTTATTTCAACAGTTACCATCCACCAACTGGCACATGGCAGGGAAGAATCATATTGCCAGAGCTGTTGCCCCCTTTACAGCCTCTGACTCTGTCCAAACAGAGATCCCTATGCCAGTTGAAGGACAAATTCCATGTGCAGGATACCTGCATGCTGAAGCTCTCAGGAAAGTAGTACAGGAGATGAGAGGAGGTGGCGAGGTTGAGGAGCATTCAAGACAATGAGAAGTACATTGATGAGATACTTCTTGAAACATCCAAGCTCTCCAACAGAGGTGAAGACAGGAGCCTGCAGAATGACGGAAGCTGGACACGAGTCACCAGGGCCCACAGAATCACCAATCCAACTCCTCCAACCCTTGAATTGAAGAACCATTATGCAGCCCTAGAAGTGGAGGAGATGAAAGTATCCCAGGAAAGGGAAGAACCAGAACTTGAGCACCCCAAAGTTGCAGAATCAGTGATGATAAGGAAGCAAAAGAATAGTGGTGGTTGGTGAATCTGAGGAGTACTGAGGCGTCCATCTGCCAGCCAGACTTGATGTCCAGAGAGGTGTGCTGTCTGCCAGGTGCCAAAATCAAAGGTGTTATGGAGAGTTTGCCGAGACTCATCAAGCCTACTGACTATTACTCAATGTTGCTCATCCATGTTGGCACTAATGATACTGCCAGGTATCCCTCTGAGCATATCAAAAGTGACTTCATGGCCCTGGGACCATGAAGCAGATAGGTGCCCAGGTGGTGTTCCCTTCAATCCTCCCTGTTGAGAGTAACGGCCGAGGCAGAGAAGCTCGCATCCTGGAGATAAATGCATAGCTGCGTGGATGGCATCATAGAGAGCATTTTGGTTTGCTGGACCATGGGATGATGTTCCAAAGGCTGCAGAGCAGAGAATGGTGTCCATCTGTCCAAGAAGGGTTGACATGTCTTCAGTAGCAGACTGACTAACCTACTGAAGAGGGCCTTAAACTAGATTTGTTGGGGATGGGTGAAGAAAGCCCCTAGGTAAGTGAAACATTAAATATCTATAAAAATGAGTAAAAGGGGCAACATCTAGAAATCAGTGTGTATAAATGCCCGTAGCATGGGAAATAAGATCACAGATGTTGAGGCTTTAATGGTACAGGCTAACTGATTTAGTAGCGGTTACAGAGAGAAGGTTCATGGACAGCTATGACTGGGATGTAATTATACCAGGCTATACCTTAATCAGGAAGAATAGGGGAGGAGGAATGACTTTATATGTAAAAAACATTGAAGTTATAGAATTACAGGGCTTAAAAAGGGAGAGAGGCTGTAGGTTAAACTAGAAAGAGGAAAAGAGAAATCAATTTGCATGGGCATGATATACAGACCCCCCTCACACGGGACCTGGCTTAGAAGTGAGGTTTACGACTGCCATAGTATGCGCAAAACTAACCCATTTGGAGAAGCTACCCCGGGAGAAGAAGTAGATTGAGACTTAATAGAAGACATATGTAGCATTGCTAGGAAACGGGAAATGCTATTGATAGGTGATTTCAATATGCCAGATGTGAATTGGCTTATTCCTGCTGTGGTGTCATCTAGAAGTAAAGAGATCCTGGATTCTTTAAATGGGAGAACTATTCAGTCAACTAGTAACAGAACCCACATGTGAAGGGGCCATACTGGACTTGGTGCTTACCAATGGTAAAAGTGTTTCAGATGTTATAGTGGGAGATCATTTTACATCCAGTGATCAACAGATGGTGTCGTTCAGTATTGGGACTAGGGCTGATAAAATCCATTCAAGAGAGAGGGTCTTAGATTTTAGTAAAAATAACTTTACCAAGATTGGCCAATACCTCAAGGATTCGTTAGTGGGATGGGGACAGCTGGGCGATGTAGAAAAATTAGAACAGCTTGCAAAACTGAAAGTAGATAAGGCCATGGGACCGGATGGGATATATCCCAGGATACTGAAAGTGCTCAGAGGTTCTTATAGGGCTGTTAAAGGATGTTTTTAATAGATCCTTGGAGATAGGAGAAGTTCCACAGGACTGGAGAAGGGCTGATGTGGTACCGCTTCACAAAAGTGGTAATAGGGAAGAAGTGACAAACTGCATGCCAGTAAGCCTTACCTCAGTGGTGGGAAAAGTAATGGAGGCACTCCTGAAAGAGCAAATAGTGGACTCTCGAAACCAACAGGTTGCATGATTCGAGGCAACATGGTTTACCAAAGGAAGGATCTTGTCAAACAAATCTGATTGGGTTCTTTGACTGGGTGACCAGAGAACTAGATCACGGGCATATGATGGATATGATCTACCTAGATTTCAGTAAAGCCTTTGATACTGTTCCTTATAGGAGGCTTATCAATAAACTAAACAGCTTAGGGATGGGTTCCAAGGTGGTAACTGGATCAGAAATTGGTTGACTGACAGATGACAGACGTTGATGGTAAATGGAACTCACTCAGATGAAAGGAAGATAATTAGTGGTGTGCCCCAGGGTTCGGTCCTGGGACCGGTACTGTTCAATGTATTTGTGAGTGATATTGCTGAGGGACTGAAATGAAAAGTCTGTCTTTTTGCAGATGACACGAAAATTTGCAACAAAGTGGATTCCCCTGAGGGAGTGGATAACAGGAGGAAAGATCTACAAAAGCTGGAAGAATGGTCTAATGCTTGCCAGTTAAGATTTAATGTGAAGAAGTGCAGTGTCATGCAGTTGATAAGCAAAAATCCAAGGGAATTGGATGCAATAGGGGGCGAGAGGTTGGTGTGGACGGACCAGGAGAGGGACCTCAGAGCAAAAGCCAGAAGGATGCTGGGTTGCATACAAATAGGAATTACCAGCAGAAAGGAAGAGGTACTTATGCCATTGTAAAAGTCACTGCTGAGGCCTCACTTGGCATATTGTGTTCAGTTTTGGAGACCATATTTCGCAAAGGATATAAAAAGACTGGAAACGGTTCAGAGAAAGGCAACCAAAATGATTTGGAGCCTGCGCCAGAAGACTTATGAAAAGAGACTTGAAGACCTAAATATGTACACTCTGGAGGAGAGGAGGGACAGGGGAGATATGATTCAGACCTTTAAATACTTAAGAGTATTAATGAACAAACCTCTTCCAAAGACAGGGAAGCTGTAAAACTAGAGGGCATAACATGAAGCTGCAAGGGGTAAACTGGAAGGCAATGTCAGGAAATACTTTTTCGCTGAAAGTGTGGTGGATGCTTGGAATGCCCTCAGTAGTATAATGGGTACACTACTTGTCAAACTGATTGACAGGTGAGATAAGGATGGCGGGAGCCAATCAGCGTTCACTTCCGGTCTATGTCCCGCCTTAGGCCACACCCCCTCCCATAGAAGTGAATGGTGAGTTAGCCCCGCCCACTCCCGCCCCCAAAATGTTGACAGGTACCAATCAGCGCCCACTTCCAGTGTATGTCCCGCCTTAGGCCACGCCCCCTCCCATAGAAGTGAATGGTGAGTTAGCCCTGCCCAGCCCCGCCCACTCCCGCCCCCAAAATGTTGACAGGTACCAATCAGCGCCCACTTCCGGTGTATGTCCCGCCTTAGGCCACGCCCCCTCCCATAGAAGTGAATGGTGAGTTAGCCCCGCCCAGTCCCGCCCCCAGGCATGGCTACCGCCCCCCACTTGACACACCCCTGCCCCCGCCCCAAGGATGACATCATCCAATCAGCATACACTTCCGGGGGTGTGTCACACCCACGCCACACCCCACAATATGGCATTAGCCAATCAGCACCCACTTCCGGGTTTGTGCTACGCCCACAGCCTCCCACCCTCCTCCACGCTCCCATGCTACATCATCGGAAATGACATCACCGGAAACAGGGCGTCATCAGAAGAGGGACTGTCCCTTTTTTGCTGACATCAGCGGAAACAGTATGGCTGACTCCAGAAATGACAGTATGGCTGACTCCGGAAATGTGTTTTTGCTTCTGCTTAATATTGAAAAACAAAAATGCTTTTCTCTCTGTCTCTCTCCCACACAGACTCAGTTGTTTTTTCTCACACAAAAACTGATTCCTAGCACAGAGAGACGCAAGCTAGAATCTTTTTTCTTTCCAAAATGCAATTAGCACATCTTTGTTAGAGGGATCACCCTCTCACCCTCAACCACGCCCCTGCCTACATCATCGGAAATGGACTGTCCCTTTGTGCTGACATCAGCGGGGAGCAGTGTGACTGACTCCGGAAATGTGTTTTTTGCTTCTGGTTAATGTTTACACCTGCAAAAAAAAAGCAGGAACCCTGGAAAAATAAAATGCTTTTCTCTCTCCCACTGCACCAATTCTTATTTCTCACAAAAAGATTCACAGCACAGAGAGACACAATTTTCTTTACAAATGCAATTGTTAGAGAAACTAGTGCGGTCCATGTGATAGAATTTTACTTTTAAGACCTCACTGTTAGAAGTATTCTGACAGACCTGTAGAGTTCAGACTGAAATACAGAGAGACCTGAGTTCAAATCCCCCTAATACAGCTATTTTTTTGAGAGAGCCGAGTTCAAATCCAAATACAGCTATTTTTTAGTGGCTTTGAAAAAACCAATACAGAGAGACAAGCCCGGACATGTCTCTCTAGGGTGTGGTAACACGTGATTGGTTGAAACAAGAGGTCTGTTCTGAGCATGCTCCTGCTGTAAGGGGAACATTTTTAACACAGAGTTTCAGAAAGGAAAAAATGGCTCTTTTTGGAACACCAAGCAGAATTTCCAGCAGGGCACACAACATTAATTACTTCCTTAAGGATCATGATGCCGTTGCAGAGGGGTATCCACCGATTGAAAATCCATTTGAACTACAGGAGAGTCTGGCAGATCCTGAGCAAGAAATAGCAGCTTTTGTGGATTATCCAGATGCCCAAATATTTTTCAACTCTCAAGAACCCTACGATTCTGGCACAGAACTTGGCTTAACATCTGACAACACAATGGACCCGGAGGATATAGAATTATATCACGCCACTGTAGATGCAGAAACAAACTGTTTATTGGAAGACCTAGGATCAGCAGAGGTAAGAGAAGTTTTTTTTTTATTTAGAAAAGTGTTATAGAAGAAACAGCAGTTCACACTGACATTATTTTGGGTTTTTTTTGTAGGGAAGTGACGAATCTCTGCTCCTACAGGGGCACATACATGCTGCCAATCTACGCTGTTTGTGCTTTCTCTGTACATATCAAAGGGAGGCATTTGATGTCATAGCCAGTCAAAGGGACTACACAAAACCTGATGAAATAAACACATTTAAATCTGTTATACAAACAACGGTGGCCTGTATTATCAAGAAATGCTGGCAGGGCGTTATGCATAGAGACTGTGCAGCATGTGTAATACATGCTCCAGGCCAAAGACACCATGACTGTTTAAAGTGGGAACGCAATGAAATACATCAGAAAATCCATAAAGCTTGTAACAGGTTGTGTCTAGGACCTATTTTAAATGTTGCCATGATTGCGGGTCATAAAATGAAAGCAACTGTCCTAGTTTATGAAAATTTGAATTTTTTGTTTGAACTCGTCAGAGATTTTAGCAACAGTAGAAATCCAGGACAACTGCTCAATATTTTGCTTAATTCTGTGGCAGACAGCGAAATAGAAATAGTGGAAGGCTTAATCTGTGACAGAGATTATAGATCGTTCTTTAAAAAACACCAAGTTCTGTAAAAATTGACTTTTTATGAAAATGTATGTATTTCCAGAATCTATTAGTTGAACATACAGATGAACAAAAATTATATGTATACCTTTTATTTTTTTAAAACTTGTAATGCTCAAATGAATTTCACAAGATGAAAACATTTTATTTGAAATAAAATATTTTGAACCTATGTGTGGTGTGTTTTAGGAATGATTAGTTAATTAAACCTACAATGGTTTGTCTGGAAAAAAAAATGGGGCCTCCAGGTGTGTCCTAAACAATAGGCCATAAGATAAGAATGTGCAGAACTGTCGTGTAACTAAAATCCACTTAAGACGTCTGGGAAATGGGTGGGAATGTGTATTAGCCACATACACAGATATATAGCATCTATTACACTGTACTGTCTGCGAAAAAAAGGCATTGTGAATTAGCCAGGTCGTATGATAAGCTTATGAGATCCAGTACATTTCAGCAGCCAGAAAAGATCACACAGTCTCTATAGCTTGTATCATCTGCAACTTTTTCTTCAGACATGGTGAGTAGATATGAGTCTTACTTTTTTAAAAATATTGTTGGCTATGTAATGTTTCTGTCTCTTATGATTGTCTTTAAAAAATAGGAGCAGAAAAAGGGGGTTACAAATAAACTTTCTCTTACAAAAAGAAGGCGGCAAAGAAATTTAAAAGGTATGTCCTGTGGTGTTTTAATTTTCCAACAGCTATGCTCTTCATAATGTGTTTCAGAGGACAGCCTCAACCTGTAATCTTTTTTATTTTAGACCAAGAAGATGCTACAAAACAAGATGGCCAGTCTAACCAACAGACGGTACCTTACAGAAAGCCAAAAGACAAGCAGAATCGTGAGTATTCCAGTTTTATCCAGCACCTAGATTTTAAGGTCTCTGTAAAAGTATTAGCCCCTACGTTTTCTTTTTCAGACCGAGAAAATGTTAGAAAATCAGTGGCTATGGGAGAGAAGTCTAACAGAAAAAGATCACACAGCGATAGTTTTTCTGACGGTGAATCTACACACCGGTACAGAAAAGCAAACAGCTCCATACCGAAAACCAAAAGATAAGCAGAATAGTGAGTATTCCGGTTTTATCCAGCACATAGATTTTAAGGTCGCTGTAAAAGAAAAAAAGTATTAGCCCCTACGTTTTCTTTTTCAGACCGAGTAAATGTTAGAAAATCAGCGGCTGTGGGAGAGAAGTCTAACAGGAAAAGATCACGCAGCGATAGTTTTTCTGACGGTGAATCTACACACGCCGGTACAGAATACGGAGGGCGTGGTGAAAGCCGTGTCTTTGATCACAGTGTTTCAGAGGACAGCGCAAATAATCATGCATTAGGCCTCGCTGAAGAATCAGAACCAGTTAGCTATGTTCAGTTTGTGAAAAGGTGGGATCGTAAATTGGACAAGTTTAATGGTGTAATTTATTCAGAGGAATTTCGGTTTATTAATTTAGACAGGATAACATCATTATCTGAGGCTCAATTCACCATTCGGCAAGGTATTCAACATATTCTGGATGAGGTTAGCAGCAGGGTTTCACCTGGTGATTATGTACAGGTGCATCTACACTCATCTCTTTTCCACAATTCCTTGTATTCTGGTAAGTTAAACCCCGAAGCATTAGACGCTGACGATTTCTTAAATCAGATCGCTAAACTCCTTCAGAGTCACAGAGAAATCCAGGTTTGTGAAATATTCCGGGTTGTTGTACTTGTCATAAGAAATCGGGGTGGGGGTGCTCGTAGGGTCTTAAAGACTATACCGTTTAGCCATATTATTCATAAGAAAAGGATGTATTTGATAGACTTGAACAACACTGATAATAGCCTGTGTTTTGCAGGTAGCCTCACAGCCCTCATGTCACAGGTAAAAATGACAGATGTCGAATTGTTAGAAGGTGCTAAAAAACTACATAATGAATTGGGGTGGCCGGTACATAGAAAAGTCATGCTCGATGATGTAGCAATATTTGAACAGCATTTAAAGATAAACATACGCGTTGTGCTTTACACAAAATCATGGGTTTGTTTTAAGACATCAGACAGACCTGTGTTCCCTAAGACTGTGTTCTTGTTGCTACACGATGACCATTTCTATGGTATAACCGATGTCAAAAAATTCTATGGGGAGCGCAACTTCTGTAGTTACTGTCAGAAACCGTACAGTCACGATCATAATTGCACATTATGGTGCCGTCTTTGTTTGACACTAACGTGTGCGAATAATGTTGGTGTACAACAGAGATGCCTTAATTGCAAACTCTTTTGTCGTTCTAAAGAGTGTTTAGATAGACACGCAGATCTGGCTCTGAAAAAAGAAGTGGCGTGTTTATCTAAGATACTGTGCCAGAAATGTGAGTCTTATGTGGACAAGAAACATAAGTGCAAGGGCCGTCATTGTAAACTATGTCGCAAGCCCCTAACCGGGGATGGTGTCCACTTATGTTTTATGACCCCTATTGGTAAAACTGAAACATCTGAAAAGTATATTTTTTATGATTGTGAATGTATGCAAGAAACAGGCTGGCATGTCCCTAATTACATATATGCGACGGACTTAAATGATGAAAGAAACTGGGAATTCAAGGGTCTCGAATGTATTTCTGCCTTTATACAGATTTTTTGTGACAAAAAATTTAAAGGTTACACCTTCATAGCCCATAATTCCAAAGGTTATGACGGATATTTTGTTCTTAAACAACTGCTTAAGGAAAAGATGGACACGGGGCTGTTGGTTCAAGGTGCTAAACTTTTACAAATTACCGTTGAACCTCTGACTATCCGTTTTATAGACTCTCTAAATTTCCTGCCTATGAAACTTAGCAAACTTCCACAAGCCATGGGTTTTACAGGCAGCAAGGGGTACTTTCCACACTTTTTTAATACGCTGGAAAATCAAAATTATGTGGGCCCCATGCCGGGTGTTGAACATTACGGTGTGAGTAACATGTTGCCTGAAGAAAAAGATGAATTTTTACAATGGTACAAGGACAATCGGCATAAAACTTTTAATTTGCAAAAAGAGCTGGCTTATTACTGCCAGCAGGATGTATCTATTTTGCGGCAGGCCTGTGTTCTCTACCGAGCTGAAATCATGAAAATGACAGAGAAAGAAGTGTTTGTAGAGCAGGGTGACATCTCAGAAATTCAAACAAGGTGTTTAGACCCTTTCCAATATATAACCCTTGCATCTGTATGTATGGCTATGTTCAGATTCATGTTTTTAGAACCCAAGACTGTGGCACTCATCCCACCAGATAACTATCACCGGCAGACAAAGAGATATTCAACCCCCTCTATTCAATGGCTGATGTATGTGGAGGCCAAAGAAAATATACAGATCACACATGCTCTGAAAGATGGTGGTGAAAAAAAGGTGGGGGCTTATTTTCTTGAAGGCTATGCCGTGATCGGTGGGGTAGAAACAGCTTTTGAATTTAATGGTTGTTTTCACCACGGCTGTCCGAGCTGTTATAACAATAAAGACCAGAATCCTATAGCAGCCACGACCTATGGTTTTCTTTATTACAAAACACAGCTAAAAGCTGCATTCCTGGAAAGCCGTGGGTTCAAGGTCATAAGTCTATGGGAGCACGAGTGGAAGCGGATGGTAAAAGAAAATGACGGGGGCTGCGCAGATTTCCTGGCTGACTCCGCATTACCGCAACCTCTGATTCCACGAGATGCCCTTTTCGGGGGTAGAACAAATGCCATTTGTCTGTACCACAAAACAAGGCCTGGGGAAAAAATACACTACTATGATTTTACCAGCCTATACCCTTTTGTCAATAAAACAAAGGAATATCCAATAGGCCATCCAAAAATCATTTATGACAAATTTGGCCCCCCTACAAAGTACTTTGGTTTTATAAAAGCAAAAGTATATCCCCCACGAAAGCTCTTTTTCCCAGTGTTACCCATACGGTTGGGCGGTAAGCTTATGTTTCCGCTGTGTCACACGTGTGCTGACACACGGCAACAGGAAATGTGTGCCCACACGGATGAGGAGAGAGCTTTTGTGGGGACTTGGTGTACGGTGGAGATGAATTTAGCCATTGCAAAAGGGTATGTGGTTGTTGAAATCTATGAAATCTGGCATTTCGAGCAAAAATCTGATCATCTCTTTTCCGAATACATCAAAATGCACCTCCGTCAAAAACAAGAGGCTTCTGGCTACCCTCGATGGTGCAATGATACTGAAAAACAAAATGTATACATAGCTGATTTCTTTAGAAAAGAGGGGGTGTGTTTGCGTACAGACCAGATTAATGTAAACCATGCTAAGCGTCAAATAGCAAAACTTTTCTTAAATTCCCTGTGGGGTAAATTTGGTCAAAGAACAAACCTGCCTACCACAAGCATTGTGAAAGAACCTGATGATCTCTTTAAATATCTGTTTTCTCCTGAATTCGAGGTTTCATCATGCGATTTTATTGATGATGAAACAGCCTGTGTGTCTTGGAGGCACTCAAAAGACCAGTGTATATTGTCGGGTAGCACCAACGTTTTCATTGCCTGTTTTACAACGGCTTATGCACGCCTGGAGTTGTACAACCTTCTAGATAGTTTGCAAGAGCGCTGTCTGTACCAAGATACAGATTCTGTGATATTTCTAAGTCGAGAGGGTGATTGGAACCCATGTTTGGGTGATTATTTAGGTGAGCTCACAAGCGAGATACCCTCAGATGAACATATCACAGAGTTTGTATCAGCGGGGCCTAAAACATACGGCTACAAGCTGTCAAGCGGGAAGACCTGTATGAAAGTAAAAGGGATTACGTTAAACGTAGAAAACTGCCAGAAAATCAATTTCACTAGTTTGAAAGATCTAGTTTTGGACTACAAGCCTGGGACAGCAGATTTATCCCAGAAAAAGATAGGAGTACAACAACCTGGTATTATAAGAAACAAAAAGGGTTGGGCAATAGAGACTGGTGTGATTAAAAAAACACAAAAGGTTGTGTATGACAAAAGGGTGAAGTTGGAGGATGGCTTTAGCACATTACCCTTTGGATACTAGCGTGGTGGATGTGCGCTGGTCACATCCTTTTTCTTGTATTTTAGCGGGGCCGTCCAATTCAGGCAAGATCTTCTTTGTTAAAAAGATGTTAGAACATGCTGGCCGTGTATTGACTGTCATGCCTAACAATATTGTGTGGTGTTACAGTTGCTGGCAACCTCTGTATAAAGAAATGTTAAATAAATATCCTTTTATTACATTTATGGACACTTTGCCTGATACTTTTAATGATGAACGGCTGTTTCCAACCAATAAAGTAAACTTGGTTATTGTTGATGACCTAATGGATTCTGCCTGTAAAAGTGATGAAATAGAGAAAGCCTTTACCAAGTATGTGCATCACAGAAACCTGAGCATCATATATATTGTTCAAAATGTTTTCTGCCAAGGTAAAGCAAGCCGAACTATAACTTTAAATACCAAATACATGGTGCTCTTTAAGAATCCTAGAGATAAGTTACAGATTGCCATTCTAGCCAGGCAGATGTACCCTGGAAAATCAAAATTCTTTTTAGAAGTCTTTGAAGATGCAACCAGAAAGCCGTTTGGGTATCTCGTCGTGGATTTAAATAACACAACGCCTGAGGCTTACAGACTGAGGACGGATATCTTCCCGCCAGATTGGACCACGGTATACTGTGAAAAACCACAAATCTCACATAAAAAGAAATGAATATGTAACCGGCCCTTCATACATGCCTGTGTGTCTCAGACAACATGTCTCGCCGTGTAAAGAGAAACCTGCCCCTTTTAAAACTTTTGGTTCAAGCCTCTCCGCAGCACAGAAGAGCCATCCTGAATACAGCTTCTAATGATTTGGTAGCAGCTATAGTTGAAATCGCTCTCAACACCCTAAAAGGTAACTTTCCTCTTTCACAACAACAGATAAAGGTTTTAAAAGGGAAGCGTCATGCCATAAAGAGTCTGTGCGATAAAAGACTACCCATTAAAAAAAAGAAGCAATTGGTGAGACAGTCGGGTGGCTTTATCGGGCCCCTGTTAAGTTTTGCATTACCGTTGATAACGGGGCTTCTGACAAACCTCTAATGCATCACGCTAAAAAAATGTACATAGTCCCTAGTCAACAACTTGAGCGCTTGAGAAACCCGCCAGATCGGGATGAAAATATTAGAACCACGACCATCCATAAGTTAGATGAAGAAATGAAAAACATCCTGCAAAGCGTCGGTATGTCTGAACACGAAAAGGCTAAATGTTACTCAGAAGTGCTACAGCGCTATCTCGTGCTTAACAGACAGAGGGATATGGAAAAAGAAAAAATAAACTTGTATCTACAGCCACAAGATGAGACATCAACGGCAGCATCTCTAGATAATATTATACCTCCAGATCCTGTAATACAAGAAGTGTTAAACAGCATCAATATGCGCTATAGGAAAAATGCTGAGTTGCTGCTTAATAAACTGTTAAAAAACAAGAATGTGGCATCCTGGGAGGGAAATGGAACATTTGTATACCGGTGAAACCCCGTCAATGGCTCTAACCTACTCGACCTCGTTCGTGGGGCTACGCAGCCCCAAGCTCTTTCACAACGAAGAATACCCAGGGGCTGGGAGGAGTTCATGCAAACCTTAGCCGAATTAAATATGCCCTCTACGGTAATGGGTAATGCAGCCAATAGAGATGTACTGGCACGCCTCAAAGAGAACCCATCTGTGAAGGCTACTAAAATGTACACGGGTCCGATAAAGAGCAAAGAGCTACTCCCTCACAAAAAAACGTAAATTATCCCACAGATACCGGTGGTTGAGTGTGTAAAAAATGTATTTTCAATAAAATGTTTAAAACCAAAAATAAAAGACTAGACAGTGGTTTCTTTTCAAAAAACCTCCTTAGAGGGGTTACTTTTTATTTAGAAGCATCAAAACATTCACGATAGGAAACACACACTTGCTGATTATGGAACGGATTTCTAAAAGATCTACACAAAGTTTGTTTGTTGCGTTTTACAAAATGTAACACCATATCATCATTTTGCATTAAATCTTCAGAATACATTTCTAAAATATTTTCAAAAGGCACCCCTTTACAGCGGTGGTGCAAGAAAAATACGCAGTGATATCCACAAGCCGTAGGCATTGGGTGCTGTAATTGTCTGTTGTGGTATAAAACAGTTTTACAATGCTTGTTGAAAAAGCTCATAATGCTGGTAGGAAAGAATAAGCTATCAGGTGGTTGTCCATAAGAATCAAAAAATTCCCCTCTTCCATCTCCACATATATAGATGGCTAACCAGTGTTCACCAGGTAGGTTATGAGGGTGTGTATTTACCACCAAACACACTGGCTTCCTTGATATTTGTACATCCGCTAACCAGTCGCTGGGTAGCACATCTAAAAAGAAATCTGCAACACAGGGGTCCTTCTTTAAAATACGGAAGATCTGCAGGGTGTTCATTTTCACGAATGATCAAAAAGAACATTCCTTCTATGATTAATTTCTATCACATTGTCAAAAACCCCATAAACAATCATGTTAACTGTATGGGGTAAGGCGCTGGCAAAACGTATTTCAGCCCGCAGGTTACCAGTTTTAATCAGCGAGTAATGGTCTGCACACTCCTGATCCGGTGAAAGGTCAAACGCCAACAGGGTATATATAACCTTTGTAAAACTCCTGACGGTCAATCAGCAATGCTGTATCTTTCAGATGTTTACCACTTGCTTGTATCAGTTGCATATATTCTCTTACACAACATCCGTTTTGAAAGTCAGGTTGAAGAGGTTTCCCGGGTACTTGTTCACCATCCACATATAGAGCGGCAAAATTAATATCATAATGTTTAAAATTGAAGGGGTTTTTAGCATAATTACCGCTGAAAGCATCATTATCCACAAATCCCAGCACAATGAGTTTTGGTAGCTGCCCCAAAAAGAGATTTTCCTGGTTAGTCACACTCTCTGTATTTCAGTCTGAACTCTACAGGTCTGTCAGAATACTTCTAACAGTGAGGTCTTAAAAGTAAAATTCTATCACATGGACCGAAATGTAATAGCAAACGCTGTGAAAAGCTCTTATTCAATCACTCACCCACAGAAGGAAAACTCTCAGACAGGCTGGAATGCAAACAGGATCTTTAATGTGCACACAGGATCAGACAGAGAGCCGGTACCCTCCACAAAAGGTCTGAGCCCCGAGGGACGGCCTACAATGCCTTATATACAGTACAGTTTTAAACTCATTCTACAATCCCATTTGCCACAGGTATTTCCTGCCCACCAATCAGCAGCCCCTGGGGAAGGTACCTGGGTGACCTGTCCAAACCGGTATGCTCAGGTCTGCTGATTTCTGGGCTAGGGGCTATTGTGCTCAGACCTGGAGTGGGGGAAGGGTGTCTACTGAAATCTCAATGCCTTCTCTTAGCAGGCCGATTACCTCATGGCTTGGGGGAAGGGCTACCTACAGCTAGACCTCATGGCTGCCTCATTCCCCCCTTTTTAAGTAGGACCTCAACTGCTAGAAGCGGTTGAGGGCTGTATTTGGGACAGGGCCATGACAGTGGTAACCACCTTGCGTTCTACCAGGGTATCAAGGGTGGTGGTCATGAAGCGGTAAAGAATAGGGATATAACATGGCAGAATGGCACATAGCAGTAAATGAAAAGAACCCCTACCACTGGGATTTTTAGTCCCCCTGGCCAACTGAACCACTTCATAAACCACCCAGGACCCATGGACAGGTAACTAGATCACTTAGGTCTTGGATAGGGTGTTCAATGGAAACACTTGCATCAGTGAGTTTAAAACAACACATACCCTATACCCTCTATAGCAACTCCTGCACAACGTTTTTGTTCCGTGTGCAAAAGTTGCTGTTCTGACTATAAAAGGTTGCAGGGCCTGCAGAGGCCTCTTCCCTTTGGGACAAAGGAGGGCCGTGTGCAAAAAGTCTGCAGAGGCTTCTTTCCTTTGGGGCAAAGGCTCTTTCCCTGGGATCCACCCTTATCAGCATATTAATGGCTTTTTATTCTTGCTAGTGTTGAGTCATTCTGGCTGCACCCTGCCATTCCCTTTGCTTCATTAATCACTGGCACTGTAATCTTCAGGGCATATGAGTACTTTGTATCACCAGCTTTGTTTGGCCTGTTTAACCTGTTCAGGCCTGGCATGTCTTTTCTTGTGCTGGGTCCATTTTCTGTGCACTTTCAGGCCTGACCTGTTTCTTAGCTAGGTCCATTCTCTGTGCACTTCTGTTCAGAGTATGGTTCCCCTGGCTTTACTCTTGTTGTGCTGGGCTCTGGGTACTCATTTTCTTAGCCCACATGCTTTTTCCGTGCCATCATAATGTATTACAGCCTCAGGCAAGGATGCAGCCATACTAGACATACCTATCAGCCAATTTCCCTTCAGTCCCAATTTTTCTTTTTTCTTTCTTGTTTATGGGGGAAAGGTAATCCCACTACGGGCAATGGACAAGCAACCATTTGAGACAGATATTGAGACAGATAGGAGTCATCAGAAAAGCAGCTTCTGGTACTGTTCCCTATAGACAACATACATTGTAATATCATTTTTTTGCAGCTGGTCAATAATATTGAAAACACATAACATGAAAGTATGTCAAAAGCAGCAGTGCTTAATAATGTGATAAAGAAAGCTCTGAGAATAGTACAGCAAAATCTTGAGCTGGTGTGGGTATTGCAGTTGCTGAAGCCGAAATGGCTTGTAGATTTCCGTTACTTTCTAAGAAAACAATATTAAAAGGATAACAATACAATCGTTCACAGAAGCCCCCAAACCCCCCCCCCCAGTCAGTCCAACAGTTCTTTTTCCTGCCTCCCAGCAGTTCTCCAGGACCTCGCAGTGTGCTTCACCTTTCTCTGAAGTTCAAGTTCTGTCTCTCTCAAAATTTGAACCTCTCATTCTCATAGGCAGACACCCTGGCCCGTTTTCGATGTTACACACTGATCCAGATAGGGACTCCTTCACACATCTCAGCGGTGGGCAGCTCTGAGTTCTCGGGATGGTCTGTTCCATCTGGACTCTGGCCAATTCCCTCTGCTGGACTCTTTGGACTGCCATTGGTGACATGGTTCCAGGCCTCATTCAGAAAAGCAGCACCAATATTGAATGAAAAGACTAAATATGCTAGATTAGATTTCACAATGAGATAAACTTAACTTCCTTCACATTTACCAAGATCACATCCTACAAATATTGCTGTTTAAACTTTCAATGGTCTTCCAGTAACTATCTCGTATGGTGTCAATTTTTCTCTGGCAGTTTGATTAACTTCTTGTTTATCTGTCACTGGAGATTCACTTGCTGGTAGTGAACATTCCATTATGCCCTTGACTGACCTTTACATGCTCCCCCTTTGCCCATGCATGCCTGGCCAGGACATGCAGAGGCAAAAAAAGGAGGCAAAAAAGCATCTGGAAGTACCGCATGGCCAGTGTAGGTCCTCCAAAACCCATCAGGGTGCACCTAGCCTGTCTCCAGGTGTCCATTTCCAATTATTGAGTATGTGTTGGGGCCTAGATGAATTCCTAAATTGAATATTCTGGAGATGGCATAGTTGAATAAAGTGCTCATCATTTTTTTTTTGTTTACATATTCATTAGCCAGATACATCACTTCACATCATTGAATTACCTTCATCAGTTTACTGTCTATCAGAGTCCTTCCTCTTAATATCCCACTTCATCCCTCACCATACTTTTTATCACTTGCATCATTCCACCAACTATATACCTAAGTCCTTTTTTGAATTATACCAATTTTTTATAAATTGTTCACTTCCAGTATGCTAATGGACATGAGGCTTTTAAATAAAGTTAATCAACAAATCAATCAATTAATCAACAAATCAATCTTTGGCTTTAAAAATATAAAAGCTTCAAAAATCATGGATGTTCTCTAATCATAAGTACCTAGTGTTTTTGGGAATTGATACATAAATATTTGCTGATTCCCATGATAGTTCAGGCAGGCTTTATGAAGCTGTCCCAGTGACCCCAAGCCAGTCAAGTTTTCAAGTCATCCAGAATGAAAATGCATGATATGTCAGCATACATTGCTGACCCATTATATACAAATTCATATTAATTGTGGATATCCTGTGGGTTCACCAGGGCAGCCTCAGGCAGTATTGGACTAAACCTTAAATATATGACTGACAATGCGGCTGAAATACTGAATTTCTCATGCTCTGGAAGAATGTGACATCAGACATATTGGGATCCCCTACATCATTGCATTGTGAGCTGAAAAGCAGTTTGTTTGTTTTTTATCCCTAGGTTGAACTCAGTTAGTAAATCAACAACTGTTCAATGTTACCAAAATTGTGCACACTCCAGGGGTGACTCAGCATGCAATGTTTCCTAAATGGGTTAGTTGTGTACATACTATGACAGAAATTAACTTCATACTGAAGCCAAGGGATGATGGAGATTATTATATACACCAGCATTATTTGTGAAGTGTGCACTGTATGGATCTGTGTGAATCAGTACTAAAGGGCAGTGCACACGAGGAGTGGGGCAGCATTATCAGTGCATTATTAACTTCAAGTGTGAATTAGTGTGAACGGTGTACTGCACAGTATATGCCTTTCAGCAGTGCTAATTCTGCATTTTATCTTTCTATTTTGAAATTGCCAATGATCAGTGTATTCACCCTGAACCAAAACATACCTGAACATCAGAATAAGCTACAGTGCATACTAGAACTAATCCAGATATTCTCATCAGAAATCATGAGTTAAAGTACTGCTACCAGTATATTTGGTACTAAAATCATTTTAAGGTATCATTGTAGTATCAGAAAAATGAATACAGTTGATCAAGGCAGTTTAATGTACTAAGCAGGAAAGAATGCAATCACCAAAACAGCAGAATAAAATGTCATATCATGCAGAAGTATTACTTGTTTAATTTTGTATGTGCAGTCAAAACCAAATATATGTACCAGAGATAAAATTCAGGCTTTAAAAAGACAAGTAAAAAAATCTTCATTTCTTCATAATCTTATAAGGATTCTCTTCAGCCTTTGTTTGCTTCCAGCAGACAGGAGGCACCTCATGGTTCTAGAAGCTCAAAACTCTACAATTAAAATTGATGACAAGAGGATTGTTTGCAGGCTAGGTGTGGCTAGGTGAATTGGGGTTCTTTGTCCTCTAGGAGAAAAACTCCTAGGTGATTTTTTTTTTCCTTTTGTCCTCTCTAATTGGCCTCCATTCATCTGCTAGAAGAAGGAACTCCTCCCAGTATCTTTCTATAGCTATGCAAACTATTTCAGCAGTTTCAATCACCCCCAACTCACTGCTGAGAGGTGTGACCAAAACACCTGGTTCTCTGACCACTGATCATGCATGAAACATAGCAATGAAACTGGATATGCATCAAACAAAGCAATTGTCTTCCTTCAATGCTATACCAGTACTACAGTCCACACACAGCAAACCCCACCCCCCTTTCTAAACTGTCCCTTTCCCTGCAATCAGTAGACCTGGTGTTTTTCACTGTTTGGGGACACAGGGGCGATTTGTTAATAACTTCACCTTTTACTGATAGAGTATCAAAATCAATCCTGAAATATAAAGACCTAATGTCTGGACAAAAACTTTCTTTCCCTAATGTCACAACTAAACACAGAGACACTAAAGGTTTTTACATAACAGCACATTTACTATATGGGCCAGCCATGAATCTATATAGGGAAGCTGGTCCGGATACTCCCCCACCACAATTTAGCCTCCGGACCCCATGCTCTAATCACAATTTGCAAAATCACAATTTACAGTGCAAATCTTGTAATTCCAATTCTAGGAATGCAATGTTCAGTGTAAATTTTCCAATCCCACTTCTGGGAATACAATATACAATATAATCCAGGCAACAGGCAGAGTTTGGTTGCACAAAACACACAGGACCACAAAGGGAAAAAGAAAAAGGGAAAACAGAAAACAGAGACGTCTCAGCAGCGAATACGTTACAAATACACATTACACACACTAGCATAGGATTTAACTTTTATAATAGCAACGAGAAACACAGCTAGCCACTCCTCCAATGTCCACCAGATGGAGCCACAGGAGCACATGGCAACACAAAAGAAACCCCCAGCAACACAAAAGGAGACCCCCAGCAACACAAAAAGCCCCCAACACTATAGGAGCACATGGCAACACAAAAGAAACCCCCAGCAACACAAAAGGAGACCCCCAGCAACACAAAAAGCCCCCAACACTATAGGAGCACATGGCAACACAAAAGAAACCCCCAGCAACACAAAAAGAGACCCCCAGCAACACAAAAAGCCCCCAACACTATAGGAGCACATGGCAACACAAAAGAAACCCCCAGCAACACAAAAGGAGACCCCCAGCAACACAAAAAAGCCCCCAACACTATAGGAGCACATGGCAACACAAAAGAAACCCCCAGCAACACAAAAAGGAGACCCCCAGCAACACAAAAAGCCCCCAACACTATAGGAGCACATGGCAACACAAAAGAAAACCCCAGCAACACAAAAGGAGACCCCCAGCAACACAAAAGGAGACCCCCAGCAACACAAAAAAGCCCCCAACACTATAGGAGCACATGGCAACACAAAAGAAACCCCCAGCAACACAAAAAGGATACCCCCAGCAACACAAAAAGCCCCCAACACTATAGGAGCACATGGCAACACAAAAGAAACCCCCAGCAACACAAAAGGAGACCCCCAGCAACACAAAAAAGCCCCCAACACTATAGGAGCACATGGCAACACAAAAGAAACCCCCAGCAACACAAAAAGGAGACCCCCAGCAACACAAAAAGCCCCCAACACTATAGGAGCACATGGCAACACAAAAGAAAACCCCAGCAACACAAAAGGAGACCCCCAGCAACACAAAGAGCCCCCAACACTATAGGAGCACATGGCAATACAAAAGAAACCCCCAGCAACACAAAAGGAGACCCCCAGCAACACAAAAAGCCCCCAACACTATAGGAGCACATGGCAACACAAAAAACCCCCACTATAGGAGCACATGGGGCAAAGGCTCTAAATAAATCGCCCCGATCATCGGAGAATTGCGATCAGCGCAATTATTCTTGAAAGGCACACTTAAGGGAGTTAATACTAATATCCTAGGCAATTTTTCTTCAATAGCTTTTGGCAGCGCTGCACTTTAAATACCTTTCAAAGGGGCCCAAGGTAGCAGAATTAATTCATACTACAGTTAATTATCTTACTGGTCCACAAAAGGACTCTGATTTTATCTTACTGGTCCACAAAAGGACTCTGATTTACTGGACGAACGATGGCTTCAGAAAACCCCCCCCCCGGGGTCCCTACTAGGACCGTTCGTGCGGGTGATCGGGCCGCTACAGGTTCCTAGAATTTACTAGGAATTACAGACGGAGTACAGAAAGTAGCAGTACTCACCAGAGCTCTGATCAGACAGGTAGTTTGGATGCCAGTCTATCCAGCCGGTTTTCAATCGGGGATTCAGCCGCAGGGACCAACTGCCCAGACAAATCAAGGTATCCTTCCGAGCACAAGGTGGCCCGGGGCGCCAAGGACCGTTAATCACCTGGAGGGGTCGGTCCCTGACCGGTGGAGGCCCTGATCCTGCAAAAAGCAGTAGTCTTCCCACTGTGGGTGTGATGAGAGAGGCTTTTCTTTCAATTTCCCGGCCAATGCACCAAAATGTAATAGCAAACGCTGTGAAAAGCTCTTATTCAATCACTCACCCACAGAAGGAAAACTCTCAGACAGGCTGGAATGCAAACAGGATCTTTAATGTGCACACAGGATCAGACAGAGAGCCGGTACCCTCCACAAAAGGTCTGAGCCCCGAGGGACGGCCTACAATGCCTTATATACAGTACAGTTTTAAACTCATTCTACAATCCCATTTGCCACAGGTATTTCCTGCCCACCAATCAGCAGCCCCTGGGGAAGGTACCTGGGTGACCTGTCCAAACCGGTATGCTCAGGTCTGCTGATTTCTGGGCTAGGGGCTATTGTGCTCAGACCTGGAGTGGGGGAAGGGTGTCTACTGAAATCTCAATGCCTTCTCTTAGCAGGCCAATTACCTCATGGCTTGGGGGAAGGGCTACCTACAGCTAGACCTCATGGCTGCCTCACTAACAGTGAGGTCTTAAAAGTAAAATTCTATCACATGGACCGCACTAGTTTCTCTAACAATTGCATTTGTAATTGCATTTGTAAAGAAAATTGTGTCTCTCTGTGCCGTGAATCTTTTTGTGAGAAATAAGAACTGGTGCAGTAGGAGAGAGAAAAGCATTTTATTTTTCCAGGGTTCCTGCTTTTTTTTGCAGGTGTAAACATTAACCAGAAGCAAAAAACACATTTCCGGAGTCAGTCACACTGCTCCCCGCTGATGTCAGCACAAAGGGACAGTCCATTTCCGATGATGTAGGCAGGGGCGTGGTTGAGGGTGAGAGGGTGATCCCTCTAACAAAGATGTGCTAATTGCATTTTGGAAAGAAAAAAGATTCTAGCTTGCCTGTCTCTCTGTGCTAGGAATCAGTTTTTGTGTGAGAAAGAAACAACTGAGTCTGTGTGGGAGAGAGACAGAGAGAAAAGCATTTTTGTTTTTCAGTATTAAGCAGAAGCAAAAAACACATTTCCGGAGTCAGCCATACTGTCATTTCCGGAGTCAGCCATACTGTTTCCGCTGATGTCAGCAAAAAAGAGACAGTCCCTCTTCTGATGACGCCCTGTTTCCGGTGATGTCATTTCCGATGATGTAGCATGGGGGCGTGGAGGAGGGTGGGAGGCTGTGGGCGTAGCACAAACCCGGAAGTGGGTGCTGATTGGCTAATGCCATATTGTGGGGCGTGGTGTGGGTGTGACACACCCCGGAAGTGTACGCTGATTGGATGATGTCATCCTTGGGGCGGGGGCAGGGGTGTGTGTCAAGTGGGGGCAGTGGCCACGCCTGGGGTGAGACTGGGCGGGGCTAACTCACCATTCACTTCTATGGGAGGGGGCGTGGCCTAAGGCGGGACATACACCGGAAGTGGGCGCTGATTGGTATCTGTCAACATTTTGGGGGCGGGAGTGGGCGGGGCGGGGCTAACTCACCATTCACTTCTATGGGAGGGGCATGGCCTAAGGCGGGACATACACCGGAAGTGGGCGCTGATTGGTACCTGTCAACATTTTGGGGGCGGGAGTGGGCGGGGCTAACTCAGCATTCACTTCTATGGGAGGGGGCGTGGCCTAAGGCGGGACATAGACCGGAAGTGAATGCTGATTGGCTCCCGCCATCCTTATCTCACCTGTCAATCAGTTTGACAGGTAGTGTACCCATTATACTACTGCCCTCCCAATGGAAGTGGTGGGGTCAAATACAGTGACAGAATTCAAAATGGCATGGGACAGACAGTGGATCCCTTTAAAGCAACAGGATAAAATAAAAAAAAAACAACAACCATAATTATCTCTTATATCTCAACAAATAGGGGTGATCTACACGGAGTGTGGGTACACCTCTAAACAAAGGCATGGAGAGGGGTAACCTGCACGGAGCGGAAGGTACACCTACTCTTGCCGCCTTGCTGGGCAGACTAGATGGACCATAATGGTCTTTATCTGCCGTCATATACTGTTACTATGTTACTATGAAGGTGTGAATAAACAGATAGATAAAGAAGAGCTGGTTGATATAGTGTCAAAGGCTTTCTGAAAATCCAGATACATGTTCCTTCATGAGAGACTCTTGGGGAAATTAAAAAGTAACAGGATAGGAGGCAGTGTACTATTGTGGATTAGGCACTGGTTGAAAGATAGAAAAGAGAGAGTAGAGCTAAATGACCAATTTTCTCAATGAAGAAAGATGAATAGTGGAATATCCTAAGGATCTGTGCTGGGTCTGCTGCTTTTTTAATTCATAAATGACCAGAAAAGTGGGAATAACGAATGAGGTGATCAAATTTGCAGATGACACAAAATTATTCAAGATTATTTAAACACAAGAGGATTGTGAAAAATTGCAAGACCTTAATAAATTGGAAGATTGGGCATAGAAATGGAATTTAATATGGACAAGTGCAAAGTTATGCACTGAGGGAAGAACAAATTACGGTTACACGATGCATGGAACCACCACTCAGGAAAAGGATTTGGGCACCATCGTGGATAATACATTGAAACCCTCTACCCAGTGTGCAGTGGAGGCCAAGAAAGCAAATAGAATGCTAGGAATCATAAGGAAAGGAATGGAGAATATTTATATTAGATATTATATTTGTATTATAATGCCTTTGTATCATTCCATGGTGTGACCACACCTTGAATATTGTGGAGGGATACCTCCTATGAGGAAAGGCTTAAAAGGTCGGGACTCTTCAACTTGGCAAAAGGATGGCTGAGGGAAATATAATAGAGGTTTATAAAATAATGAATGGAGTGGAACGGGTAAATATAGTTGTTTACTACTTCAAAAAGTAGAAAGATGAGGGGCAGGGCCGGATTTACCTTGAGTGAGGCCCTACGCCAACAAAAATTGTGGGCCCCCAGCAGGGGCGGCCCAAGGGGGGTGCGGGGCCTCATTTGCATAAGGGGCCTCATTTGCATAAATATTTGCATAATGTTACCATATACTAACTTTTAGTAAACGTGCCTCTTAATGAGTGTATGGATAAAGAAAGACTAAAAGATTTCTACATTACTATAATCCAGTGCCAACTGCCAGACACATTAGGAACTACTACAAACACTGCCCATTTAGAACCCATAGTAAACCCGCCGTATCCTAACAGCACTACCAGGACTCGCAAAGCACCATACTCTACCAATCAAAAGGCAACACTGCAAATATTAAACCAGTACATTTCAGAGAACAACAATACATGACCTACTGGGGAAAGAGAACAAGTGGCAATGTCAAATAGGAATTATATAAACAGAACACCTCAGCTCAGTTACACATGCAGAACATAGACCATCACCAAACAAGTAATCACAATTTAGAAACAGGAAGACAATAATTAAACTGGGAATCCCAAAAGCCAAACTTGGAATGTACAACACTGTAGAAATAAAACTATACATTAATTTGCTCTTGTACTAAACAAAGCGCAGACGTTAATGATGCACATTTACCAGAGCTGACATATTCCAATTAATAAATTCAAAATAAAGAGATATTTTTCTACCTTTTGTGCATTTTTTTCAGCTGCAATTGCTCCAGCCACTTTCTTCTGGTTTCTTCGTGTCTTCTGCTAACTCTCCATCGTCTGCTGTCCATTTGTCCTTTCTTCTCTCTTCTAGATTTTTTTCCATTCTCTCTCTACATCTGCTTTAACATACTAATCTTTCTCCTTTTGCTCTTTCCTCATTCCTATTTCATCCACTCAAATTTTACCCCTCCATCCTCAATCCCCACTTACTCTCCCAATACCCGGCCAATTGTAGATTTTTTATCCCTCCCACACAAAATATTTTTCCCTTCTCCATTTTACTCTTCCAGCCCCATCCCATTCTAATCCTCCCCCAACATCGGCTCCCTTCTAGTTCCAGCCTCACCCAGCATCCATTCCCTTCTAGTCCCTGCATCAGCCCATTTCCAGTCCTAGCCATCCATCAGCCCATTTCCAGTCCTAGCAACCCCCCAACCCAATACCAGTCCTAGCCCCCCATCAACCCACTTACAGTCCTTAACCCATCACCCCATTTTCAGTTTAAGCCCCCCCTATAACCCATTACCAGTCCTAACCCCCCATCAGCCCACTTCCAGTCCTAACCCCATCAACCCATTTCCAGTCAGCCCCCCATAGCCCATTGCCAGTCCTACCCCCCCCCATCAGCCCACAGCCCATTACCAGTCCTAACCCCATCATCCCACCTCCAGTTTTAACCCCCCAGCCCATTTCCAGTCCTAGCCCGCCCATTACCAGACAGCCCCCATCAGCCCACAGCCCATTACCAGTCTTAACCCCCCCAAAGCCCATTACCAGTTCTAAACCCCCCCCCAACAGCCCATTACCAGTCCTAACCCCATAAGCCCACCTCCAGTCTTAACCCCCCAGCCCATTTCCAGTCCTAGCCCCCCCATAGCCCATTACCAGACAGCCCCCATCAGCCCACAGCCCATTACCAGTCTTAACCCCCCCCAAAGCCCATTGCCAGTTCTAAGCCCCCCCAACAGCCCACAGTCCATTACCAGTCCTACCCCCCCATAGCCCATTACCAGCCCTACCCCCCCAGCCCATTTCCAGCCCCAGCCCCCCCAATAGCCCATTACCAGTCCTACCCCCCCATAGCCCATTACCAGCCCTACCCCCCCAGCCCATTTCCAGCCCCAGCCCCCCCAATAGCCCATTACCAGTCCAACCCCCCCATAGCCCATTACCAGCCCTACCCCCCCAGCCCATTTCCAGCCCCAGCCCCCCCCAATAGCCCATTACCAGTCCTACCCCCCCCCCATAGCCCATTACCAGTCCTACCCCCCCCCCCCCGTCGGCCTAAAGTAAAATTTAATTTAAAAAAAACCCTGGTGGCTGCCGCCGCGGGGCCCCCTCTGCTGCCGCGGCAGCACCGATTGACCCGCGGGGGCCCCGTCTACAAGCTGAAGCCGTCGGGTCGGGTCGGGTCGTTCCTCCCTCCCTCCGTCCGTGCAGGCTGCAGGCTGTGAGAGACGCGAAAGGAGAGTGTCTCCTCGCGTCTCTGTTAAGCCCGCAGGGGCTGATGGGAAATTTCCCATCAGCCCCTGCGGGCTTAACAGAGACGCGAGGAGACGCTCTCTCTTCGCGTCTCTCACAGCCTGCAGCCTGCACGGAGGGAGGGAGGGAGGAACGACCCGACCCGACCCGACCCGACCCGACGGCTTCAGCTTGTAGACGGGGCCCCCGCGGGTCAATCGGTGCTGCCGCGGCAGCAGAGGGGGCCCCGCGGCGGCAGCCACCAGGGTTTTTTTAAAAATTGTATTTTAAAAAAATTTACTTGTTCTTTTTTTGTGGGCCCCTGCCGGCTGTGGGCCCTACGCCATGGCGTACATGGCGTATAGGTAAATCCGGCCCTGATGAGGGGGCATGCAATGAAACTACAATATAGCATATTTAAGACAAATAGGCGAAAATATTTTTTCAGTCAAATGTAATCAAACTCTGGAATTTGTTACTGGAGGATGTAGTAAAAGCTGTGTTGTAGCTAGGTTTAAAAAAGGTTTGGACAAGTTACTGTAGGAAAGGTCCATAAAGCATTATTAAAGAGGACCAGGGAAATCCACTGCTTACTCATGGGATAAGCAGCATGGAATCTGTGTACGCTTTGGGAACCTGACAGATACTTGTGACCTGGATTGGCCGCTGTTAGAAAGAGGAGACTAGGCTTGAACCTGTGGTCTGACTCAGTATGGCATCTCTTATGTTCCCCAGCAAGCTAACCTCTGCAGCTATTTTCCCACAGATTTTAGTCATTTATACTGGGGATGTCTTTTTGCCTTGCAGAGATTCCAATATTACTACTACTACTACTCAGCGGCATAAATTCCGTCCAAGCAGCCCCCATAATGCAGGGGACAGGGGGTCCAGGCAGGAATGGGGCCCACATAGCAGCAAAGTTACTTTTATCTGTTTGCCGCACTGCCTCTGTTCCAGGCCTAGAGGCATTCGTCTCACGCTGAAGTTTCACAATACCACAAGACTTCGGCTCGGGAAGAACACCTTCAGGCCTGCAACCGAGGCAGTAGAGCAAACAAATTAAATTTAGTTTGCCACATGGGGCTGTCAGAGTGAAGGGGGAAGTTGACGGGGGGGGGGGGGGTTTGAGGAGGGTGTTATGGTGTCGCTGCAGGGTGTTTGTCACAGGGGGGCTGAAATAGGGGGGTCCCCCACTAGAATGTCCACCGTTACTACTACTAATTTGTATAGCACTACAAGGCATATCCAGGCACACGTGGTGGCTCATCATGTCCTTCTCTTCAGCAAAGCAAAATGCATGAATGCGCTTTGCCTGACTGTATCTTTGCCTGTTTACTCTCACTGCCTGACCTAAAAGAACCATCGTGCTCCATCTCCATCCCCTAATACTAATACAAAACTAACAATACAATACAAAACCATTGTTTAACAATACAGAAATGCACAAACACCACAAACTATTCAAAACAGAAATGCACTGAAGATTACAGATAACAAATAATGTACAAAGAAATAACAAGTAGCACCAGGCACATACCACAAAAAAGGAGAGGTGTCCTCTCTTGCCTGCAGGTATCCCAAATAGTCCCCTACTCCTGCATTCATAGCACTTTTACTACACTTCACCATTTCTGGAACTGTTACTATGTATTTGCTTTACCACAATTAGGTCACATGCGATAACATGGGGTAACATTTATGGTCACTTGAGATCCAGCCCTTACTGTGCCTAGAAATCATATAGGTGCCCTTTACAAACGTTGGTTTTGGGCACTAAAATTTAAGCAAACAACTTTCTCCACCACCATGACAGTAATTATTACTTGGAGCTGAAAGTGCTTATTTTAATTTTCATTCCATGAGCACCAAACTGCACTTACACTAGTGTTAGGTAATTCCTATGCTCTGCTACAAAAATGTCGCCATTAACGCATGAGCTTTCCGTGCATGTCAGGAACCGCTGCTGGCGCCTAATCTTTCTGTGCATGCATCTGGCACCTGCCACGCATTTAATGCAGACGTTATGCGCTTATTTCATTGGCATACTTTTGCTTATGGCATACCGATGCACAGCTGTTGTGGTACTCTCATGCTAGAAAACCATTCACATGTGTGGAGAAGTAGCCTAATACCCAGAAGATCAAGGGTTCAATTCCCACTGGCGGCACTCCTTGTGACTATGGGCAAGTCACTTTACCCTCTATTGCCTCAGAAGCAGGGCTGGCCTGTCCATTGAGCAAGAATGTTTTTTGCACAGGGCCCTGCTTTTCAGGGGACTCTGTGCAAAGAGCATTCTGCATCAGCTCAGGTAGATTAAAAAAAAACTGGCTGCTGCCGCCACCACTGAGGCAGCATCAGAATCAAGTGTCCCGCGAGGCCCCCCCTGCCCGGCAGAGCCTTCCCTGCAGCATCAGCTCCCTCAGCGGGGGCTTTTCAGAGCCGCGAAGGGAGACTTTCTCTCTCACGGCTCTGTTAAACCTGTCGGGGCTGATGGGACTTCCTGTTTCCCATCAGTCCCGGCGGACTTAACACAGCCTTGAGAAAGGGAAACTCTCCCTTTGCGGCTCTGAAAAGCCCATGCTGAGGGAGCTGATGCTGCAGGGAAGACTCTGCCATGCAGGGGGGGGGCCCGCGGGACACTTGATTCTGACGCTGTCACAGTGGCGGCAGCAGCGGCAGCAGCAGCCAGGTTTTTTTTTAATCTACCTGGGCTGATGGGGGGGAGGGAGGTTAGGACTGGTAATAGGCTATGGGCTGATGGGGGGGGGGTTAGGACTGGTAATGGACTATGGGGGGGGCTAAGACTGAAAATGGGGTGAAGGGGAGTTAGGACTGGAAGTGGGCTGATGGGGGGTTAGGATGTAATGGGCTATGGGGGGCTAGGACTGGAAATAGGCTTATGGGAGGGTTAGGACTGGAGGTGGGCTGATGGGGGAGTTAGGATTGGTAATGGGCTATGGGGGCTAAGACTGGAAATGGTCTGATGAGGGGCTTAGGACTGGTAATGGGCTATGGGGGGTTAGGACTGGTAATGGGCTATGGGGGGCTAAGACTGAAAATGGGGTGATGGGGGTTAGGACTGGAATTGGGCTGATGGGGGGCTAGGACTGGAAATGGGCTGAGTGGAAGGGGGCTTGAACTGCAAATAGCTGGTGGGGAGGGGGCTTGGAATGGAAATGGGCTGTGAGAGGAGGGAGCTAGGACTGGAAATGGGCTGGAGGGGAGCTAGGATAGGAAATGGGCTGATGGAGGGGCTAGGATAGGACTGGAAATGGATGGGGGAGCTAGGACTGGAAATGGGCTGATGGTGGGACTAGGATAGGATTGGAAATGGGCTGAGGTGGGCTAGGACTGGAAATGGGCTGATGCGGGAACTAGAAGGGAGCGGATGCTGGGTGAGGCTGGAACTAGAAGGGAGCTGATGTTGGGGGAGGATTAGAATGGGATGGAGCTTGGAGAGTGAAATGGAGAGGGGAAAAATATTTTGTGTGGGAGGGAAGACAAATCTACAATTGGCCGGGTATTGGGAGAGTAAGTGGGGATTGAGGATGGTGGGGTAAAATTTGAGTGGATGAAATAGGAATGAGGAAAGAGCAAAAGGAGAAAGATTAGTATGTTAAAGCAGATGTAGAGAGAGAATGGAAAAAAAACTAGAAGAGAGAAGAAAGGACAAATGGACAGCAGACGATGGAGAGTTAGTAGAAGACACAAAGAAACCAGAAGAAAGTGGCTGGAGCAATTGCAACTGAAAAAATGCACAAAAGGTAGAAAAATATCTCTTTATTCTGAATTTATTAACTGGAATATGTCAGCTCTGGGAAATGTGCATTATTAACGGCTGCGCTTTGTTTAGTACAAGAGGAAATTAATTTATAGTTTTATTTCTACAATGTTGTTGTACATTCCAAGTTTGGCTTTTGGGGTTCCCAGTTTAATTATTGTCTTCCTGTTTCTAAATTGTGATTCCTTATTTGGTGATGGTCTATGTTCTGCATGTGTAACTGAGCTGAGATATTCTCTTTATGTAATTCCTATTTGACATTGCCACTTGTTCTCTTTCCCCAGTAGGTCATGTATTGTTATTCTTTGAGATGTGTTGGTTTAATATTTGCAGTGTTGCCTTTTGATAGGTAGGGTCTGGTGCTTTGTGAGTCCTGGTAGTGCTGTTAGGATACAACGGGTTTGCTATGGGTTCTAAATGGGCAGTGTTTGTAGTAGTTCCTAATGTGCCTGGCGGTTGGAACTGGATTATAGTAATGTAGAAATATTTTAGTCTTTCTTTATCCATGCACTCATTAAGAGGCATGTTTACTAAAAGTTAGTGTATGGTAACATTATGCAAATATTTATGCAAATGAGGTCCCTTATGCAAATGAGGCCCCGCACCGAGTCTACGCACATGGCCCCTCACCCACCTTGGGACGCCCCAGCTCAGAAGAAAAGGCCTGGCAATCTTCTTCCGGTGATACATTGCCAAGAAAACCCACAGGCAGCTGGGTCGCCACTAGTCAAAACTGACTTGATGGCACTAGATAGAAAATGCAGTACAGAGAGTGTAGTTCATGCAGATGCCCAGTAGATGGCACTGTTGACTCTTGAACATTTATGGTTCGTGCCTTTCCCTTTTTCTGTCTCCTAGGGGCATGTTTACTAAACGCTGCTAACGTGCGCCCGGCGTTAGTGTGCAGGATTCCATAAAAGGAGTGGGCGGTCCGGTGAAAACATAGCAAGTCGCGTCGCCGTGCACTAATGTGCGCCGCGCACATTAGTGCCTGAGAAATGGAGCCACGCGCGGGAAGCATAAGTAGGCGCACTGATGTGCAAACAGAGGAGCAGAGCTTTAGTACAATGGATAAGACACTGACTGATGGTGCAGGGGTCATGGGTTCAATCCCCCACTGTGCCCAATGAATAAGGCTGGCTGAGGCACTACCTGTTATGTGTAATATTGCATTATGAGGCATTTTAATTTTATTTTAATTACTGCTGCTAGCAAACACACTCTCAAAGTGCTGTAACATAAGGTGCTGCATAAGGCGCCCCACAAGGTACCCCAAAGGGCACATTTTAAAGTGCACTGTCCGCCAAGGCACCCTACAATGTTGCCTAAAGGGTGGCCTATAGGGTGCCATATAGGGTGCCCTATGAGGCACGGCAAGGTTACAGCACTGTCTCTGATGGCAGCACTGCACATGTTAACGTGTGGTAAGCTGAAGTAGGTGTGCTGACATACAAACAGCAACAGCAGCGTAGCATAATGGTCAAGACACAGACTGATGGTACAGGGGCCATGAGTTCTAAGTCCCGAGTGTGCCCAATGACAAATGTTTGCAGAGGTGATTCTTTTTTTCTGCTTGCAACTGTACAGCAATATGTGCTGCTGTCTAAAACATAACTGCACCCTAGTGCCATAAAGTACTGCATCTTTTACGGTGTACCAGAAGGCACATCCTAACTAACCACGTCAGTGAAGGCGTGTAATAATGTGCCCCAGAGGCCATGTGGAAAGGTTTCTAACTCCCAAGGCACCATAGTAGGCTCCCCAGAAGCTGCCTGAATCGAAGGTGTGGTGTAAGATGCCCCAAGGATGTATAGGTGAACCCAAAAATGTTGACCAAGAGCAGTAAGGTCCCCCAAATTGAAGGGCAAGAGAGGTATGTGGCAAACACACATGTAACCCAAACACTGCACAGAGCAGCAAGGAAAGACAATGCATTTATTTATTTATTTAGCTGTATTTATATCCCGCTTTTCACCGGGTCAAAGCGGTGTTACATAGAAGGGTGGGGGAATTAAGTTGGTAGGGCGGGGCCATCACCAGGGAGGCAACATTAATGATTTTGACATGGTACAGACTTTGGACATGGGACAGACATTGGACATGGGCAGGTTACTGCAGTTTGAATCAGAGGTTCTTGGTGGACGAGATCAGAGGTTAGTTCGCTTTTTGGTGGGGGTCGTGTCGAGGTATTCCTGGAACAGGATGGTTTTCAGCTGTTTCCTGAAAGATGGTAGATTGGTGTTGTTTCTGAGATAACTCGGTAAAGAGTTCCATAGGGTTGGAGCATAAAGTTCAAAGGCTTGGTTGCAGGTCCGTTGCAAGCATTTAGTTCTTTTGTGGGAGATGGTGAGGGAATTGTTGGAGGTTTGTCTGGTAGTTCTGCCATGGGCTGGATGAGACAGTAGGGTGCAAAGCTGGGAGTTCTGTGCTTGATGGATGGCTTTGTGGGTGAGTAGGATGGCTTTGTATTTAGACCTTGCTTCGAAGGGAAGTATGTGTAGGTCTCTCAGAATTGGGGTGATGTGGTCAGTTTTCTTTGCAGTCTGGATGATTCTTGCCGTGGTGTTTAGTGCTGTTCGGAGGGGGTTTGTCTGTGTGGCTGGAAGGCCGTGGTAGATTATGTTGCAGTAGTCCAGATGTGGGAGTGTCATGGCTTGCATTACAGTTCGGAAGTGTTGATGGTCGAGCAGGGGTCTAAGACGTTGCACCATTCTTGCTTTGTGGAATATAATTCCGGAGGTTTTGGTGATTTGCTGCTTTAAGGTGAGGGCTTGGTCTATAATTATGCCCAGGTATCGTATTTGTGGTTGTATTTGAATGCTTGTGGGACCTATAGTGAGGTGTGTAGGTGGGGTGAAATCCGGGTCTCTAGTGACTATGAGGGCTTCTGTTTTCTTCATGTTGATGGATAGGTTGTTTGTTCATAACCAGTCGGACACCTCGGCGAAGCATGTTGATAGTTGGGTGTTTGTTGGGTCCGTGGTTGTAATGGGGGCGTACAGCATGATATCATCAGCATATATGTGGAAGCTGATGTTGTGGGTGCATATGACTGAGCAGAGTGGTTGAAGGTAAATGTTGAAGAGCATAGCTGATAGTGTAGATCCTTGGGGCACCCCTTGGTGTTGCTGGAATGGGGGAGATGTCATGGTGCTGGTACGGATTAGTTGTTTCCTGTTAGTAAGGTAGGACTGGAACCATTTTAGTACAGTGTCTTTGATCCCAATAGTGTGTAATCTGTGTAGGAGTACATTGTGTGAGATGGTGTCAAAAGCTGCAGATATATCGAGGAAGATCATAGCATATCCAGAGTGTTTTTCTTGTGTTCCCAGGAGAAGAGTGTTCATCAGTGTGGTCATGAGGGTCTCAACCCCATGAAGTGGGCGGAAGCCATGTTGTTGCGGGTCCAGTATGTTGTTGGTATCCAGGTGTTCCTGTAGTTGTTGTTGGACGATCTTCTCGATTATCTTGGCGGTGAAAGGTAAGCTTGCGATGGGTCTGTAAGATGCTGGATCAAGGGGGTCCAGGTTTTGTTTTTTTAAGGATGGTCGGATGATTGAAGTTTTGAGGGTATCTGGCATGTGTCCTTGGGAGAAGGATTCATTGATGATATGGGCTAGTGGTGTGCTCAGTTCATTTTTGGATTTCTTTATCCAGTCTGTGGGGCAGGGGTCTAGCGGGGAGGTGGTGGTGTTGAGGCAGGAGATGGTGGTTGCTGTTTCTTCTGGTGAGGTTTCTTTGAATGTGGTCCAATCGCTGTGTAGGTTAGGGTGGAGGTCTGTTATGGTGGCCTCTGCGTTTAGCTGTGAGTTCTGCGGTCGTTGTAGTTGTTTGTATTGACGGGCTAATAGTTCTGGTGGGATTTTCGGAAGTTGGTCCGAGTTCTGGGGTGTCTTTGTCAGTTTTTTGACAATCTGAAAGAATTCACGAGGCTTGTTTATGGAGGTATTTATGATTTTCATGTGGTAGATTTTCTTTGCATTGTCGGTTTCGTGGTGGTATGCTTTGAGTTCATGTAGGTATTTTGTTTTGTCGTCTTCATCTTTGGTTTTTCTCCATTTCCTTTCAGTTCGTCTAAGTTTTGTTTTTAGTTTCCGGAGGTTGAGAGTATACCATCTGGCCTTTGTGGAGGGAGGTCTGGTGACGGCTTTGTTCGTTGGTGCTTCGGATGCTGTAGAGATCGTGGTGTTCCAGTTCTGTATCAGGTCATTGATGTTGCTGGAGTTTGCTTGGAGATGGGGTAGAGTTTGGGCTAGGAATTCCTCCTTGTTGAAGGTTTTAAATCGTAATATGTGGTGTCCCTCTTCTTTGTTGGTCTTATGTTGGTAGGTGTAGGAAATGGTGATGAGGTAGTGGTCGGACCAGGGTACTGGCGTAATTTGTGGATTTTTTCCTGAGGTGGTGGTTATGGAGTTTAGGAATATGAGGTCTAGAGTATTGCCTTTGTCATGAGTGGGTTCTTGTATGATCTGCATCAGATCCATTGCTGACATAGAGGTGTGGAATGTTGTCGCCTGATCTTCTTGCAGCGACGGGAGGTTGAGGTCTCCTAACATGATTTGTTCCTTTGTTGAGCTTGTGGTTTCTGATATGAATTGAAGTATCCTCGGTAGGTTAGTGGATGTGGGGGCGCACGGTAGATTAAACATACTGAGAGGTGTTTGTTGGTGATGTTGAGGTCAGCTTCATTAGTGGTTTCTGATGATAGGATCCTGAAGTGAAGGTCGGTTTTTGCGATGATAGCGACACCTCCTCCTTTGGTGTGTGCTCGGGAGCAGTGGTGGAGGGTATATCCTTCAGGGGTTAGCTGGTTCATTAGGACTGTGTCGGTATCAGTCAGCCAGGTTTCTGTGATACATAGGAGGTCTATCCGTTCACTTGTGATTAGGTCTTGGAGCATGTGGTACTTATTTCTAACAGAGCGTGCATTGATAAGTGAGATGGTAATGCGGTGATGGGTTGAGGGTTTGCGGATGTGGGTGTGTGTGTGCTGGATGTGGGGGTGGTTTTGTTTTGGTTTGTAGGTGCGTATGGGTTGTGCTGATGAGAGAGTGGGCCAAAGTAGGTTATTGTGTGTGTTCTGAGGATGGGGGTGGAAGGTTAGGAGGGGGATGAGGAGGTATATGGGGGCTAAGAGGGGTGGCATGGTTAGAGAGAGTACCTGGTCGTTGGGGGTCAGTCTGGGCTTCGGTGCTGTGGGTTGTTGTTTTTTGTCTCCTTGCTGCTGTTGCGGGTCGTAGTGGTAGTGGTATCCAGTTGTTGTAGGTGTTGCTGTAGTGTTCTTTCTGGCGGTTTTGACTGTGCGGTTTCCGGGTGATTATGATTTTTTTGTGGGCGCCTATGTGCTGCGCCTAAGGGCCACGCCCAAGGGCCCTCTGGCAAGGCCCTCAGGCGCGGGCCCGCCAGGCGCGGGCACGCCCTGCAGGGACGCCGCTTTTATGGCCACCGACAGCCGGCTCCCACTGCCCTGATTGGGCAGGAGCTGGAGGGGGGGGTGAAATGTTGGAGCGGCATCCCTCTGCCTGCAGGGATGCTGCTTTTATGGCCGCCGACAGCCGGCTCCCACTGCCCCGATTGGGCAGGAGCTGGAGGGGGGGTGAAATGTTGGAGCGGCGTCCCTCTGCCTGCAGGGACGCCGCTTTTATGGCTGCCGACAGCCGGCTCCCACTGCCCCGATTGGGCAGGAGCTGGAGGGGGGTGAAATGTTGGAGCGGCGTCCCTCTGCCTGCAGGGACGCCGCTTTTATGGCCGCCGACAGCCGGCTCCCACTGCCCCGATTGGGCAGGAGCTGGAGGGGGGTGAAATGTTGGAGCGGCGAGCAGTAAGGTCCCCCAAATTGAAGGGCAAGAGAGGTATGTGGCAAACACACATGTAACCCAAACACTGCACAGAGCAGCAAGGAAAGACAATGCATACGTAATGGAAGGACGCAGATCAGAGCCGATAGACCAGACAAATCAGCCCCCAGCCCATGTGGCAGCTGGAAAAATGGACAAACATATCGGGGGCAGCTGTAGCTCCGCACATAGCGATGGTAATGTACCATGCAATAATGACAGTGTGTGGCAGAGGATGGGAAGATATGTGAAGCAGAGGAGGGAGAAGTGGCAGGAAAGATGGAATGTCAGGATGACAGTGGAGTACCAGTGCCCTGCAGAGCACACACAGGACAGGCAACCAAGGAGAGCTGCAATGCAGCAATGTGTAGGAGTTCAGGACGTGGGGTAGCAGCATGCACATCAGGGTAGGACGGCACACAGCTGGCAGACACACGTGGATGGACAGAAGGATGGTCAGAACTGTGATAAGGGTACAATGAGCTTACAATACAGAACTGCACAGATATGACTGTCACAGGAATGAAGAGTAGTTCTGCAGGACAGGCAGACAAATGAAAAAGAACAGTGAGGAATCAAACCTATGACCATTAGCACACAGGGCAATGCACAAACCCATCACCAAAGGCTGCACACAAAAATAGTGCAGGGCAGCACACAAGACGCCTGCTGGCTGTCAGGATAGGCAAACCCCCACCAGTAACCAGGATGAAATGCACATGCAGATCTGGTGTGTACAGATCAGATCACAGTCTGGAATTGGGACCTGAGCCACAGAGAACTACATGCACACACACAATGGAAGGTTATGTAGTGGATACAGCATGCAAAACAGGAAAGAACCTAAACCCCAAGGGTAGCAGAGGATGCTCTGTGGAGCTGCAGCAAACCCTGGAACAGGACAGGAGACAATTGATCATGCAATCAGGTGTACCACACACCAGCTGAACCATAGCAATACCAAACCCCCAAGCAGACTGCCATGTAAACACCATAAAGAAAGAGACATATGGAACAGCTATTATGTGATGGCTAGGCAGCACAGAGGAGACACCCTGACGTACAGCGAAGAGATGGAAGGGTGTGTGCAGAGGTGCCAAACCTGCTGGTGCCTAATGGTCATGTTAGCACAACAGAGAAGAAAAACAAAACCCCATGTGAGGATCAAACCTGCAACCTATGGTGTTAGAACACATGCCTGTAACCACTACCCCAAACAAACACAATGAGCACGTTGAGCACAATGCCAAAATAGTAACCCAAAAGGAGGGTGTGTAGGGGAACCTGTTATACACAGTGACGTTGCAAATGGCTGGCAGATACACAGCTGCCACCATACAAGGATGTGAGCACAGGTGGGCCATGTACATGAACAGGAACTCAGTAGATACAAGTGTTGGTGTGATCAAAGAGTGGAGGAGTAACCTAGTGGTCAGACACTTGGCGTGGCAGCCAGCAACCAGAGTTACATTCCCACTAGCACCCCATGTGTCATTCGGCAAGTCACATAACCCTCCATTACCTTGGAAGAAAGGCCTGGCAATCCACCTCCAGTGACACTGCCTATGCCTGTGTATCGGTACCGGCCAAAGTCAGTACCCCGACGCATGGCCCAAGGAGTTAAGACGAGGTTGCAGCCTCCAGAACTTGCTGTAGCCCCAAAGTGGCTTTGGAGGCCGGGGAATCCCACCAGGGCTGTTTGGCCAGAGTGCGTTCCTTAGGGGTAATGCTGGGGCATCCCGATGTTTGGAGGGGGATGTACCCTTTGAGGAACGGCCAGATTTCTGTTTGGTTACATGAGATCCATGGGAGGAAGGGAAATCCCCTGAGGACATGGATGCTACCGTGGCCACGTCGGAGGGGAGGAGGGTACTGAGCTTGGCTGCTCTGTTCTGCCGACCCCTCTTGGATAACATCCCACAGGCCAAACATTCAGACATGGAGTGAGTGGGCCCTAAGCATTCGAGACACCAAGCATGGTTGTCAGTGACAGAGGAGGTACAGGCACATTTTGAGCATGTCTTCAAACCCAAGGAGTGCTTTTCCATGATGGAGGTGGGATTAGGGCCTATGCACAAACCGAGGGGAGACCTACAAAGGAGGTTTTCACTCTTCCTCTGGTAGTTTGTTTGTGTGAGGTAAACACAACTTTTAGAGAAGGGAATTAAAAAACACCTGTGTTACCGGTAAGGAAAACATAGGTAGACGCTGCCACAGGAGTGGCAAAAGCATAGAGGTGTTCTGCGCAGACAGGAACGATGACCTGCTGGCTCTGTGGAACATGATGAACTGGAGAGCAGCATTTGGGAAAGGCATCAGGGCAGCACGCAGACGCTGTGGGATGCTCCCATATGCTTTCCTATTGGACGCTGGGGAGCTGTCCCACGCAGGCTGCGACAGTGCAGACAATACCCACATGTGACAACTAATTCCTGCTTGTTCCTGGGAATTAACTGTTCCCAGTATCACCTGCATGCGTAGCTGTGGGTCTGGGCATGTGTGCAGTGACACCTATGTGCAGTGTGCGTGGCACCCTGAACACAACATTCCATTCCCCTGTGGCCCCCTTGCATGACATGGCACGACCATACCACGTTTGGGTTGGCAATGATGGTGTCCAGGGTACCCCCCTAATCCTGTATGTGGTCTGTTGCACACATTTGTGTTGTCATGATCTACACATGTCATCCAACCCAGCCCCACTGGCAACATGATATCCCAACACACATGGATGATGTGTCCATATATGGGACGTTGCGTGGCTGGCCCTATGCACCTTACCAGGGGCCTCTTCCATGACATTTGGCTTTCTACAAGGCCCTGGATAGCAATGGTTGACCCACTACAAGCATTGTGTAACCTGTCTGTCTTGGGGATACTGGTAGGTACGTCTGACCTAGATTGGCCACTGTTGCAAAGGGCATACTGGTCTTGATGGACTTCCGTCTGTCCCATTCTGGCCTATCTGATGTTATTATGTTCCTATGACCTGGGCCTTGTATGGTTAGGGCAGGTGTGCCTGCCAACACCAGGTGCAGGGGCCATTGCACGGGTATAGGCTATTGCCACCTGTGCTCATGTCTGGGTTTCAGGCTGTGGTGTGCAACCCCAACAGGTGCATGTATCCTTCCAACAGCATCTGTAATGTTCATCTGCAAACAGGTGTGGGATTCCTGGCGGGGTGGGTAGATGTGTGACCTGACTCAGCATACATTTCTGGGGACATGTCTCTGTTACAGGCCTTCATAATCTGATCTCATAGCTCATGGGGGTGAGGTGTTTTTACGCACATCCACATCTGCGCCTACCATATCATCTGGATACATCAACGGTGTGTGTGATGAGGTGTGGATCTCATGGACTAGAGGAGATGTGCAACCTACCCACCATACCCTAACACAATATCTGACTGACATACCCACCGTTGCAATCAGGTCTCAGGCTCCCTGGGGTTTGGGTGTCCTAGTACACATCATCAGCAACATACAGCATAGCACCAGGGTGACTGCCAGGACACCATATGCAGGTCTCAGGACCCCTGGGGATAGGGAGAATGTATGGAACAGCATAGGCACATACAGCACCATATTACCAGGGTGACTGACAGCCCACTCTGATGGGCTCTCAGGACTCCTGGGGATAGGGGGGATGTAGTGAACTGCATTGGCACACAACCCCATCACCAGGGTGACTGACAGCACACTCTGATGGGCTCTCAGGACTCCTGGGGATAGGGGGGATGTATTGAACAGCATAGGCACACACAGCACCATATCACCAGGGTGACTGACATACCATTTGGGCCACGTTTCACGACCCCTGGTGGTGGGCAAGATGTGTTACCCTGCAAATGCAGATCCCACCATAACCGCATGATGTTTTGGAGAGCCCCTTAGGCAGATCTATGGGCTAGCTGTGTTACAGTGTGTTGTAGCACATCAACAGCAGCAGCTGACATGACACCAGGATGGCATCAGGACCTCTGTGACCACGTCCCTCGCCACCTGGGTACAGGGCAAACCACTCAGATGTGATACAAAGACAATATGGCATGTGGGTTCACCTTCTACACATTACTGAGATAGACTACCTAAATACAGCAGCATGGACAGCTGCAATCAACACTAGCTGTGTATATGGATATACTGACCTGTCCCCATACACTTACCTCCCGTGGGTAGTCTGCCACACGATGGAAGTGGCGTTGACCCTTTCCCAGGCCCTGCGGACCTTCCCCAGGTCCTGGCGCCTGGAGGCCCCAGGGAACAGCTTCTGCTGCTTCCCTCCAATCAATTCAGCCAGGTAGCGCAGCTCACGGCTGTTGAAGGCTGGCTTCCTTGACCTGCTCGCCATTTTGCTGACTGCCCAGATGAACACACGCACGCATGCACGCTCCGCAATTTGTGCACATGCGTGCCGCAACTCACGCACATGCGCAAAGCAACTTGCACTTCGCGCACGTGCGCAACACGAATTGCACACATGCGCCACAACTCACACATGCGTGCCGCAACTCGCACATGCGCGCATCTTTCTGCCGCACAGGATATGGTGTCGCCAAATATTTCTACGGATCTCTGCTGCAGACGCACATTGCACTGATGTGTCTCACATTTTAAAAAAAAAACTTAGCTTATTAGGAATTTCTCTTGTTTACACACTTGGGTCTCGAACCTATCAACATTTCCCCACTGGTTCCTAGGGTATTGTATGATGCGGTGTGCTATGCCTTTCACATAGCAGTGACTGCCAAGACAGTTACAACAAGGGGTCCTGACAGCCCATCAGCGTGGGCTGTCAGTCACCCTGGTGATATGGGGTTGTGTGTGCCAATGGAGTATGTTCAGTAGTTCATCTCAATGTGAGCCCAGCAATGATGTGCAGGATGCCATAAGGGGGGGGGGGCTTCTGATCTAGACAGGATATGCACAATAGGTTGCGTAGCGCACATAATGAGGCGATGGAGGTAGGCATGCCACGTTAATGCACGTTAATCGTAAGTAGGTGTGCTGACATACAGACATAGTGGCAGAGGTGTAGCACATTGGTTGACAGACTGCCTTATGGTACAGGAGTCATGGGTTCATTCACCCAGTGTGGCTATTGCATATGACTGCCTGGGACATTACTCTTTGATATCAGCAGTGGTTTGTGAGGCTTTTTTTTTTTATTTGTTCTGCAAGCAAACACACTCTCACAGTGCCATAACCTAAGGTGCCACATCATGCACCCTATGGGGCACTCCAGAGGACACATTATGAGGTGCACTGTCCGCCACAGCACCTTATAATGTTCCCTATAGGGCACCTTGTGGGGCATATTTGAGGGCGCTTTCAAGGCACCTTCAGGCTACAGCACCGAGGGTGTTTTTGCTGGCAGCACTCATTTATATTATGAAAAAAAATGCCTCAGCCACGCCTGTCAAATATCCCCACTGTGGTATTAAACCCATGACCTCTGGCTCCACAGACAGTGAAGTCACCAGTGTGCTACATCTCCATAGCTGCTGGCTAGCTCCTGGCTGGCTACAGTGGGACTGCAGCCCAACACACAAACTGTCTGCTTTGGTTACCAGGATAGGGTTCACCACAAATACTCATGATGTACTGCACATGCAAATCAGCAGTCTACAGATAGCCACAGGATGGGGTATGCACCCCACAGCACCTCAGCCTGGAAGGGGGTACTGACCATGTGTGTGTTACTGGCACAGAGTAGCTACTGACCATCACACTGTGCGGGTCCTTTGCTCACCCTGAGGGTGAGGTGGGCTGCACAGCACCATGTGTCCACAGCACCTGGCTTAGCTGAGATAGGCTATGCTGCAGGTCCCCATCAGTGCCAGTGTATGATAGGTAGATCTTGCAGATACACTTCGGAATACACCTGTGTCCATCTCTATTTCCCAGTCAAGTTTCGCCCTTGAGGACCATGATGAACCCACAATAGTGCATATCCTGTGTGGGTGCCATGGCCACATGACCAAGGGAGGGGAGGGGAGGGGGGGAGGGGGGGGAGGGGGGGAGGGGGGGGGCGGGGCGGGTGGGGGGGGGGGGGGGGGGGGGGGGGGGGGGGGGGCGGTGTGGGGGCGGGCTGCGGGGGGAGGGGGGCGGGGGAGGGGGGCGGGGGGGGGGGGGGGGGGCGGAGGGGGGGGGGGAGGGGGGGGGGGGGGGGGGGGGGGGTGGGGAGGGGAGGGGGGGGAGGGGAGGGGGGGAGGAGGGCAGGGGAGGGGGGGAGAGGGGGGAGGGAGGGAGGGGGGGGGGGGGGGGGGAGGGAGGGGAGGGGGGAGGGGGGAGGGGGTGGGGCCTCTTTGGACCTATAGGCAGGTTATGTAGTACCACCCAAACGGCCCTCTGGAGCTCCCACCAACAGAACCACATTCTACATCACTGCAATGGTGGCGGGGGCGGACACCATCAACCTCAGTCCAGCTGGGGGACAGACAACATAGAGGGCAGTCCATGCAGTTCTGTACACATCCATAAGGTAATATGAACAGTCAGGCAGCCTGGAAATGCTTAGCTACCCCTTACCACTATCTGACATTCTACAGCAGCAAGCACAGTGGATCTGCAGCCACTGCACCCTGCAAAGTGTTCCAATCATACACATACTAACTGCAGTCTGCTAGCTAGTCTATAGTGCACATTACTGGAGGAAATGTGTGCACCCATAACTGGGATGTGAGCACACCCACCAAGCAGATAGGTCAGTGATTGGGTCCTAGAAAAGAGAAACCATATACATCACTTGAGAGAAAGACTATATAGCACTATGGGGGACCTAGCCATGCCATGGTCACTGCACAGTCAGGGTGAGAGTGACCTCCCAGCATGACATGCTGTGGCCACCCTGTCCGTGCAGGTGGTGGCCAGCCACCACAATGTCCCAGCCATTGCCCTATGGCCTGTGCTCATGCATCCTGCCCAGGCCACCCTGTCCGAGCTATACCCACAGTACCTTGCTCCTCATTACGCACATTGGCAAGCTCACAGTGGACACAGTGGAAACAGTGTGGGCTGAGTAAGGTGTTGGCAACCACCACACACTGGATGGACGGACACACACTCCCACACCTATGCCAGCATTGTGCAAATATAGAGGCTTTTGGCAGCCCTGGCCACCTCACCAGTCCTGGGCACAGCGTAGGCATGGCTACGGTATGCAGTACTGTTGGGGTCACTCCCCAGGGTAGTGTACACTGTCAGACACCAGACCTGAAACACACTCCACAGACATCAGAGACATTGGTATGATACAGCTCTATGAGCATTGCCACACACCCACTCCCTGGACCATGGGGTTTCAGGAGGAGGTGGCCTTGGATGCCCTTCAGGGTTGAGGTTGTAGTTGTGTATGTGCTCAAAGCAGTAAGGCAGGCAAAGAAAATTTCTTTGATGAGGTTTATTTCCGCATTGCAGTTCAAATGCAAACAGATGCAAATAAAGTATAATAGTACAAAACAAGAGTGAGAAACCAAAACAAGGTATTGCACTGCTAGGCTAAATGGCCATTATCTTCTGTGATCACATTCAGTTGTCATGTGACCCTTTTCCTAATGGATGAAACAAACTTTGGCAAACAGCAATGCTCGTGGTATGCAGACAATTATGCTTTAACTTATTCCCTTCTGATAAGCTCTTCAGCATAGGAATCAATACAGCAACTTCTGTTATATTTCCTCATATAACTTTGTACAGCATTACAATTAAATGTCCTTCTCAATGACACAAGCTGAACAGTCCATTGGCATGTCTGGCTCTGTGAACGGTAGAGAAGAAACTAAAGGCATTTCCTCTTCACAGCTTTTTGAGGGCTGTGCTAGCTTAGAGGAAGAAACTGCCCTGCTTTCAAGGAACTCTCTGAAATCTTTAAGAAGCAATTCAGCCTGCGTTCTTCCTGGGCTAAGCTGATAATGTCGTCCTCCTTCAGGTAACTGTTTGTTTAAACTGCTTATCTCTTGATAATTAGCAATGCTGCTTTTACTAGGACAACAGTTCTGCGTGTTTGAATTGTCCTTCCCCCACTTATCACTAAACGTAAGTGCTGGGTTTAAAACTTCAGCTGTGAGTGGAGAGTTTCTCAACAGTGTGTTAAAAGTAGAACGGTCAGGCTTCTCTTGGCACACATCTCTGTAATAAGACTCAGCTGTTCCCTTACTATAGGTTTCTGCTGGCTTGTGAGAATAGCCTAGGCTGCTTACATGCTTTTCAGACTGCAACCAATTGCTACCATGTTGTCTGACTTTGTCTTGGCTTTTAACGTTAGCCTTTACTCTTTCTGGCTTCCCAATGTTAAACTTGCTAGCTGCTTCAAACTCACTGTGTACCTTGTGCTGTGGCTTTCTCCAGGGTAATTCACTGTCCCTCTGCCTTCTGTTCCAAGGTTCAACTTGGTCCTCTCGAAGCCTGTGCTGTAGCCTTGGGTCTCTCAGTGTTCCTGAATCCTTCTGGTCACAGAAGATTCTCCTTGCCCCTGAGTCTCCCAGGTACTTGCTTCCTGAGTCCAGTCTTCTTCTTAGTGGATCACAGCTGCCTAATTGCTCTCTCTCCAACTCTTCCTGGTCATGTCCGTCCAAATCCGAATCAAAATCAAAATCTGACTCTGTTTCTGAGTGCTTAACAAGCTGCCTGTGTACTGCACTGCCCGCCTCCGGCTTGGGTGTGCCCAATCAGGGACTTGGCTTCTCTCCTTCCTTGAGGGGTGTGGTTCCTGATTAGCTCTGTGTTTTTTTCTCTCTGAAGAGAAAATCCTGCATTCTCTTGCAGTACCGGTTCTCTCCACCGGATCACTATCTGTTTCCATAGCATCTTGAGAGGCTTCTACGTCACAGATCCCCCCCCCCCCCCCTTAAGATATCATGGGCTGGCTTAGGCTCGTCCGCACAGCATGTGATATGACTTAACGCGTCTGCATTTTGATGGAGTTTTCCAGCTCTGTGCTCTACCTGGAACTCAAAAGCCTATAGGGCCATGAACCAGCGCGTTAGCCGGGAGTTATGGTTATGCATTTGATTTAACCATTTCAATGGTGCGTGGTCTGTGACAGGGATGAACTTCCTCCCCACTAGGTAGAAACGTAGCGCATCAATAGCCCACTTGATGGCTAAATACTCGCGTTCAATAGTGGAGTAATTTCTCTCTGCCGGTGCCAGTTTCCTACTAAGGAATAAGACTGGGTGTTCTGTACCCTCATGTCGCTGAGACAAGACAGCGCCCAGGCCCGTATCAGAGGCGTCTGTCTGTACTATGAAGGTTTTTGCGAAATCCACCCCCTTCAAAACCGGCGCTTCGCAAAGTTGCCTCTTTAAAAGGTCAAACACTCTTTCAGCTTCTTCACTCCACTTGAGTTTATTGGGGGCATTTTTCCGAAGCATGTCAGTTAGCAAGGCAGTCTTCTCTGAAAAATGTGGGATAAATCTTCGGTAATAACCTACCAGACCCAAAAAACTGCGCAATTGTTTTTTATTGGCAGGTTTTGGGAAGGCCTGTACGCTTGCAATTTCACTGACCAACAGTTTTACAACTCCATGGCCCACGACATGGCCCAAATATTTAACTTCTTGTCCCCCAAAGAGACACTTGGCGGGGTTCAAGGTGAGGCCCGCATCCCGGATTGATAGTAAAACAGCTTCGACTCTTTGTAAATGCTGAATCCATGTCTCGCTGTGAATGACAACGTTGTCCATATAGGCGACTGCATAGGCCTGATGTGGACGAAGGACCATGTCCATGAGTCGTTGGCAATTGGCCGCGGCCCCATGTAGGCCGAAGGGCATTCTCCTGAATTGATAGAGGCCAAAAGGTGTACTGAAGGCGGTCTTCGGCCTGGCCTCTCTGGTAAGGGGAACTTGCCAATACCCTTTTGACATGTCGAGCGTCGTAAGATACTTAGCTTGTCCAAGTCGATCAAGGAGTTCCTCAATCCGAGGCATGGGATATGAGTCAAATCTGGATATTGAATTTATTTTCCGAAAGTCGATACAAAATCGGATTGAACCATCCGGTTTCGGTACCATGACGATGGGACTATTCCATGGACTCCGGGATTCTTCGATTATTCCCATGGCTAACATCTCTCCCACCTGTCGTATTACCTCATTCTTTTTTGCTTCCGGTAGTCGGTAAGGACGCTGCCTTACCACTTCGCCCGGGGGTGTTATTATTTCATGGGCTATCAATCTTGTTTCTCCGGGTACATGCGTGAGAACATCTCTGTATCTTGATAGCACCTGTGTCAGTTCCTGTCTTTGGGCCCATGAGAGTCCCTCATCCAATCGGGGTTCAGGATTTTTCTTGCACTCGGTCAGCTGGGGTCCGAGGTCCTCTTCTTCGGCCTCCTCCCTCTCCACCGAAGCTGATAACCCTTGCAGGCTCTTGGTCCCTGTAGAACCGAAACCTTGCGTGCCCCGCAGTGTTGTGGACAAGGCAGGCACTTCTTCCAAAGGGGGAAGTCCGACGCATTCACAAATCAATTGTGCTATGCGGTCTCCCGTCTTCACTCTAAAGTCATTTTTCCCAAAATTGAAAATGAGCACTTTTACAGAACCACGGTAGTCTGGGTCTATTACATCAGCACCGATATCTATAAAATGTTTCAGCGCTAGGCCTGACCGTGGAGCTAGACGCCCGTAACACCCAGCGGGTAGCTCTATTTGTAGAGCAGTGTCTACCAGTGCCTTTCCGCCAGCTGGGACTACAATATCTTCTGCACTGGTGAGGTCCAATCCTGCTGCATTAGGCGTGGCTCTCTTGGGTGCCTGAGCCCTAGGGGTCATTTTGCAAAACCTTAGGACAAATTTAGGTTTTCCTGCATTATCGTCCCTTGGAATGTCTTTCTTCTGGCTACCTTTGCTGGCCTGGGCCAATAAGGGTCGAGGAACTGACTTCACTCTCTCCATTGCCAGAGCTTGCGCTTCCTTAGGGACCTTTCCTGCGTGGGAATCCTCTCTCTCCTGTAAGCCTTGTACTAGCCCTTTGTGAAACTGTGGCCAGTCCTTACCTAGGATTACTGACTGGGGAAGTCCTGGGACAACTGCCAAGGGGATAGTCCTTCGTGCACCTAACCCTGCTATGTGTAACTTATATACCGGATAGGTGGAAGTTCCTCCGTGAACACATCTTATTTTAACTGAACTCACAGGCTGAATTACTTCTCCTCCCTGCATGGCTTCTATTCTCTGCCACAATTCTTCAGAGAGCATGCTTAACTCAGCTCCTGAATCTAGCAAAGCTTGAGTGGTAATTCCCTGTACTTCAACAGAAGAAGAAATCCTTGTCTGTCTTTCATAGAACTATCCGCTATCAAGGCAGTTTTAACAAAACAATGTTTTTGCAAATGTCCCTCTTGCCCACATTTGTAACACCTTGGCTTACTCTTAGAATTCTTCCACAATGGCATGCACATTTTTATAGGATCCTCCAGCACCCTCCGGTTCCTTTCTGATCCGCGACTGCCTGTCTCCTGGGAAGTAGTGCCAGCTCTCTGGGCAGTTAGCTCTGCCTCTATGTATCTTTCAGAGAGTGCAACAGCTTCTTGGGGAGTTTTGCAGTTTTGCAAGATCAAGAAGGTGCGGATTCCCTGGGGTAGAGCGTTCATGTATTGCTCTAGTACCAAGTCATCAAGTATTGACTCCACAGACCTCCCTTCTGGAGTTAACCACTTGTCAACCAGGCTACGAATCCTGTGACACAAGGACTTAGGGGTCTCACTTGGCCTCAGTTTTACACTTCTCAAGCGCGTGTGGTAAACTAAAGGAGTGAGCCCTAATCTCTCTCTTATCGCTTTCTTTAACTCATCATAGCTTCCGGCCAGTGCAGCAGGCATGGCACGGTAAGCGGCCATCGCTTCCCCAGTAAGGGATGCTGCTAATCTTAGTGCTCAGTGTTCCCTAGGCCAGGCGCTAAGGCGAGCTACTCTCTCGAAGCTCTCGAGGAAGTCATCTACATCATCCTGATTAGTAAGTTGACCAAAGTTAAACAAAGTTCCTGTGTGTAAACTAACAGGGTGTACAGAGTCTGTTAGAGTGGAAACTGGTGTAGATGCTGGTGGTACAGTCGCCTGCTTCCTCTCCTTTAGCCATTCCTCCATCATGGTAAGTAGAGGTTGCTGCTGTTCACGGAAACTCGCGTTGGCTCTTTCCTGTGCCTCTAGCGAAAGATCTCTCTGGCGCTCCAGGTGTGTCGCCATCCATTGGAAGATGTCTTTGGCCTCCATCGCCATCTTGGAATTCCTAGAATAAAGCAAAAATACAGACCCAAGTACACTTGTCTATATGTGCTTTTATTTCTCCTTTTTTTTTTTTTTCCCTAGTCACCACTAGGCTGCACCCTTGCCCTGGTATCCTGGTTACCCGGGGTGGATACCCTTTACCTGACTCAGGTGGTTTGCATGCACTTCAGCAACAGCAGATCCTGTAGCCTCCTGCAGTCCCCTTCCTCGTCTGGGCTCGTCAGCTCTTCAGCTGGGTTCTTCTGGAAAGTTGGCTTCTGCAGCTCCTGATGTGGCTACTTCTTGCGCCTGCACAGTATCCTCAATACTACGCCACTTTGCCACACACCCACTCCCTGGACCTTGGGGTTTCAGGAGGAGGTGGCCTTGGATGCCCTTCAGGGTTGAGGTTGTAGTTGTGTATGTGCTCAAGCAGTAAGGCAGGCAAAGAAAAATTCTTTGATGATGTTTATTTCCGCATTGCAGTTCAAGTGCAAACAGATGCAAATAAAGTATAATAGCACAAAACAAGAGTGAGAAACCAAAACAAGGTATTGCACTGCTAGGCTAAATGTCCATTATCTTCTGTGATCACATTCAGTTGTCATGTGACCCTTTTCCTAACGGATTAAACAAACTTTGGCAAACAGCAATGCTCGTGGTATGCAGACAATTATGCTCTAACTTATTCCCTTCTGATAAGCTCTTCAGCATAGGAATCAATACAGCAACATCTGTTATATTTCCTCATATAACTTTGTACAGCATTACAATTAAATGTCCTTCTCAATGACACAAGCTGAACAGTCCATTGGCATGTCTGGCTCTGTGAACGGCAGAGAAGAAACTAAAGGCATTTCCTCTTCACAGCTTTTTGAGGGCTTTGCTAGCTTAGAGGAAGAAACTGCCCTGCTTTCAAGGAACTCTCTGAAATCTTTAAGAAGCAATTCAGCCTGCGTTCTTCCTGGGCTAAGCTGATAATGTCTTCCTCCTTCAGGTAACTGTTTGTTTAAACTGCTTATCTCTTGATAATTAGCAATGCTGCTTTTACTAGGACAACAGTTCTGCGTGTTTGAATTGTCCTTCCCCCACTTATCACTAAACGTAAGTGCTGGGTTTAAAACTTCAGCTGTGAGTGGAGAGTTTCTCAACAGTGTGTTAAAAGTAGAACGGTCAGGCTTCTCTTGGCACACATCTCTGTAATAAGACTCAGCTGTTCCCTTACTATAGGTTTCTGCTGGCTTGTGAGAATAGCCTAGGCTGCTTACATGCTTTTCAGACTGCAACCAATTGCTACCATGTTGTCTGACTTTGTCTTGGCTTTTAACGTTGGCCTTTACTCTTTCTGGCTTCCCAATGTTAAACTTGCTAGCTGCTTCAAACTCACTGTGTACCTTGTGCTGTGGCTTTCTCCAGGGTAATTCACTGTCCCTCTGCCTTCTGTTCCAAGGTTCAACTTGGTCCTCTCGAAGCCTGTGCTGTAGCCTTGGGTCTCTCAGTGCTCCTGAATCCTTCTGGTCACAGAAGATTCTCCTTGCCCCTGAGTCTCCCAGGTACTTGTTCCTGAGTCCAGTCTTCTTCTTAGTGGATCACAGCTGCCTAATTGCTCTCTCTCCAACTCTTCCTGGTCATGTCCGTCCAAATCCGAATCCAAATCAAAATCTGACTCTCTCTGTTTCTGAGTGCTTAACAAGCTGCCTGTGTACTGCACGGCCCGCTTCCTGCTTGGGCGTGCCCAATCAGGGACTTGGCTTCTCTCCTTCCTTGAGGTGAGGTGTGGTTCCTGATTAGCTCTTTGTTTTTTTCTCTCTGAAGAGAAAATCCTGCATTCTCTTGCAGTACTGGTTCTCTCCACCGGATCACTATCTGTTTCCATAGCATCTTGTGAGGCTTCTACGTCACAGCATATTGTGCTTAACGTATGGATTGCTATCTACCAGTAATCATAGCAACCTTTTGATATATGTGTACCATGGTCCCAGGTTTAGGGTGGCATTGCTAAGGTATGCATGTACTAGTTTTGGGGGATGCACACAGGGCCGGATATCCTGCCTCTCCATGAGGCTTTGGATAATGGAGCCTGTGGGTGCGTTTGTTTCTGCTCCTGTTGGCCACTGCTCTAGGGCAGAGGTTCCCAACTCCAGTCCTGGTGGGCCAAACACTGTTCATGTTTTCATGCTGTCCCTAATGAATATGCATGAGATACATTTGCATACCATGTTGGCGGCGCATGGAAATGCAGCACCCACATCTCCCACACCTTTTTTATTTTTCTTTATTATTTGTGCCTGGAAATGGTGGAAGCAAACCTGTGGTACCTGTCCCAGCTGCCATTACATGATAGTAGGCAGCTTGTCTAATACCTCCTGTATTAAATACCTTGCTATGTAGAAGAGCTGTGTACAGCACATATCACAGTCTGCAATTGGGACGACAGCCACATATGCACAAATGCACACACACAATAAAGTGTTAGGCAGTCCAAACAGCATGCAAAAGAGAAAGGAAAAGGAACCCAAAAGGCGGCAGGGGATGCTGTATATAGCAGGGCAAAATGGGGAATAGTACTGAAAAGGAGCATGTGAGAATTGAACCTGCAAACAGAAGCTCAGACAGATCAGCTCCACAACAGCAATAACAGTCACCCAAGCATACCAGCCACATGGACAGTGCAATGGAGCAGCCATATGTAATAGCGAATATGTGGCACATAGGCTGCAGAAAGGGCACACTGCTGTACAAAGAAGCGATGGAAGGGTGTAAAGGAGAGCTGACGAAGCTGCAACCAGCTCAAGGTCAGGTTAGCACAGCACAAGTTAAAAGGAAAAGCATGTGGGAATCAAACCTGCAACCTATGGTGCTCCAATACATGTCTGTAACCACTATCCCAAACCATCACTACAGGGACCATGCAAATATGTTCTATAAAGAGAAGGGCGCTTTGATTGAAGGATAAGGCGGTATACAAAACTGTCTAAATAAATAAATAAATAACACCCTGACGTGTTAGACAGCTGCCACTGTACAAGGATGTGAGCACAGGTGGGCCATGCACATCACCAGTGAAACAAAAAATACATGAGTCAGTGTGTTGAATCAGCAGCAGCGACAAATGTGCGTTAAAGACATATATTTTATTTTGGAAAGTTACTGGACATATTGCATATACTGTGTGTCATGATATGAAGCTAGTTGTGTTGCAGTGAACAAACTGAAACCACATTGAATAGGCCAGCTACCCACATGTTGTGTACAAGTCACTGGCCACCCCACAGATGATGAGCAGTACAGATAATATACATTAGGTGCATGGTGTGTACTATGCAGTATCCCCACACCCCCCACATGCTGCTGCATTGGCCAAATGCCTTTTTCACATATGTATGCTTGTAGACAGTAGGCAGGGCATGATGACAGCCCAATGCACACCAGTCATGAAGGTATAACCAAAACATATCTGTCCTCAAAAAACAGGTGGCACAAACCTGACAAAGGATATGTCTCAAAATCTGTGAAACTGCACACACACATGCATATATATATATATATATCTATATACACGTCACAGATATTGGATAATGCATAATATAGCAAATAAATTGCCACATACATCCAAAACAACACTGTGCAAATGCCAAAGCCGGATATGGTAACAGGTACAAGAGGAACATGATGGCAGATAATACAGAAAATGCAAACTATCACACATACAGAGATAACACAATGCAGGTCTAATGAAATGGGCGTTGTGAAGACAGTATGCGTATACATATGACACGGCACATGGAATGCATCCATGAAGGACAAACACTGGTGCAATGTGAGTCCTGGAATGTCATGAGATAAAGAAGACTGTGCAGACATGCATTGCTATGTCTGTAAATCAATGTACAGCGGCACGTCTGTACACTAACCAAACACAGTAATCTGTACATAGAGGTTGAAAGAAAGGTCAAACATGGCCCAGTAACTGGAACAGAAGCCACACTGCCACATGCCCTGGTGTGCCAACATATTCAGTCACTTGCACCTGGAACGTGTACGGTAAACAATGACACAGTGATGTCCCACATGCACAGTAGCACACGTGGTGATGCCAAATAATGACCAAAAGATGTTGGCGCACATCAAAGTGGTGTGGTGCTAACTACTGTGTCATGTTCAACTGCAGGGTAGCCCCACAAATACCAGAGAACCTATACAATGTCACCCCTGTGCCACACACATGGCTGTATGCTCTTGGTGAACTAAACAGACGAGGATATCCTGCGGTGCAGGTCACACACATAGGCAACATACAGTAACACAATGTCAGATGGATGTTCAACATGCAGCAAGTATGTCAGTCCCTGCTGCACACGTAGGGGCCTGTACACAGTGTCCATAGCGCAAATAGTCTCTGCAAACCAACATGTCCCATGAAGACTGTCCGTGAATCCCTGGTCCTGCAGACGCAAGTGGCACATCCCAATCTGCCACAGCACACAAAAGGTCATGTATGTCCCCTACGATGAACCCCACACCCAGCCAGAGCACGGCATCAATGCTGTGTAGGACAGGCCGCCGATGCCCAATGTAGCAGTCCAACATCAATGTCCATCATAGGCATGTGGGCCACATGCAGAGGTCAGCTATCCTATGCCACCATATCCCAGGGATAGCTGCATGGTCCTGTTGTGGCTTACAGACACTTGGGTGATGGTGCCTGCAGATGCAGTGTAGTCAATGTGCAGTGTGTGTGCTCTGCCCTGTATCAGAAGAAGGAGAAACACTGTCATGGTATGTTGTACAGAACACCAGGGAACATTGCAGGTAGTGTCATGAGGTGGATCAAATAGTATCTATGGAAATAGGAAAAACTGAGCAGAGCAGTTCTAATAGTGACAGGTTAGAGCAGCACATGGACCAGGGTTGCTATCGGCAATGAACACAAACTGAAGTACCAGGTGTAAGAGCACGCCCAAGCAGTAGATTACCTCATAGCTCATTAGGTAATGAGGGACAGCTGGGGGGAGGCGAGGCTCAGAGAAACACCAAGAGTGATGCAGTTAAAAATCACTCACCAGAGGTCAGAGGGAGAGCAGAGGAAGGAGCTGGTTGGAGAGCTTATGAGAGAGCAGAGGAAGGAGCTGGTTGGGGAGCTGACAAGAGAGCTGGACACGAGGTCAGAGCTTCACACAGAGACTCACACAGAATCCTACAGGAAGAACCCCAGGAGAGAATACCAGGGATTTGTTTCAGGGAGCAGTGCAGGACTGAACAAAACCCCAGTGGTCTGAGCCACGGAGGTATTTCTGAAGGCAAGCTGAGAAAAGCTGTGGGAAGGAATCTTCCTAAGAACAGGTACCAGGAAGGCAAAAGTTTTTATCTGGAGGATACTTTTGTGCCCAAAGAGAAATGGAAAGAGAAAGGCAGTGAGAGGCTTTCATTTGAGAAAAGCTCCGTTAAGTTTCCTGTGCCCAGAAGCTCCGTGAAAACCAAGCCAGAAGGTAGGCTTATTCCTCATAATAGAAGGGAAGCTGAAAGTCAGAGTTTTCCCTACACTTACCCAAGAGTGTGTGGCTCTCAGGAAGGAAACTCTGCAGTGTGTGGTAACCTCCCATTTTACTCCAGTAGAGAGGAGGAGGGGAGCCCTCTTAACAGAGAAGAGGGATTGTTTAAAAGTAGCCTGAGTTACAATCCTATAGAAGATAGCTCCGGGGAAGCATGTGAGGATATGCAATGTGATTTTTGTGATGAAACACCTGCTGAATCCTACATGGATTGTACACTAATAATTTCAGATGATATTTCTTCACTGTGCTGAACTGGCCAGAGAGAGAATCTGTTTAAGGAAACAGAAGTGAAGAAACGTGCTTGTTTTAAGAATAAGGACTGTTTTGCATTACCTTTGTTTTGTCAGGCTGAAGATACAAGCATTCATTTTTGTTATAGTAGTTTGCCTTTATTTCATACCAGAAGTATGGTTTTTGTCCTTTGTTCATATGTGCTAAAATTCACCCGGGACGGGTAAATAAAAAGACCTCTTTTGAAGCCTGGCTACTCGACTGCAACTACACTCTTAGATTAGCTTGTGGGACTACAAATCCCAGGGGGCATTTCAACACCTGCTTGAGACACCCTCGCTGTTTAAGAAGAGGCCCCACTGTAGCTCCCATGCTTTATGCCTCTGGGAACCTAGAGGTGGGTGACAGTAGGCAGACAGCAATATGTATAGAATACAACGCCAGACATGCAAACATGAAATCAGCACAACACATAACATAGTGCATGTTGTGGAAATGTGGTCATTGAACCATACACGAGGGTGTCCTATGGATATGGTCATGTCCATGCACATGTCACAGAGGCGCCTCATTGCTCCACCCCATGTCCATCAGCGTTGGTGCACAGTGACCTTACAGGATAACCCCCTGAAAAACACAACAAAACGCAAGCATAGAACGGATGATGTCATTTCCAAAAGATCCAAGATGCAACCTACCATCTGTCTGGAGAAGGTGTCTGCTAGGGACTGTCTGAGGCAGGAAAAAGCAACACCACATCACAGTGAATACCGAAGATGCCAGAGGAATGTATAGAATCACCATATCCCCATCTCCAGCTGCCGCTGGCGCATGTCCAAATTAGGGCGTCATCTGTGATACTGAAATGCTGATGGACAGTGTTTTGAGGGCACACAAGAGATAGGTCAGGTCACAACATGAAACAGATGCGCACAATGTATACATGGTCAACAGCAGTAGGTTACAGATAGTAGAGTCCTCAACCCTCCACAGGTGTCAAAACACCGCCCACTACATGATAATACCAACTGTATGCACACTGTACCCTTACACACCCACGCTAGAAAAACACACACACACAGTATGTTAAGGTGAGTATGCCACCAGTAGCAAATGGCCTGTTTGTGGACAACCTGAGATCAGTGGAGATATCTCTTGGCCAAAGCAATGCTACGCAGCATTTGGTTGATGTTACAATGTCACGGAGGGGTGTACGTGCGGCCCACCACCAGAACACCTAGGGCATGTGGACACATGCAGCTCTCTGGGATATGTTCCAGAAATAGTGCTGGAGCAGATGAGCTGGAAAGGAACACATGTGCCTGTGTGTGACAACAATAATATATGGGGTTTGGGGGTGCAGCCCAAAGAGGTGAACCACAACATATGTGCATTGGACAGATGACCCCAGACATGATCTGTGGCTGACTGTCCCCACACATCATGTACCTGTATGTCCATCTACCCCATTCTCCTGCACGTTGAGTGAGGTACAGACAGTTGCCAGTGAACCACAGCACCAGGGAGGTCACACAACATATCCTGTCGAGGGATAAACACACCAGATACATACATATGTCATGTTTGAGCTGTGTAACACACACAGCACCATCACGTCATCACCCCTCCTGCCCCCCAAAGCCATCTCAGTCTGGCATTTGTCCGTTACACTGTACAGAATTGCCCCTGCCAAATTCCCCAATGACGTGTTAATGCTAAAAATAAAGGGCCTGTACCTCATAAGCCCTATTTCATCACCTCTCTGCTTCCCCAGACACTGCTGACCACACCCGTCACCCTGATATACTGTCCGCGCATATCCACTCTGGCTCTTTAACAACCCCCTGCACCGTATATCTCACCCGTCACACCTTCAGTGTGCGTTGTGATGGTCCCACCTCCCCTGCATACCTGCACCCATATGCTGGAACACAGGGATATGTCCTGTGTCAGAATGTTCCAGAGCAACATACCAAATGCCGTGTTGGGGCTACCTGATCCCCTGCCAACTGTTTGCTGATGATTGCCAGATATATCCCAACATCCCTGAACAGCCCCCGCCAATCCAGACCCAGAGCTATGTTTGCGTGTCTGACAATGCTGGCCTGATGTATCCACGCTGCCTGAAACGGAACCTGGCCACGACCCAACATCTAAGTTCCCACCGTAAACCCCGCCCCCATATTAGGTGTCTGTGTACAGCTTGAAACACATTGCCGCACGTTGACACGCAATGTACGGGTGTCTGTGACGCGTCCCTCTCCTCCCCCGCACATACGCATCATGTAGCTAACACATGCAGTGTTACTCCAGGTAACATGACCTAAATCCCCCCATCCTCCCTTAACACACAACTAAATCGTGAATGCACCCCTTAGTCACCCCCTGATCTGCTAACTGTATCCCACACCTTGCTGTTATCCCCTTGAATCAGCTGTGTCTGCCCCAAACCAACCAACACGCCGCTGCATGGCTCATCATCTACCAGCCGCGCCATGACCATAATACTGCTTCTGTCAAATCACCTCACTGGCTCACAATTCATGTATGCATCCAGGTGTAGGTTACCCCGCTGAGCAAATGATACAGTACCTGTGTGTGTACGCTGTACCTCCCCTCCAGAATATTAACTCCTGCCAATACTACTACCACATGTTTGTATACAGTGCCATGTACATAGTCATACATGGCGCTGTATACAAACATGTAACGCACAGTCTGTGCCAATCAGTGTATGTCATGTGACCAATGCGCCAATATCCTCCATCGTTGCAGCCACACGTCTAGGCAAATGGTGCCACCTACGTCCCGTGTTCCTACTGCTGACCACACACCACACTCCGTTTACCATGCTGCATCCACAGCTGGCACCAACAACCTGCGTGGGATGGACAGCCACCATCCCCATTCCCCGACCATGTCCCTGTGAACATAAGAACATAAGATATGCCATACTGGGTCAGACCAAGGTCCATCAAGCCCAGTATCCTGTTTCCAACAGTGGCAAATCTAGGTCATCTGTGTACGGTAGTGTACCCACCTAGGGCAGGTAATCCAGTCTCAGTTGACCGCCGTGCATCCTCAGTTATCCCCTAAACACCCCGCCTGTGTTCCCCCTGGACTACCCTGAATGCTCTGATGGGCAGGGAATGTCCCCCAGATGTCTGTGTAGTGTTGTGTATGACTGGTATGGCTATACAAATGTTTAACAGTAGTAGTAGTACATATGCCTAGATACGAATGTAAGATCCAACATATGAAGTACATACATGAGAAGACAGCCGCAATCAGCTGGCGCCTGGCTGCCATGCCCTCACGTGTATCCCCACGGCCACGTACAGGATGGCACGTAGTATCATTTTCCAGATCCTCATTAATTTGGACTGGGAGATCATGCCTGAGAGCAATGTTGTGCAGTATGCAACAGGCCAGAATAATCTTTGCCACAGTCATGGGTTTGTATTATAAGGCCCCGCCGGTCCTCTCCAGACACCTGAAGCGACTTTTCAAAATGATGACTGAGCGGCTGGAGGCATGGGCCTCATTGTACCTCCTCTCTGCAAGTGTCCGCGGCAGACGCACAGGGGTCAGCAACCAGGGACAATACCCATATCCTGCATCACCTGTAGAGAAATAGTAGAAAGGTAAAACAGAGGCTGAGCCACACACACATGCACACAAGCATGTACATGCAAAGCAAAAGCACAGACAGGTCTCCCATGAACATGTTACAGCACATGCTGACACACAACATGTATGTGGCAGCGTCTGGAGGTGTAAGACAGGGACCACGGGGTGGGGGTAAGGTTTTGCAAAACACCTCAGCTTTAACTCACAATAACACATGCCTAAACATCCGTAGCCGAAAGGTAGTAGTGCTGACTGCAAATCATCAGTCACACACATGGCAATGCACCCTTGATGATGTGATGTGATGCACACATTTGCAAGCGTGTGATAGCCATGAGACTGCCCACACACATGGTTTGGAACAGGAAAAGGTCCCTGAGTTGCCCCAAGAGGATGTCCAACACAACAATATACTGTTGAATATATGTGGTACATACATGTGTCCTGTAATATGCCCACACAAAGCACACAATGTGAAATGGCCAGATATCTCATAGGTGAAGGTGCCACCAACACAAAACACTGTGCCAAAGACGAGCGTGAAGGGAAGTGCCTCCCCTGGACACACACACAAATGACACACAAACACAACTGGGGTCACCGTGCAAACACAGACATGTGCGCCTACGTGTACCCAGAGGAACATCATGTGCATGTCTGAGAAGAGAAATACCCACCCAGTAGTATACAGTCCTCATATTGGCCCTGCCTCAAACTGTCCGAATAGTGCTGAGTGATGCAGCATAAACGAGTCATGGGTGGACCCTGCAAACCTAGGGACCACATTCAGAATACGCATATTTGTACCACATACAACCTGAACATTCAGGGAATGGTAGTGTTTGCGGTTGTGGAACACTGCCTCCCTGTCTCTGGGCGGGACCAGGGCAACATGTTTATTTATTTAACATCTTTTATATACCGCGCTATTTGTTTTCAGTGCGGTTTACATATAACAAAGGTTGCACATTCAGAGGACAATTGTGTGCTTACATTATAACAGGAGATTTGAACTAGGAACAACAGGGTAAACTATACACATATGTACAAAACATTTTAGATTCTTTAGTATTCTCAAGAAGGGCTAAGGCAAAACAGCGGAGAACTTGTGGCAAAATTGCTTATGTGGAAATTGAGAGTGGAGATTGAGAGTTTGTGAGTTTTGGAGTGCGGCTGATCGGAAGCGGATTGGATGCTTTTGCAAAGTGGAGAAGGAAAATGTGGTGCTTGATTGCCTTGCGTGTAATCAATGTGTGCAATGTGTGCAATCAATAGCTCCCATCACGTGTGGTATCCCCGCAACCTCTTCAAAGGCCTGATTCAGGGTCCCCCACTGTTGCCTAGTGTTGGGAATTGGAATGTAATTCCCCACCCGGCTGACCATGGCACGCAGTACCTGGTGGAGACAGCGTGAGAAGGTGGGGCGGCTCATGCCACCCACTGCGGCCACAGATGACTGGAAACAGCCAGAGGCAAAGAAATGTAGGGCAGCCAGGAGCTTGACCAAGCCCGGTATGGCATGTGACTGACTGGTCAGGGGCTCGAGGTCAGGTCTGAGACCCTCAAAGAGCTCCCTAATAGCTACTGTGTCCAGACGGTACAGGAAGATCACCTGATCATCACGCATGTCCTGGAGCTGGGCCCTGGGCCTGTATAGGTGAGCCTGGTGAGGGCGCAGCTCGGCACGCCTCCTGCGCAATGCCAGCTCAGCCCTAGCTTGCATGGCCTCCACAGCTGCAGGTCGGAGTTGCAGCGGGAATGCACCCATGCCCTGTGCTGCAGCACCGTGGACAACATCACCTGCATCAGGCAAACGCGGGTCCTGAGCACCCCCCAACGCACCTGCAGCCACCACAAAGGCAGCCATCAGCAAAACAGAGGTACCACAGACAGAGGGTTTCACTCGCCTCACCCATGCCCCACCAACACTGCCTCTACCTGTCCTTCATCTCACCCCCTGTACCCTATGCCTGCTCACTACCTCACCTGCCCCCCACCACCCCAACACCACCTCCTGCCTGCTGCTCACATCACCTCACCACACCGCACCTCACCCCACCGCACCTCACACCTCACCTCACCTCACCACACCCCACCGCACCTCACCCCACCGCACCTCACCACACTGTACCTCACCCTACCACACCCGACCTCACCACACCTCACCCCACCCCACCTCACCTCAACCCACCACACCTCACCCCACCAAACCTCACCTCACCTGCTGTACACCTGACAAATACCTCACCTTGCCTGCTCTACACTTCGCCTACACAAACCCCTCAGCGTGTACCACATATGCATCACAGGTTAAGTACCTTTAATCCAATGTGCGTCTGTGCGTGCGTTGCGCGTGCGTTGCACCATGAATGCGGTGTCTGTGCACATTGTGCATGCGCATAAGGGCTGACGGTGACCCATGCACATGTGTTGCGCAGGGCTCCGTGCACACATATGTCGTACGCAGCATGCATGCGTGGGGCCACGTGCATGCGACCTTTGGTGGCACCATCTGCTGCGTGGGCAGATAATCACAGGCATCATGCGTGGAACCCCCTCATTCAGCGGCCCCTAGCACAGTGCATGTGTAACAGCGCATCGCATGCACCGCTGTGCATGCACGAGTGGTACGCAGGTGTCACCGTGCATGCGCAAATAGCACACGTGCGCCGCAGCGCATGCACACATAGCGCACATGCGCCGCAGCGCATGCGCAATGCTCTTAACCCCACGCCCCTGAGTAAAACGCATAAAAAGGCCTCCACATGTGATAAACGCCAAGGGTTTTGTGTAGGCGAGGTGAAGAGCAGGCATGGAGAGCAATTGGTCAGGGTGATAGCAGGTGCGAAGAGGAGAGGAAAGGTAAAGAGAGCAGCAAGTGTGAGGGAGAGGTGTGTTGAGGAGCAGGCATGAGGGTGAGGAGGTGAGGAGAGGTGCAGCAGAGAGGGAGAGGAGGAGAGGAGAGGAAGAGAGGGAGAGGAGAGGAGCAGGGGAGTGGGAGAGGAGGTGAGGAGGGGAGGAGGGGAACAGGGAAGAGTGAACGAAGGGCAGGCGAGCAGCAAGGGAGGGAATAGTAGGCAAGGGCTGGGAGAGGTGGGAATGTGTGACAGGGAGGAAGACGCCACAGGGAGCAGGGGGATGGAGCGACAGGCCATGGCAGGAGGGGACGAGGGGGAAACCCCTGAATGAACAGCGGTCCACAGGGGCAGCAGGGATGGGTGGGCCTGAGATGGAGGCTGCAGGGCCATCGGGTGTGTCACAGCCCACACAGGAGCAGCCTGAGAGACCACCCAGTGCCAAACAGAGGTGTGACCCCGTGCCAATGGAGGAACAGAGGAGAGCAGTTAGATTCAGCCAGTAGGAGAATCACATCCTGCTGGCCAGTGTGCTGGAGCACTATGAGGTGCTGTATGGACGGCTGAGCTCCAGCACCATGGTGGGGACATGCATACATGTGTAGGAGGAGGTACAGGAAGCCAAAGCGCAGGCTGGGGGCCCACCCAGGGACCTGGACAGCCTCAGAAAGATTCAACGACATCAAGTGTGGTGTCTGTGCGCACATGGTGGCGGAGAGACGACATGCCATGGGCACCGGTGGGGGTGCCTCCTTTCTCCTAACCCTGTCACCCCTGGAGCAGCAGGTGGCAGACAGTCTTGGTCCCATCTACCTGAATGGACTTCCTGAAATGCTGGACACCGCCCATCCACAGGCAGGTGGGTCTGAGATATGCAGCACATGTACAGCTCACGGCCCAGCACATGCTGGCTGTGGATGGGATGGTGGGGGGGTCTATGTCCCATGAACACGTGTGCCCCAACACAGGCAAATGGGGGCTCCACCACCAGCAAAACCTGGCAAGGTCTCTACAGGGTGGTTGTGACAGGTACCAGTGGCTGTGTCCACGACAGTCACAGTCCTGGACATGGTAGCGCACTGAACAGGTGAGCAGCACCGTTGGGGGGTGGGGGGCAGTCCATCACCCAGGTGGATAGCCCCCCTCCACTGTGCAAGAGAGGAAAGGAGCACCGTACATATGGGGGGAGCCAACACCATCCCCCCTATTATCCCAGCACATGTAGCAGCTGATTGTACCTGGCATATAGATCACATGGAAACATCATACATCTGCAGCCAGTCATGCAGCACAATATGACAGTGGGGAGTGTACAGGATGGACATATATCTAGCCCAACACACATTGACCTGGGGGGGCCCCACACCCTCCACCTATAGCAGCTATGACGTGTGTCTGACATTACCTGTCCATAGACATATCCCAGAACAGTGACAGAGAACGGCCGCCCACACTGAGAATATGAGGTGGATGCAAACCAACGCCAACCACCACATCACACACATATACACATACTATCCTGTCAGTGGCCAACATACAGTAGGGATCCCGCATCCACCATCCCAAGACATTGGGGTGCAACTCCCCAAACCTTCCACAACCGCACCTATCCCAACCCCTACACCACCTGGGGCCAGCTCCTATACAGGTAACGCAGTGCCACAGACATATTACCATGACCCCCAACCACAGTGCAACCCCATGCACAGCAGCGCTCCACCCATCCCCCCTAAACAATCCACCCCCCCACAGAGTACTGGATAGCTGTCCACCCACACCGCACAGTGGCTACCACAGCGGCAGTCCCCACACACGTCTGCCTGACCCAGACACATGCTGCATCACGTGCCATGCATACCACACAGGCAAATGCATAGATATCACTCACACACACCATGACAGTCCACACTCACAGTCAGGGCTCACACATGCACCCCGGCCACATGTCGCACTGTGCCCACATCACAGGTCACCCACACAGTGCATACCTAGTGCTGCACACAGTGGACACAGCACCTGCCACCCCATCCCCCCAAACACAACATCGAATGTGGCACAGCTCCAACAGTGCAAGAAGCTGCCCCTCCCCCCCACGACCAGGTGCAGCACACTGTACGCACATGTGTCCTCCCCAGTGTAGGTGCAGGAACAGCAGTTACAGGTGGACAACACATTGCTGCTGGTGGGGATGTACTACACAGGTGTACATATGTGCACTGCACAAGGCCATCTTTGATGTGTACCCTGTTACACCCCCCAGGTGACATCCAGACCATGGAGGTGTATGAGGAGGTGTATGTGCCAGAGACAGAGGATGCTGAGGGGCCAGGGGTCGATGAATCTGAGGTCGTGGCCAGCACTGGTGTTGGGACCTCAGGGACCAATGTGGTAGCCGAGGCAGAGAATGGGGCAGAGGATGTCCACACACCACTGGGGTCCTCCAGCAGCAGCACAATGACTGTGGAGTGCACGGAGATGGAGGGGAGTCGGCACACACCGCAGGCACCGGGGACATGAGGCACCCCACCCACCAGCATGGATGTGATCCTGGCATAGCTGCGGGCTCATACAGCCTCATCAAGGCAAGATGCTGAAGGTGAATAACAGAATAAGCAGCATACCCCTTGGAATGTGGCGTAACAGTCACAATGACATTCCATGTGCTCCCCAATATAATGACACCATAGCACGTGTTTTCGTCTGTTATGTGGGGGTCTGTGCCATGTGCGATCCCCCCTCTGGTAACATGGGTCATCTTTGATATCCTTTTAATGAGCTCATACATCCGCTCATTATTCACCTCCATATACCCCAAGGAGGCGTAAAGCAGTCAACACCTATCCGAGATCACCTAGACAGCTTACGCGGTGGACCCCTCTTTCTGGGTGATAGTACTTAGCATAGATAGTCATAGTACTCAGTACTGTGCATCAGGCTCAGAGCAAACAGCGCACCCCAGATATATATCTGTGTGCCATGAACCCCACAGTCCCCGGCCTATCTCATACGACCAGTACGCAGCTCAATCATTGACCCATTGGCCTGCAACATAGGACCACGTGTTCTATCTGGGATTCCCACGACCCTCCATCAGTATCATTTCCTGGTCTGCGGATGCATCATGGGACACACAGATGTCAACATGGTACTGTGTCACTAGTTGTCGCGTGCATGATTGGTCTGAGGACTGGTCTGTTGTGATATGCCAGACATGTGCATGAGCCACAGTGGGAGGTGCAACACATGTCTCACAAATCACTTTGTGTCTCACCCACAGGCACTCGTCAGACTCTGATGGCCATTCAGGAGGAGCTGAGCCAGCTGCGTGCCAGCAGATAAGTGACTTTTATTGGTTTTCACCTAAATTAATGAAAATTTACCGGTTGGTATTGAGGGGTTGAAGTCCCCTTTCAATCCTGTGTTAGGGTTGTGTCCCTAAAAAAGAATAAAACGGAACATTTCACCACGAGAGGGTTTTCCTTCACGGTGTATGTTCCAACAAAAAAAGTTTGGGTATATATGTTTCTCTTGTTTGTGGAGTATATATGTGGGTTAATGATTGAGGACAGCTGAGGTGGTGGCAGTGGCGCTACTTCAGATTGCGGATGCCCAGGAGGCCATGGCTGGGCATCCCCAGCAGCCAGCCCCAGCCCCAACCCCAGAGACAGCACCAGTGGAACCAGAACAACGGCGTGGCTTGGGCTGTGGTCACCGTGGACGTGGGCGGCCACACAGGTCTTGATTGCGGGAAACAGGTCACTGTGTGTCAATAAAGACAACTAAGCCTGATTATACCTATGTGCATGTCTCCGGTGTTTGCCACTATGCTCCCCTGGGTACCCTGTCCCCCATCTTGTCACCCTGGTCACATGTGCCTCCCCATTTCCCTTAGGGGTGATGTGTCTGCACTACCACCAATCAACGCACATACATTATACCATGCCCTGTGTGCCATGCACCAGGCCATCTGTGCACCCTTCTACCTATGCGTGGGGGTATACCCTACCTCTCCTGTTAAACAGGCATATGTTTATGGTGGTACATGTATGTTTCACAGATCTGTCACTCTCTCACACCCCATATCCTCTCCATTGGCCCACCCACATGTATGACCATTCCCTCTGACACACACCAGGGCCTACATGGCTGTTGAGCCACAGATGCTTGAGGAAGACACAGGCAGACAAAGGTAACTGGCTACAGTCAGTTGTTCCCTCTCTCCCTGCACCTGTAGTGAGCCGCTGCTCCCCCTCCAGACCAACATCCACCTGTCTTGGCCTCCCAAGCTATCCCCCTCTGCAGCTCCTGGGTACAGCAGTCCATCTTATCCTTCCTGCCACATGCCTACTGCTAGCCTTTCTCTTAATCCTCCTACGAGTATGATGCATCAGATATGCAGCCTACACATCACAGGCAATTCCTGAAGTGCCAATCAGGTCCAGGCACTCCTGGAGTTAGGGCACTTCAGGAATTGCAGGCTATGACCAATATTGTTATTAAAAGGGCCGACAAGGGTGGCGCCGTGGTAGTGCTGAACTCTGTAGATTACCATAACGAGGTTATGCGACAATTAAATAATGAGGGGAATTATTTAAGATTGAATTCTGATCCTACAGAGGAATTACAAGCGTTGGTTAAGGATCTGACTACCCAGGCTACTGAGCAAGGTTTTTTGACAGATAAAGAGAAGGCTTTTTTGAATCCGCTTAATCCGAAAGTGCCTGCTTTCTATATTTTACCTAAAGTGCATAAAAGTTTAGTATCTCCACCAGGCCGGCCAATTGTGTCTAGTAATGATTCTTTGTTAGAATTTATAGGTAAATATTTAGATAAATTTCTACAACCAGAGGTATGCAAATTGCCTTCATTCTTGCGAGATACTACTCATTTTTTGCAAATTTTGGCTGAGATGGATTGTCCTTCAAAGATTACTTTAATGGCTAGTCTAGACGTTGCTTCCCTTTATACTTCAATTCCACAGTTAGAGGCACTTGAAGTTTTACGTTCAATCTGGGACGCACGCCCTACACCACACTTCCTACTTCCTTTCTAGTTGCATTGGCTGAATTGGCCCTACAGAAGAATTATTTTGTGTATGGTGATAATTTTTATCAGCAGATTTCAGGCACTGCCATGGGCGCTACCTTTGCTCCGGCTCTTGCAAATCTCTATATGGGAGTTTTTGAAACTTGATATGTTTATTCTTCGTTATATGCCATCTATATAGTTAAATGGTTTCGATATATAGATGATATATTTCTTCTTTGGCAGGGGACTTCCAGTCAATTGAATGAATTTTTAGAATATTTAAATGGTTGTGTGTCCTGTATTTCATTTGAGATGATTGCACATACTCATAAAATTCATTTTTTAGATGTGCTTGTCTCTAAAACATCCACTGGTTTTGAGACTACATTATATTCTAAACCTACGGATAGGAACACAATACTACATTTTAGTAGTTTTCATCCGTTGCATTTAAGAAGAAATTTACCTTATTCTCAATTTTTACGCTGCCGCCGGATCTGCTCTACTACTGCAGAATTTAAGATAAAGGCACGTGTTATGCAGCAGAAATTTCTTGATAGAGGGTACCCTATGGAAATTATTTCACGGGCTTATAGGCGAGCACGTTATAATCATAGGGAGTGGCTATTAGCACCTGCAGATACTAGTATAGACAGAGGACAGGTGGTTACTTGTGTATTACAACATTCTAGTTTGTCTCGACGTATAGTGTCTACCTTGCAAAAAAGATGGACATTGATCAATTCACATCCTATATTAAAGGATTGTCAGTTGCGGGTGGCATACACTAGGGGGCGCAATCTTCGAGATGCTTTGTGCCCCGCTGTATTACTTGTATCTTCAACTACAGAATCTTTTAAATGTCATGTGCGATGTCAAAGATGTACGTATTGCAGTGTGATGGCCAATGAAATATGTGCTGCCTTTGTTAAGAGGGGATGTACTCCCCGATTACACATTACCACTACTTGTAACATTACATTTGTGGTTTATGCCTTGTGGTGCCCATGCCCTTTACTGTATGTGGGGAAGACTTCTAGAGCTTTAAAAGTGAGGATGGCTGAACATAAATACAGTCTACATAAACAGCGTGCTGATACTCCATTAGTGCAGCACTGTTTAGAGTTTCAGCATAATTTTGAGGATCTTCAATGTACTGTAATTGATCATGTTCCTTTTAATATCCGACGGGGAGATCGAGGAAAACAACTGCTACAATTGGAACAACATTGGATTTATAAATTGAACTCTCTGCATCCAAAAGGACTTAATGATAAGATTGAGTGGTCTCTGTTTCTTTAATTCTGTTGCTCACTGTGTAACAGTGGCCATCTGTGTGTTCTGCTGGCTGGCCTCTGTAGCTCTGCCTCCTGCTTCTGTGCTGCTGATGTGGCAGATTTTGATTGGTGGGTGAGTGATTTTAATGGAGGTTAGTTGCTGTGATGTGCTTTTCACTGTGAGGAAAAGTTTGTTAGACCTAGGCTTTTTTGTTCTATTGCTGTAAGCCCTTTTGATAAAGCCTTGTGGCGAAACGGAAGCTTGCGTCAAGGGCAAGCATGGAGAGTTGAAGTGAAAGAGCAGTGTTTTTCCTCAAGTTCTGGCTGGTTCACTGAGCTGGCTTTGGGCAGTGTGCTGAAGAGCCGTTGGTTTTGGTCCCGTTGAGACTGTGTGCTGTTTAAGCTGCTTATTTCAGATAAGTACAGTGTGCTCTTATTTGTGAGCCTATATTTACTTTGGAGTAATTTTGTGTTATGTTTTTTCAGCTTTGGGACTGCACTGATGACTCCAGATGTGCTGCCATGATCAAGTTAGACGCTTTTAATGTATGTGTGATATGTATGTGGTGAATGCTTGTGAAGATTACTGGATATAGGTTCCTAAGTGAATTGTTTGGGGTGTATTAAGTTTGTAAAATTAGTTATATTTATATGGTTGGATGGTGTAGGCTATTTGACCTGTGATGTGAAGCGTCTGCTATTTCCCTATAAGTGACTTGTCACTGTATGAGGGATATTAGCCATCCTGAGGTCATTTTTGCCTGTTAAAAGAAATTATTGTAATAAAATTAGTATTGGTTATTAATATTTGAGTTAAGCATAGTACAGGGTTTGATTTGTATTTTGGATTATTGCTTCCCTGAGACAGCTTTGTGGTGTTCTATGGGAACATTAAGGGCCAGATATCTCTGGTGGGTGCACAATGCATATCACACATCACTGTGAGCAGCAGGGTGCTGCTGCTGCTAATGCCAGTGGGTCCTCTACTACCTGTTACCAGTGCCGCCTGCATGTGTGGCTGTGGGTCTGGGCATGTGTGGAGTGCCACCTACGTGTCCTTTGGGAAACCCCCCGGACCACCCTTACCCAGTTCCTATGCTCTCCTTGCATTACATGGCGGCACCATGCCATGTGTGGGGTAGGTATGCTGGTCTACAGGGGAGGTGTTTCTTGACCCCCTGTGTGGTCCGGCACACACCTGTGTGTTTGCCTGACCTACACACATCCGCAGACACACACGCCATGCCAGCATGATATCTGTATTGGAACATGTGTGATGTGTTCTTGCATCGCACGGGGATTGGGTGGCCCTGAACACATCACCAGGAGCCACTACCATAACACAAGGATGTCTACTCTACCTATGTGGTCACAACTAGGGCCTCCTGGGAATAGGGCATTTGTGGCCGAATGCAACAGGCGCATGCACCAACACACCTACCTGGGCTATAGACCACTGTGATTATGTTCTGGGCCTCCTAGGGTTAGGGCAGAGCTGTGAAACCACAACTGATGCAGGTACCCTGACACCAGGGTCTATAATAGACCTCTGTAATCAGGTCCAGGCACTCCTGGAGTTAGGGCAGAGCTGTGAGAATGAAATAGATGAAGGTACCCTGGAGTGGAGGAGTAGCCTAGTGGTTAGAGCACTGTCTTGATAACCAAGCAGCCAGGGTTCAATTCCCACTAGCAGTCTTTGTGGCCTTGTGCAAGTCACTTAACCCTCCATTGTCTTGGAAGAAAGGCCTGGCAATCTACTTCTGGTGACACTACCAAGAAAACCCAGGAGCTTCTGGGTTGCCAAGAGTCAGGACTGACTCAAAGGCACACATTGCATTGCATTTTACCCTGACACCAGGATCTCTACTGGACCTCTGTAATCAGGTCCAAGGACTCCTGGAGTTAGGGCAGAGCTGTGAAACCCCAACTGATGCACTTAACCTAACACCAGGATCTCTAATAGACCTCTTAATCAGGTCCAGGGCCTCCTGGAGATAGGGCAGAGCTGTGAGAATGAAACAGATGCAGGTACCCTGACACCAGGATCTCTAATGGACCTCTGTAATCAGGTCCAGGGCCTCCTGGGGTTAGGGCAGAGCTGTGAGAATGAAACAGATGCAGGTACCCTGACACCAGGATCTCTAATGGACCTCTGTAATCAGGTCCAGGACCTCCTGGGGTTAGGGCAGAGCTGTGAGAATGAAACAGATGCAGGTACCCTGATACCAAGATCTCTACTGGACCTCTGTAATCAGGTCCAGGCACTCCTGGAGTTAGGGCAGAGCTGTGAAACCCCAATTGATGCACTTAACCTAACACCAGGATCTCTAATAGACCTCTGTCATCAGGTCCAGGGCTTCTGGGGTTAGGGCAGAGCTGTGAGAATGAAACAGATGCAGGTACCTTGACACAAGAATCTCTAATGGACCTCTGTAATCAGGTCCATGGCCTCCTGGAGTTAGGGCAGAGCTGTGAGAATGAAACAGATGCAGGTACCCTGACACCAGGATCTCTACTGGACCTCTGTACTCAGGTCCAGGGCCTCCTGGGGTTAGGGCAGAGCTGTGAGAATGAAACAGATGCAGGTACCCTGACACCAGGATCTCTGATGGACCTCTGTAATCAGGTCCAGGGCCTCCTGGGATTAGGGAAGAGCTGTGAGAATGAAACAGATGCAGGTACCCTGACACCAAGATCTCTACTGGACCTCTGTCATTGGGTCCAGGGCCACCTGGGGTTAGGACAGAGCTGTGAGAATGAAACAGATGCAGGTACCCTAACACCAGGATCTCTAATGGACCTCTGTCATCAGGTCCAGGGCCTTCTGGGGTTAGGGCAGAGCTGTGAGAATGAAACAGATGCAGGTACCCTGACACCAAGATCTCTACTGGACCTCTGTAATCAGGTCCAGGCACTCCTGGAGTTAGGGCAGAGTTGTGTACCCCCAACTGATGCACTTAACCTAGCACCAGAATCTCTAATAGACCTCTGTCATCGGGTCCAGGGTCTCCTGGGTTTAGGGCAGAGCTGTGAGAATGAAACAGATGCAGGTACCCTGACACCAGGATCTCTAATGGACCTCTGTAATCAGGTCCAGGGCCTCCTGGAGTTAGGGCAGAGCTGTGAGAATGAAACAGATGCAGGTATCCTAACACCAGGATCTCTAATGGACATCTGTCATCAGGTCCAGGGCCTCTTGGGGTTAGGGCAGAGCTGTAAGAATGAAACAGATGCAGGGTACCCTGACACCAGGATCTCTAATGGACCTCTGTAATCAGGTCCAGGGCCTCCTGGAGATAGGGCAGAGCTGTGAGAATGAAACAGATGCAGGTACCCTGACACCAGGATCTCTAATGGACCTCTGTAATCAGGTCCAGGGCCTCCTGGGGTTAGGGCAGAGCTGTGAGAATGAAACAGATGCAGGTACACTGACACCAGGATCTCTGATGGACCTCTGTAATCAGGTCCAGGGCCTTCTGGGGTTAGGGAAGAGCTGTGAGAATGAAACAGATGCAGGTACCCTGACACGAAGATCTCTACTGGACCTCTGTAATCAGGTCCAGGCACTCCTGGAGTTAGGGCAGAGTTGTGAACCCCCAACTGATGCACTTAACCTAGCACCAGAATCTCTAATAGACCTCTGTCATCGGGTCCAGGGCCTCCTGGGGTTAGTGCAGAGCTGTGAGAATGAAACAGATGCAGGTACCCTGACACCAGGATCTCTGATGGACCTCTTTAATCAGGTCCAGGCACTCCTGGAGTTAGGGCAGAGTTGTGAACCCCCAACTGATGCACTTAACCTAGCACCAGAATCTCTAATAGACCTCTGTCATCGGGTCCAGGGCCTCCTGGGGTTAGGGCAGAGCTGTGAGAATGAAACAGATGCAGGTACCCTAACACCAGGATCTCTAATGGACCTCTGTCATCAGGTCCAGGGCCTTCTGGGGTTAGGGCAGAGCTGTGAGAATGAAACAGATGCAGGTACCCTGACACCAAGATCTCTACTGGACCTCTGTAATCAGGTCCAGGCACTCCTGGAGTTAGAGAAGAGTTGTGAACCCCCAACTGATGCACTTAACCTAGCACCAGAATCTCTAATAGACCTCTGTCATCGGGTCCAGGGCCTCCTGGGGTTAGGGCAGAGCTGTGAGAATGAAACAGATGCAGGTACCCTGACACCAGGATCTCTAATGGACCTCTGTAATCAGGTCCAGGGCCTCCTGGAGATAGGGCACAGCTGTGAGAATGAAACAGATGCCGGTACCCTGACACCAGGATCTCTAATGGACCTCTGTAATCAGGTCTAGGGCCTCCTGGGGTTAGGGCAGAGCTGTGAGAATGAAACAGATGCAGGTACACTGACACCAGGATCTCTGATGGACCTCTGTAATCAGGTCCAGGGCCTTCTGGGGTTAGGGAAGAGCTGTGAGAATGAAACAGATGCAGGTACCCTGACACGAAGATCTCTACTGGACCTTTGCAATCAGGTCCAGGCACTCCTGGAGTTAGGGCAGAGCTGTGAAACCTCAATTGATGCACTTAACCTAACACCAGGATCTCTAATAGACCTCTGTCATCAGGTCCAGGGCCTCCTGGGGTTAGGGCAGAGCTGTGAGAATGAAACAGATGCAGGTACCCTGACACCTGGATCCTTAATGGACCTCTGTAATCAGGTCCAGGGCCTCCTGGGGTTAGGGCAGAGCTGTATGCAAATGCTAGAAGTCTAAACAATAAGATGGGAGAGTTAGAATATATAGCACTAAATGAGAGGTTAGATATGTTTGGAATCTCAGAGACATGGTAGAAGGAGGATAACCAGTAGGACACTGTGATACCTGGGTACAAACAATATCGTAATGATAGAACTGATCAAATTGGTGGAGTGGTTGCCCTCTATGTTAGATAGGGCATTGAGTCAGAAAGGATTAAAGTTTTGCAGGAAACAAAATTTGCTGTTGAATCTCTATGGATTGAAATTCCATGTATGAAGGGAAAAGTGATGGCAGTGGGGGTGTACTATTGACCGCCTGGCCAGAATGAACAAATGGATGATGAAATGCTCAAAGAAATCAAGGAAATTAACAAAAGTCAGAGCGCAGTAATAATAACGGGTGATTTCCATTACCCCAGTATCGACTGGGTCAGTGTCTGCTAGGGAGATAAAGTTCCTAGATGAAATAAATGACTGCTTCTTGGAGCAGCTGGTTCATGAACCGACCAGAGGGGAAGCCATATTGGACCTAGCCCTTAGTGGAACACCAGATCTGGTGCAGGAGCTAAGGATGTTGGGGCCACTTGGCAATAGTGATCATAGCATGATCGCGTTTGATTCAATTAGTGGAGGAGGGATAATAGGGACATCGACAGTACTACCTTTTAACTTTCGAAAGGCAGACTATGATAAAATGAGGAAAATAGTTAAGAAAAAACTTGGGTGTTGTTTAAAAATACTATCCTGGAAGCCCAGACCAGCTGTATTCCACGCATTAAGAAAAGTGGAAGAAAGTCCAAAAAACTGCCAGCATGGTTTAAAGGTGAGGTCAGAGAGGCTGTTGCTGCCAAAAAAGCATCTTTCAGGAAATGGAAAAAAGAGCCAAACGACGAAAACTGGAAACAGCACAAGCACTGGCAAGTTAAATGCAAAGCATTGATAAGGCAGGCAAAGCGAGAATTTGAGAAGAAACTTGCTATGGAAGCAAAAACACAAATTAAAGACTTTTTCAAGTACATTCATAGCAAAAAGACTGTGAGAGAGTCAATTAGACTGTAGGATGATAGAGGGGTAAAAGGGGCAGTAAGAGGAGACAAGGCTATAGCGGATAGACTGAATGAATTCTTTGCTTCGGTCTTTACTAAGGAAGATGTAGGGATGTTACCCAAGACTGAAGTGGTATTTAAAGGTGATACTGAAGAGGAATTGAGAGAAATATTGCTACACCGAGAAGAAGTATTATAACTCTTTGATAAACTGATTAGTAGCAAATCACCTGGACTGGCTGGTATACATCCAAGGGTGTTGAAAGACCTGAAATATGAGATTGCAGATCTGCTATTAGTAATCTGTGAACTTTCATTAAAATTATCTGTAATACCTGAAGATTGGAGGATTGCCAATGTAACGCCAATTTTTTTTTTAAATTTGATTTTCAGTGAAATACAATATCACAAAAGGTGAGGCAAATCACAGGAAAAAAAATAAAGCATAATACCACATCATATAACACATTATAACAGATGTAGTCCACGTCAAGAGAGATAAGCAGAGATATTATTACAGAGTAATAAAAAAAAACAACAGAAAACAAGGCCAATCATAGGCCCACAATTTTAGAAGGAATAATACATACCCAGAAACAATTCCTTACCCTTTACTTACATGATCAACAATAAATTTCTCTAAATGAGATACGCCAATTTTTAAAAAGGGTTCCAGGGGTGATCCGAGAAACTACAGACCAGTGAGCCTGACATCAGTACCGGGAAAAATGGTAGAAACCATCATAAAGAACAAAATTACTCAGCATGTAGATAGTCATGGCCTAATGGGAGACAGCCAATATGGCTTTAGACAACCTGTTATGTTTTTTTGAAGGTGAGAATAAACAGGTAGACAAAGGTGAGTCAGTTGATATAGTGTATCTGGACTTTCAGAAAGCCTTTGACAAGGTACCTCATCAGAGACTTTTGGAAAAACTAAAAAGTCATGGGATAGGAGGCAGTGTACTATTGTGGAATGGGAACTGGTTAAAAGATATAAAGCAGTGGGTAGGGCTAAATGGCCAATTTTCCCAATGGAAAAAGGTGAATAGCGGAGTACCCCAGGGATCTGTACTAGGTCCGCTGCTTTTTGACATATTCATAAATGACCTGGAAAAGGGAATAACTAGTGAGGTTATCAAATTTGCAAATGACACAAAACTGTTTAAAGTTGTTAAAACCCAAGGGGATTGTGGAAAACTGCAGGAGGAACTGGATAAATTGGAAGACTGGGCATCCAAATGGCAGATGAAATTTAATGTGGACAAGTGCAAAGTTATGCACCTAGGAAAGAACAACCCACACTATGGTTACACGATGCAAGGTTCCACATTGGGAACCACCACCCAGGAAAAAGATTTAGGCGTCATCGTAGATAACATGTTAAAACCCTCCGCCCAGTATGCAGCGGCGGCCAAGAAAGCAAATAGAATGCTAGGTATCATAAGGAAACGAATGAAAAATAAAACAAAAGATATAATAATGCCTCTGTATCGTTCCATGGTATGACCACACCTTGAATATTGTGTGGCAATTCACCGTATCTTAAAAAGGATATAGCGTTATTAGAAAAGGTACAGAGAAGAGTCACCAAAATGGTAAAGGGGATGGAAGGCTACTCCTATGAAGAGACGCTACAAAGGTTAGGGCTCTTCAACCTGGAAAATAGACGGCTGAGGGGAGATATGATAGAGGTCTATAAATTAATGAATGGAGTGGAACAGGTAAACATAGATCTATTGTTTATGCTATCAGAATATAGAAAGACTAGGGGACACGTAATGAAGCTACAGGGTAAACTATTTAAGACAAATAAGAGAAAATATTTTTTCACTCAACGTGTAATCAAACTCTGGAATTTGTTACCGGAGGATGTAGTAAAGGCTGTTAGTGTAGCTGGGTTTAAAAAAGGTTTGGACAAGGTCCTGGAGGAAAGTTCCATAAACCATTATTAAGAAGGGACCCAGGATATCAATGCTTGACCCAATACAATCATTGTGGAACCTGTGTTTCTTGGGGATACTGCTAGGTACATATGACCTAGATTGGCCACTGCCGGAAACAGGATACTGGGCTTGATGGACCTTGGTCTGACCCAGTATGGCATATCTTATGTTCTTATGTGAGAATGAAACAGATGCAGGTACTCTGACACCAGGATCTCTAATGGACTTCTGTAATCAGGTCCAGGCATTCCTGGAGTTAGGGCAGAGCTGTGAAACCCCATCTGATGCACTTAACCTAACACCAGGATCTATAATAGACCTCTGTCATCAGGTCCAGAGTCTCCTGGGGTTAGGGCAGAGCTGTGAGAATGAAACAGATGCAGGTACCCTGACACCAGGATCTCTAATAGACCTCTGTCATCAGGTCCAGGGCCTCCTGGGGTTAGGGCAGAGCTGTGAGACTGAAACAGATGCAGTTAACCTAACACCAGGATCTATGCTAGACCTCTGTAACCATGTGTGACGCCTCCTGGGGATAGAGCAGACATTTGAGGCCACATCACATGCAGGTAACATAACACCAGGATGTGTAATAGATCCATGTGATCAGGTCTGGGTCTTTCTGGGGATAGGGCAGGATTGCAATCCACACCATACGCATCTGCAGTGTCAACAGCTTGGCCCACAGACTGGTATTTCCACCATGTTCTGCATGAATGATATGTGATGCTTGCTGTATATTGTGTTGCACAACCGCCATTGTGTGACCTGTCCCATACACTTACTTCACGTGGGTAGTCGGCAGATAGATTGTACCGCCTGGTGAGGCGCACCCATGCCCTTCTCACCCGTGCAAGGTCCTGCCTTTTTGAAGCGCCCGGGAACAGACGGCTCTGTCTGGTGCAGATTAATTCGCACAGGATCCTGATCTCCCTCCAGGTAAATGCGGGCTTCCGTGAACGGCTGTCCATTTTTTCTCTCTAGAGATAGTGGCTGTATGTGCGCGAAGCGATGCATGCGTGACGGCTCGATGACGCACATGGCGCATGCGCCGTGTCGCGCATGTACACGCGCTATCTCGCGGTACTATGCGCTACCTGGCGCAATTACGGCGCACAACACACATGGGATTTTGATGCCCAGAATACATCATAGCATTCTTCTCAGAACAGTGAAACGCGCCGCTAACAGTATGGGCCGCTTCTCCAGTCCCCATACACCTGATCTCGCCGCCACGCCACCATTTGTTAATTTAATTGGTGAATTGCTGTTTACGTTATGGCGGTGAGTCTCCCTGGCGTGGGCCAACAGGCGCATCATAGGGCACCTTAGCTTGTGGCGCATGCTTAGCGCCACCGTAGTCTACAGGACTAGGGTGAGTGGGTATGTTGGCGTTACCCGCACACTACAGAGATGCGTCTAACTGTTACAGCCATGCAAAAAGGTGGCACCTCAGACACTCTTCCTGATGTTGTTGCACTGGGGATTACGAACCCATGAGAGCTGGCTGCATAGTCATTGTACTAACCAGTGTGCTATGCCTGTTGTCATAGCTAGGGCTGGCTACACAACACCTGCACGTCAATGCACATACATTCTGTTGTGCTTACTGTGATAGGGGAGACCCACAGCTAAGGCAGTTTCCAGGCCATGTTACCGTTGGCAAATGAGTTGAAGGTGTTGTTTTCATTTACACATTAAAACAATATTTTTATTTTATTTATTTATTTAACATCTTTTATACACCGCGCTATTTGTTTTCAGTGCGGTTTACATATAACAAAGGTTGCACATTCAGAGGACAATTGTGTGCTTACATTATAACAGGAGATTTGAACTTGGAACAACAGGGTAAACTATATACATATGTACAAAACATTTTAGATTCTTTAGTATTCTCAAGAAGGGCTAAGGCAAAACAGCGGAGAACTTGTGGCAAAATTGCTTATGTGGAAATTGAGAGTGGAGATTGAGAGTTTGTGAGTTTTGGAGTGCAGATGATCAGAAGCGGATTGGATGCTTGTGCAAAGTGGAGAAGGAAAATGTGGTGCTTGATTGCCTTGCGGAATTGAGTGAGGTCTTTAATTGCTCTTATTTCAGGTGGGAGGTCATTCCAGCATTTTGGTGCATAGAAGGCGAAGGTCCTTTTCTTGGTTGTCTGGGTACACTTGATGGACTCTTTGGGGATGATCAGGGTGTTGTCAGTTGTTGATCTTCTCATTCTGTTTTTTGGAGTGAGGGAGATGAGCTCACTGAGAGACGTGGGGGCAAGGCTGTTAATGATCTTGAAAGTGATGAGAAGGATTTTGTAGGTTAACCTGCAATGAATTGGTAGCCAGTGGAGTTCCATGAGAATCGGGGTGATATGGTCTGATCTTGCTAGACCACAGAGCACCCGTGCAACCGCATTCATAGCGAGTTGCAGCGGATTAAGGATGTTCTTGGGGAGCCCGTATAAGACGATGTTTGCATAATCAAAGTGAGATAATGTGAGGGCCTGGAAAATGGTCTGGAAGTTATTATGAGGTAACATGGGCCTGAGGTGCCTTAGCGTTCTGATTTTATTGTAGACGGATCTGGTGGTGTTCCGTATGTGTTCCTTAAAGTTAAAATGCTGATCCAGTGTAATCCCTAGGTAGCGAATAGAGGGTTTACTAGGGAGTTCCGCATCTCTTACTCTTAGGGAGGATGGGGTGGAGAATTCTTTGTTTCTTGATATGAACAGAACTTCAGTCTTCTTGAAGTTTATGCGGAGGTTTTGAGATAATAACCAGTCCGTGATGGCGTTGAAGCAGTGGATAAGGTTGGTGAAGTCTGGTTGTTTGACTTTAAATGGTGTAAACAGCAGGACGTCATCAGCATAGATTAGCGTGGAGATATCGAAGGTGCGTATGATGTCACATATAGGCTGCATGTATACATTGAACAGCAGCGCAGATAAAGAAGAGCCTTGCGGAACACCTTGATGTTGGTGGAAAGGTGCGGATGTGGTGGAACCAACTCTGACTTGCTGCCAGCGCTCTGATAGGTAAGACCTACACCATTCCCAGGCGAGGACGCGGATTCCCTTCTCCAGGAGGCGAGTGAGGATTTGATTGTGATTAACGGAGTCGAAGGCAGCGGAAATATCTAGGAATATTAGGGCGAAGCCGTTTCCAGCCTTATCCAGACCTCTGTTCAAAGCGTTGGTTAGGGTGGTAAGGAGGGTTTCTACACCGTGTGATTCACTGAAGCCATGTTGACAGGGATCAAGCGGTGAAGCTACATCAATGTGATGTTGTATCTGTCTCTGAACAACCTTCTCTATTATTTTGGCTAATAGAGGTATGCTCGAGATTGGGCGGCAGGAGTCAGACTTTAACGGGTCGAGTCTAGTATTCTTCAGGAGTGGTCTTATAGAGGTTTGTTTGAGGAATGAGGGGAACGAGCCTGTTGCAAAGGATAGCCCAATGATGTTGATTAGGATTGGACTCAGTTCGGCACGCAAAGTTCTGACCCAGTATGCTGGGCAGGGGTCGCTTGGGGCTGTAGAGGTGTTGATGGAGGTGATGAGATCTTGGATGTTTTTCTCGGATGGTGTGGCAAACATTGTGATAGGAGGGAGTGATGTGTGAGAATGGGAGAACGCGGTAACTGAGACTGTATCAGTTAAGGAGGTCTTGGATTAAAGGTAGTCAGCGTAAGACTGGGGGGAAATAGGAACAAGTTGAGTAGGTGATGGTTCCTTAATTAGGGATTTTGCTATGTTGAAAAGGTCTCTAGGTTTATTTAGTGAGCGGAGGAGAAGATTGGCATGGTATTCACTCATTCTGAGATATATAGTTTCACGGTGGAGTTTAAGGTAGTTCAGGTATGTTACTTTGTCAGATTCAGAGCGGGATCTTCTCCATTTCCTTTCAAATTTCCTGAGGGAGAGGAGAGATGAATGAAGATCTGCTGTGAACCATGGCAATGGCTGTCTTTTGTTTTGTTTGTTCTTATTGCTTTTGACTGAGGCTGGTAGTTGTGCAAAAGACTTTAGTGTGATGTTCCAGTTGGTGATTGCTTCGTCGAGGTCAGAAGACATTGATTTGAGTGTAGGTAAGGCGTGCTTAATGAATTCTTCTTTATCCAGTGGTTTGAAGTGAGAGGTAATTTTGGGTTCTGTACTGGAGTCGTTAGGTGGGTATTTAGAATGAAGAGTGGGTATCTGGAACATGATTAATTTATGATCTGACCAAGGGATGGGGGTGATAGTAATGTTGAGGTTGGAGTTCTGGCTGATGGCAGAGTGGGGAGCGAAAATTAGGTCCAGTAGGTTTCCCTTATTGTGGGTGGAGGTGTTCACAAGTTGATCAAAACCGAGTGTTTGCATGGCTTCTAGGAAGGCATCTGCTTGGTTGGATTGCAGGGAGGGTAAGTTGAAGTCTCTGAGCAGCCAATTGGAACTGCGTGGGTCGGCTGGGTTGCAGGCTAAGTCAATAAAGGTAGAGATGACCTCAGGTGGAGAAGAGGGGGATCTGTAAATGAGGTTTATGGTGATGTCCTTATTGGCAAAGGTGATTATGTCCGCATGAATAGAGCTCTTGGATGTGAGTAGTCGAAATTCTAGATCTGTTTTTGAAAGGATAAAAACTCCACCGCCTTTCTGGTTGGTCCTGTGGCAGGTGTGGATGGAAAAGTTGGAAGGGATTAGTTGGTTTATGAGAGCTGTGTCAGTATATTCCCATGAAAAGATGTTTAACACCATATGTGTGTCTGTTACAGGCCTACAAGGGAGTTGCCTCTGACAATCTTACTAAGAGCAGACCACTGAGGGATTGGACCCATGACATCTGACCCTGACTTGATCGACTTCACTATTATGCTACAACAACATGTGTTTATTTATTTATTTACATTCTCTTATATACCGCGCTATTCTGCATCAGTGCGGTTTACATTGAACAAACTGAAATTACATTGAACAGGGCATGTTCAATGTAATTTCAATGTAATGTGTTTATCCCATGAATGGCTAGCTGCAGAGGAAGTGCAGGACATCCCACAAATCTTATGAGGTGCTGCACGGGGTAGGGGAGACCTAAACATACAGGGAGCCCACTGTGGGATTGCAACCATGACATATGCCACTGAGGACATTCCATTAAACATTGTACTACATCACTATGGGTTTCTCATACCAATGGCTGGCCACAGTCAGGATGCAGGTCACCGGACATACTGTCTGCTGTGGTAACCAGGATAGGATAGAGACAGCAGTACCCATAATGCAATTCACATGCAGAACAGCAGTCTACATTGTCAGCATACATGACATAGGAGTCATGGCTTTTTCCCCACACCTTGGATTTCATGCAGCTGTGTTACGCTGGTGATCTCAGTCTCCAAAGGTAATAGGGCAGTTTACAAGATGAGATTAACTCTGACCCCCTGTTGATGTCAGTCTCAGGGCCTGTTGAGAATGGTCTGCAGCCCCTCCCTGCTAAATCAAGAATAGCAGACCTCAAAGGGAGTGGCTAGAAACAATAGCAGACCTCAAAGGGAGGTGCTAGAGAATTCACTATAAAGGACAGAAACACTTCCTCTTGCTCTCTCTCTTCCACTATTCATCGGACATGAAGGACAGGAGGCTCTGATAATCAATTCTCTTCACCCCTCCCCCCCTCTTTCTCTCTCTCTTGCCATGAGGCTCTGACCCACATGTTCTGGCCTCTCTCTCTCTCACACTTCACACATGCACATGCACACACAGATTCATTGATGCACACTGAAACAGCTCTGTAACAATCACTATATACCTCTGATCAATACCTATGTAATAAGCCTATTTCTACATAAAAAAACTTTTCTCCAAGCTATACCTGTTTGGTTGTCTTATTACAAGCCCTACTGCCTCTGTGAAGTGAAATGAACCCAGGACCTACAGGAGAGTAATCTGAGCACATCTTACATTTTATGAGGGCTCGCCTTCTCAGATTTCACAGCAGATCTCCAGTTGGGTAAGTAATAATTTTGTATAATACATTAAGTAGATTTCAGACAGAGTGAGACAGAATCAAAAGTCCGTGTGACCATTTACAATTGACAGACTGGATGACACTTAAACACTATTTAGTGAAAAGTTCCAGTGATAAATTTGTTTTGTGGGTTAGACAAGGTGAGATTTTTATTGTCAAAAGGCTCTGTAATAATCTAGAATTTTAAGGACATTACACAGAGTGGCTTGCAATTGTCTTATTTTTATGTATAGGCTTGATACAGATTTTTCTATAGTATTTGAGCTGCTAAGAAAAGACAGAGCTACACAGTTAAATATTCCCTCATACAATACAATATACATCTTTCCTGGTAACACTAATTTACCTCCTGTCTGTTTGCCTTTTATTTCTCTGTCTCCGGTCAGTAAGTATTTTAGTGAGAGCAGGCTCAAAGCTTGCTGCAATTGATACAATCACTGACAATTCTGTTAATCTCCTATCACCCTTCTTACTATAACTTCACCCTAAACTTCCACCCTGTTAAAAAGGTGATAAGCACTTTTTATTCAGGTATAATCTCGAGGTGTGGTCTTTATGCCAGTACTCTTTACTGAACACCCATAAAATTTATACCTTTCCAACTATAATTCTAAGTCTCACTTCTTCATAAAAGTGAGCATTCCTCCTTCCAAGGTTGCACATTGAGATAGTCTCATAAAACAAATAAAAACATAAGTGTAGGCCCCTGTACCAACTCTTTTCTGCAGTATCAAATATGGAAGCCTTTGATTTTAAAGAACTTAAAGAAATTGTAATTTCATACTGTAAGAGGAAAGGGGGTCCCTTTGAAGGTGAATTCCCTGAGTCATCATGGTATAATATTCAAAGACAAATGTTAAACCATGATCAAGAATTCATAAAGAAAACAAATAAAATAAAATGCCTTTTTATCCAAGGCATGTGCAGGGGACTCATTAGCATGAAACAGGAAAACTCTGAACTGACTTCTTATTGCACACAATTAAACAAAGACCTTGAGGAGGCACAAATTTGCATTTCTGTGCAAAGGGCTCAAGTGATTCAAGCCACAAATTCTTTTATAACTGTTAGTGAGCAATTAGAAGCACTTAAACTTGAATTGATGCACGTTAAGGATCAATTGGCCTCTGAAAAACAAAAGAACAAAGATACGCCCATTTCTCCCTCAGCCCCCTATGCCTATGACACACCCGATCAGCCATGCATACAAGCTATTGAGAAACAAAAGAATACTAAAGTATGCATAGTTGGACTTAGGAATGCTAAAAATAAAGCTGAATCAGAGGAAGAAAATTCTGATAGTTTATCTCAGCCAGAACCCAGCAATAATCAGGATCTGTGTCAGGAAGATAATTCAGATGACTTAGACATGGCACCCAGTGAACTCAAAGCACCAGTTAAAGTAATGCTGCAGGAAAATTTAAAAGATAGAGACATAGAAAGAATAATTGAGAAAATTGGCCCTATGCCTTTTAATGTAAATCATTGGTGTAAATGGGCCATTGCTATTCTGATTCACTGGGGTCTAGGGAAATACAGAAGAAAACAATCAGACTTTGATAGACTTATGCATTTGGCTCTGTGGCCACACTATTACAGAGTTGGCTCTCTCACTCACCCACACCAGTTGGTTAAAAGGGGTACTGAGAAACTATTTCACTGTTCCCCAATGCAAGTATTTAAAATTATTTCACCTCTACTAAATGATACACTGGAACAGTTTGCATATAGAGCCTGGATTTTAAAAGCAGTTCTTAATGAGCAGGAGTCCTAGCCCAATGCAGAAGATTATGGGGAGAGCATGCATAAGGAATTTTTATTAGAATTGCTATCCCCTAAGATTACAAAACACCTTCTGTTATTTTCTGAAGACCCTAAAGCAACCCCTTTTGATACTTTAATGCTCAGAATTGGGTCTGTTTGGAAGACACAGCCCTCGCAGGTCATAACAGTATCAGAAGCACGAAAGTGGCAAGCTGAGGGATCCTCCCAACACACAAAAAACACAGACAAAGGATACAGGGGACAGACACCTTGGAGAGGACAAAGCAGAGGTACTTTTAGAAATTCCTCAAGTTACATCCCCTTTCAAGAGCTCAAAGCACAGAGAGATAGATTAGAAATGGAGAAAATTAAATGGGAACCAGACAAACACATACTGAAGATAGAAATAGATAAATTAAAACAGGATTTACAAGCAGCTCAGGACAAACATAAGGCTAGTGCATAGGGATGTCCTGACCTCTTGGGTTCAGATATCAAAATGTCTCAAGCCTTCATAGCCCAGCCTGCCTCCTTTATCTCAGCAGAGGACTCAATTCCAGAGCCTCTGGATGATGAAATGGATACAGGCCCAGGACACAATTTAAGGCTTGTAACACCCTTGATACTGGACTCTTGTGCACGCCCCAATGTTATCAGTAGAATAGGGGGTCAGGATAAACTAGCTTTGATTGACACAGGGGCTGGAATTAGTTTTACAAACAGAGCTTCTCCCACTGCAGATCAGAAAAATATGGAAATTTATGAAATTCAAGGAATTAATGACACAGCTTCCAAATGTGTGGCTATCCCAGTTAAATGGGGTATCCCTGTGCACAGTGAACAAAACAAGGAAATGTTAGAAACCATTGCCTCCACTATAGTGAACACACCAAAAGAAATAATTGGAATTGATGTTCTCAACCAGTTAAATTTGGTGGTGGATATGGCTAATCTTAAATTGTGGCAGTATTCAGGAACTTCAAGTGCTTCTAAAACTTTAGTGCATGAAGTCATTCCCATGCAGTTAGCAACTCAGTGCACCAAGGCATCTCAGCAGTATGATCTGTGTGTAATTCCTTCAGAGGTGGCTGATATTCCAGTCTGGACTCAAGACAAGTTAGATTGTGGGAAAATGCACACAGAAATACTGTTGGAAGGTGAGGATCCTACACCACAGAAACAATACCCAGTACCTCATCAGGCTATAGAACTAGTGACTAAAATTGTGAAGATACTGGAGGAGAGGGGTCTGATTAGACCTATTTCTTCCACATGCAATTCACTAGCCTGGCCGATAGTTAAACCGGGGGGTTCCTTCAGGCTCACTATGGACTTCCGTGCCCTGAATCAAGTTTCAAAATCTGTAGTGCCCGTGGTAGCCTGAAATGATCTCTAAACTGAACCCCAAATGTAAACTTTTCTCTGTTTTAGACATATCCAATGGGTTTTGGAGTCTGCCCCTGGCCCTTGAGTGCCAGTACAAAACAGCCTTTCAGTGGCTGAATAAACAATATGCATGGACTGTGCTCCCACAAGGATATAAGGATTCCCCCTCAATATTCCATAAATACATGCAGGAAGCCCTGTCACTATTGTCTTGCAGAGATAATATAATTCAGTATGTAGATGACATTCTGATTCAGTCTGAGAATGAAGCCGTACACTGGAATCATGTAAGAGAAGTTTTAAAAGCCCTCTTACAAGCTGGTCTTAAAGTTAATCCTGCCAAGGCTCAACTGTGCAAATCACAGGTTTCCTTTTTAGGGGTTACTATTGTCCAGGACGGTAAATCTGTAGATTCTCAGAGGATAGAGTTGATACAGAAACCTCCAGTTCCTACAGATCAGAAATCACTCCAGTCATTTCTAGGGCTCACTGGTTTCTGTCGTGACTTCATGCACAATTATGCTGAAGTGGCAGCTCCACTTTACTCCCTGCTAAAAAGTAAAAGTTATGTCTGGGAGGAAGAACATACCGAAGCTGTAACTAAATTAAAGCACATTCTGACTTCTGCTCCTGTTCTAGCACACCCAGATCACACACAACATTTTTTCCTGTACCCTGTAGTTGGAGAGAACAGTATAGGTGCAGCTCTAACACAACGCCTAGGAGGAGTAGATCGACCTATTGCCTTCTGTTCAAGAGTTCTCACTTCTCCTGAACTCAAAATGGGAAACTGTGAAAAACATGAACTGGCTTCCTATGCTGCTATGCAGAAATTTACATACATCATTGGTGCTCAAACCACATACATATGCAGCCATCACACCCCCCTCAAATTCATTGTAGAGGGAAAGTTAGCATGTAGCAAGATTAGGACTGAGAGAATAGTCCAGTGGACTCTCATGTTGCAGGCACAGAATGTAAAGTTTGAATTGTTGAAAGAACCTAACGTGCAAGTGGCTGGAATCTTGCTGGAGGGGCAACCTCATGACTGCCAGTCCTCACCCAGTGCCCCTAATCACATGATCTTTAGGGAACTAGGACTAGAAAAAATTTCACCTTTTCTTCCTACAGTATATATTGATGGTAGTAGCCAATGTGAAGGAGGCAGGCGACTAGCAGGTTTTGCAATTGTACAATTGGACCCAAATAACCAAGTGGTACTGCAGAGACAGTATTCCTGTGGGTCAGCGTCAGCACAGTACTGTGAGCTGGCTGCTTTTGTGGCTTGTATGCAACAATATCAGGATTCACACCCAGAGGTACAAATCATTTTAGATTCTGATTATGTCTTTAAAAGTGCCATTGCCCTGTTACCCTGGTGGCTGGCAAATAAATTTAAATCTACAGATGAGTCCACAGTGAAAAATTCATCACTGTGGACTATGGCACAAGAACTGAGTGAGAAGTTTCAGAGAGTACATTTAGTCAAAGTAAAGGCACATAGGAAGAAAGGCCCTTTAGTGAAAGGAAACACATTAGCAGACTCACTAGCCAAGGAAGCATGCCATGTAGGCCTCATATGGCCCTGGTATGAGCAGACACGCATGGTTGCTATTGCTACACGTTCCACAGATTATGAGCAGATAATACCACCAGATTACTTCGTAGCACTGCAGACAAAGGACCCTGAGCTTTCCAATTTGAGGAAGCTTGTGCAGGACGCCCCAGATTACCTATATCAGCATACACCCTTTCTCACACTCGCTATAGAGAAAGACATTCTATGTGCAAAAAGAGAGGAAGGCTTGGTTATAGCTATCCCTAGAGCTCGAGGTAAAGAATGGATGCATTGGTTTCATGGTGCAGGTCCTATGGGACACCCTAAAGCAGAGGAAATGCAGACTATCCTTAATAGGTTGGTATGGTGGCCAGAAATGAAACATGATATACAGGATCATGTTTCCTCCTGTGTAATCTGTGCTTCATTTGGCAGGCAACCTAAAAAGAGAAGGGGACAGTTAATGAGAGCACCTCCTCGTGGCCCATTTGAGAGATTGCAAATAGATCATGTGGGCCCTCTCCCATTAACAGCTAGGAAAAATAGATTTTTACTCACTGTTGTTGATTCCTTTTCTCATTGGGTAGAAGCATTCCCTGTCCCAGATCAAACTGCTCGAACCACTGCAGAAGTCCTAACTATGCAATTTTTTACACGCTGGGGCATTCCTAAAACAATTGATTCTGATAATGGTCCTGCATTTGTTTCTCAGCTGATCAAGGAATTGTTTGATTTTCTAGGCATAGAACAACAACTCCACATTCCGTACCATCCACAGGCAGCAGGGCAGGTAGAAAGGATGAATCAAACAATTAAGGCCCACCTCAGCCCTATGCTTAATCTGACCGGGAAAAATTGGGATCTGGTGCTCCCTTTAGTCCTTATGCGTATCAGAGCTAATGTCTGTAAATCCACAGATTTTGCACCCTATGAAGCCTTAATGGGAAGGCCAATGCAACGGTGGGAAAATATGCTGAGTCCTTTTCTTCCAAAGGACCAGACCGTAATTCTCACCAATGAGTGGATGAAATCCCTGCAAGAACATCTAAAAGAAATTCAGACCATTGTGCTAGCTAACACAGAAAAAGCTAGAGATTATTTACAGGAGGTACATGCTAAAGGTTCTGATTTAAGGCCCCTCAAGGTTGGGAGTAAAGTGATGATTCTGAGACCTAGACCAAACCTCCCCTTTGGAACTGCAAAGTGGGAGGGACCGTACTTAGTTACTGATACCTTAGGCCCAAGCCTATACCAGATCCTAATTCCCGACAACCAGCAGTACTGGAAACACATCACCCAGTTAAAACCATATGGGTAATATGTGTTTTATCAGTCTTTGTTTTCAGATACCACCTGAAGACAGCACGGACGGCTGCTTTCTGAAGACAGCACGGACAGCTGCTTTCTGAACAAATGTCGCTTGAGGACGGTAACTATTTACTTCTGCTGTATAGTTGACATGTGTTTAATAGTTATGTAAATAAGTAGTAAAAATTATTTTTTTTTTGTTTGTTTTGTTGTTACATAGTATAAGTGGGGAGCATTAGTTTACTCCCTAGTAGAGTGAAACAAGTTAGCTTTTATTATGTCTCGGTTTCCTGTTGTTCTGGTATCTGCTCTCATCTACCCCAGTCTCATTACAGGAACTATCATCCGAATATGCACGATTGGCTGGGCGAACTCCACAGGTGGGGTATATCGTTATCAAGAAATACCCCCACCTTTCCCGGAAGGAAAGGATCTGGTCATCCTGAGTTTCTGTTCGGTACAGGACAAGCCAGTGTTCTATTCATTAAACATCACTCAAGTACAGTGGGAGCCACCTGTTTCCACTTCTCTAGAAAGGACACAAGAATTGAGGGCACGCCCAGAACATTACTTTCTAGGTCCTCCTGCTTTGATTTTGTACAATATTTCCTGTCAGGACAGAGGTACCTGGAAAATAACTTATACATGGGTTGTGAGTGATCAACAGCACATCACTGAGACTTCATTCCTTTTGGATGTATCTTGTTTACCTACCACCCCTCATCCCACCCCTCCCACCACTTCTGCTCCTCCTGTACTCTACCTTTCTGATATCCACCCATTTCAGGAAGGACATCCCTTTCAGATTAAATATGATGCACCACACGATGTTTTATATGATGTGGAATACCATTTTCTTACTTGGCATCTATTTCCCAAATTGTTTCTAGTTACTCACAAATATCCAAATTGCTCTCAGTTTGTTGCCAACCACATACAAATGCTCAATACTTGGTTTGATATGCAGTTAGTAACACCCCGAGCCAAGCAATTTCGACACAAGCGTGAATTAATTGATACAATTTTAGGTGGCACAGGGACTGCACTGGGTGCCCTTAATATAATTGATATAGAGGTGCTCCGTAATAAAATGGGATCCACTGCTCAGCATGCTGCTGATGGTTTTACCTCACAACATATTATTAATGAAGCTTCCTCTAAACCAGGGGTCACCAACCTCCAGAGGGCCGCGGGCAGCACAGCCGACTACCGGCAGACCCGCGGGCCGCACCCCCCCACCCCCCGCGCGAAAAAAAAAAAAACCAAAAAAAACATGCTCATACCTATATTTTATGTCAGCTCTCTCCCTTCTTCTGCAGCCGCGGCTCCCTGCCTCTTAGGGAACCGCGGCTGTGCTTGTAAAATCATCGCGGCTCCGTGCAGCATTGTTTTAGAGGCGGGACAATGCTGCACGGAGCCGCGATGATTTTACAAGCACAGCCGCGGTTCCCTAAGAGGCAGGGAGCCGCGGCTGCAGAAGAAGGGAGAGAGCTGACATGAAGGAATCCGTGAGTTTGCCTTGGCGGGCCGCACCGGGGTAGAGTCTCGCGGGCCGCACGGAAGGCCCTCGCGGGCCGCATACGGCCCGCGGGCCGCAGGTTGGTGACCCCTGCTCTAAACTGTCCAATGTAGTTGTAGATACCTTTGCTCTTATATCTCCCATTATAGAACAGAAAATTGTTACCTTAGCACATGCAGAATATAGATTGGGAAAGAATATTTCCTGGGCTCTTGCCTGTGATCAAGTACAGATCAAGCTTATTATTATACTAAAGGAAATTCTGATCACTGCTAAGTTAGGACACTGGCCACCATCTCTCATCCATATGGCTAGTACCAAAATACCTGAATTTGCTATAGCTCACCTTGATAGGTGGACAGTTAGTGTTCCCATTTGTTCACCACAAGGCTGCTCTATCTGTACTTTGATCCCATGGTCAGGACAACACACAGTTATTTATCCTATTGTTAATATTGGGGTGCAGTTTGATAATATGCTTATGTATCCTGTGGACCATCTCACATGGGTGCAGCCACTGGATGACACCTGGACTTCATTCAAGCCGATGGACCCCAGTTTGTGTGAGAAGACTACATTTCAGTTCAAGTGTCAACCTCACCAGTTTAAAGAGGCTGACACCTCCTGCTGGAACAATTCCTCCTCTTGCTCCCTGACTGTTAAGCTCTCATATTCCCTGACTATCTCACACAGTTTGTATTACCTTGGAGCTGGACACTTTTATTTTCATCTGTTCTTTCCCCAGAATGTTTCTTTTTCGATTGCTCCCAGAATGCATGACATTCACCTTCCCAAGAACACTTTGTTGTACAGTTCAAACTATCTACCAAACAATACCTGGTGCAGTCATACACCACTGGTCTCCCTCACCATTAATGGGACAACTTATTCCACACCGCTGGTTACCAATGACTCTATGGACATTCCAGACTTTATCTCATATGCTGTGCATCCATTACCACTTGGCATGGGAGAAGAGACACTACATAAACTGCTCAACTTTACAGAACTCCATGCCTATATTGATCACCTTAAAACAACATCCACTGAAGTGAATCACACCATCGCTTATGAGAATGGACACATTCAACAAATTGTTGGACACTTGCTACAAGATGCTCATGCGTCTGTGTAGGAATTGTTATTTGGTTACTCACCTACTGCTGATCATGTCTTTAATGATTTTATTCACCCTATTATTATTTTAACTGCTGTACAAATATTGCTATGCATTATCATAATTTTCCTGTGTTGTAAAATTAAACAAATGTACATATCCTTGTAGCGCATGCCCTACAGAACAACAACATTTTAAGGTAGTTACACTGAATTTCTCTAGCGTCTACCCCTACATCCAGGCTCATTTGGCCTGCTAATTTGGCTAATTTGGCATTTCCTATTACACTGAATACCAGAGTCAGCTGCAGTCTAGTATTGCTTCCTATCCTCACTCACAGCATCCTGGTACCTTTTGGCTTTAACCTCCTCAAAACTTCCTGCAGCCCTTATGCACTGTTCACTCTCTCTAAGACGGGCACAGAGGTAGCATATTGGGTCCCCCCCCCCCCCCCCAGTAGTGGCTACCCTATCTAAGACACGAGGTTTGGACTCATAAGGAGACTTGTTTATCTCTAGAACACTAGAGACAGTATTGTGCAGGACAGGGGACTTGCTGGACATAGCAAGGTATTTAATACAGGAGGTATTAGACAAGCTGCCTACTATCATGTAATGGCAGCTGGGACAGGTACCACAGGCTTGCTTCCACCATTTCCAGGCACAAATAATAAATAAAAATAAAAAAGGTGTGGGAGATGTCAGCATACATGACATAGGAGTCATGGCTTTTTCCCCAGACCTTGGATTTCATGCAGCTGTGTTACTCTGGTGATTTCAGTCTCCAAAGGTAATAGGGCAGTTTACAAGATGAGATTAACTCTGACCCCCTGTTGATGTCAGTCTCAGGGCCTGTTGAGAATGGTCTGCAGCCCCTCCCTGCTAAATCAAGAATAGCAGACCTCAAAGGGAGTGGCTAGAAACAAGAGCAGACCTCAAAGGGAGGTGCTAGAGAATTCACTATAAAGGACAGAAACACTTCCTCTTGCTCTCTCTCTTCCACTATTCATCGGACATGAAGGACAGGAGGCTCTGATAATCAATTCTCTTCACCCCCTCCCCCCCTCTCTCTCTCTCTCTCTTGCCATGAGGCTCTGACCCACATGTTCTGGCCTCTCTCTCTCTCACACTTCACACATGCACATGCACACACAGATTCATTGATGCACACTGAAACAGCTCTGTAACAATCACTATATACCTCTGTTCAATACCTATGTAATAAGCCTATTTCTACATAAAAAACCTTTTCTCCAAGCCACACCTGTTTGGTTGTCTTATTACAAGCCCTACTGCCTCTGTGAAGTGAAATGAACCCAGGACCTACAGGAGAGTAACCTGAGCACATCTTACATACATCTGCTCCCCAGATGGGGTATGCACCTCTACAGCACGTCAGCTTGGTAGGGGGGACTGACCGTGCGTGTTACTGCCACTGACTACCTATAGTCCCTGCCATTGAGCGTGTACTGTGATCACCCTGAGGGTGAGGTGGGGTGGCCAGCATCAGGTCCGTAGTACCCAAGTTGCCTGTGCTGGCTTTGCTGAAGGTCTCCATCAGTGCTAGTGTGTGAGAGGTATTTGCAGAGATGCCTGCGAATGCCCTGTTTCTGTTTGTATTTGACAGTCATGTCTGCCCCTTGTAGACTGTGATGCAACCAAACTGGTGCATAGCCAGTGTGCTTGCCATGTCACTTGTTCTCAGAGCAGGGTGTGTGTGTGGACTCACATGATGATGATGTACATATCAAACCGGCCTCTCTGGGTCAGGGTAGAGGACATGATCTGGCCCCAACATACCCACCTTCTGAACAATCCCAAAAGGGGCAGTACTGCAACATGATGACAGGCTGTGGGACCAGCAAACACCTTCCTTTGGGGAACCCAACAGTTGATGCAGGTTGGTACCTATACCAGGGCCGTAGCCATACAGGTGATAGGCATGATCAGCTCAGCTCAGCTGCCCCTCCCCCAATCTGCCATTCACCACCAGAGGCCAAAGTCAGCATACACCTGCTTCACCCTGCAAGGTGTTGCAGCCAGACACATGCTGACTGCACACAGTGTGCTAGTCCATACTTAGTGCATGTTCCCAGAGGAATAATGTGCACCCAGATGTGGGATATTCACACCAACACCAAGTAGTATGACAGTGAATGGGCCCCAGGAATGAGAACTCACATATATCACTGTTGAACACACTGTATGGCAATATGTGGGAAGGTTGAGATGCCATGGTCACTGCTCAAACAGAGTGAGAGTGCCCTCCAAGCATGACCTGCTGTGGCCACCCTGTCCGTGCAGATGGCGTTTGCCCACTACAATATCCCAGTCACTGCCCTATGCCCTATGCAGATGCATCCTGGATACATGGCCCTGTAGGGGCCACACCCACAATACCTTGCTCATCATTATGCACATTGGAGGTGGGACAATGGAAACAGTGCAAACATTGGGGGCTCAGTGGGGCGTGGGCGGCTACAAAACAATGGACACACATAATACCACACCTATTTGAGCATTATGCACAGATAGCAGTGGTTGGCAGCCCTGTGTGCAACACCAGTCATGGGCTTTGTGCAGGCATTGGTAGGGTAATCAGTACTGTTAGGAACACTCTCCAGGGTGGTACACACTGTCAGATATGGATGAGGGGGCACACACCACATATATCAGTGAGGTTGCTATGATGGATCTCTGTTAGAGAGTTATGGTTAAGTTATGATTTGTTATCTGACATTGGTCATGGCTACCTTTTGATGTATATGGGGCATGTTTCCATGTTTATGGCAGCATTGCTAAGGTATGCAAGTGCTAGTAGTGGGGGCTGGCACTATGCACAGGACACAACAGCCTGCCTTTTCATTCTACTTTGGATGGTGGAGCTTGTGGGTGTGTGTGTTTGTGCCCCTGTTGGGTGATGCTCTGGGCAGAGGTTCACAAGTCCAGTCCTGGTGGTTTGGACAGGATTCAGGTTGTCAGGCTGTCCCTACTGACTATGCATGAGGTACATTTGCATACAATGGGGGCAGTTCCTTCAAATGCATCTCATGCATATTTTTAGTTTGGACAGCCTGACAACCTGAATGGTGTTTGCCCTCCAGAACTGGGGTTGCCACCATCTGCTCTGGGGAGTACACATTATTATTGTGTATGTTCTCTGTAGGAGCCACAGCTGGGGCTTGAACCTGTGACCTTCTGCCCCTGTATACACTGACTGTGTATACTGCACCAAACTGTTGCCACAGAGGTAGTTCCTTCCCAGGGGGTATCATTACTGTTTGTCTGACAGACCTTGTCTGTTGGACTGCACGCCACCCACCTGGACAGGGCTTGGCCTTGGTCTGCTGTGGGCAGATACCACTGCCCCCTCCACCGCCAGCACCCCTATGCCACCATGCTGACATGCTGTGCTGCCGGTTGTGCTGGTGGTGCGCCGTCACAGCTCATCTAGTGTGCCGTTAGGCAGCTGCCTATGGTGTGGTTTCTTAAGTGGGGGTGCCTACATGGACATGCACGCTTCCCCACTGCACTGCCTGCCAATGTTCTGTGGCCTTTGGGGTACCTGCTGATTGATGTCCATTGGGGTAATGTATGACACACACTCGTGGGCATGTTTGCCCTTGGTCAGTTGATGTCTTGCTGTTTTTCTTTTTCTGGTTTCCTATGTGCCACCTGGGCATCTGCCTGGTCCATCCTGTGCCCAAGCTGCCCCACTGCATGTCCCGCCTTCAGCCCTCTGTGCCCCATTTGCAGCCTCACCGTTGTGCCCTCTCGTACTTGGCCACTATGCTGCTGCTGCTGCACATGTATAACTACTATCACTTTTCTTGGTTTCCCTACCTTTGCTGTACATTGCTAACTGAAATGGTTTCTCTCTCGTGCAAATGTGCCTCTAGCGCAAGGTTCTCACTGGCGCTAATTTTCAGACCTTCATTTCACGGCGTTAGTGTGCATGGGGCCTCTCCCCGCCCACTCTCCGCCCATTGACCCCTTATCTCCGCCCCTGGGGAGCCATACTCCGCCCTCTGTGAAGCCTTCCTCCACCCTCTGCGCACCTTAATGCCGCCGGACACATTATTGCGCGATACGTGACATTCTTGCACGATAATGCGCCATTATCGCGCGCTAACGTCACGTAGCGCCATTAGGGTGAACATACCTCTAACTGTCAGCAGAGTTTAGTAAACATGCCCCATAAAGCATAAGAGCAAAATAACTTGATAAAGATAATACAGGAAGAAAATATAAAGAAAGGCAAAAGCTAAGACCATGTTCAGCAACCACTGAGACACAATTGACAAGTCACTACTTGATTGTCAGTGGTAATAGCTCAACTTTAGTAAAACTTTCTTTTGTAGAAGAGACTATTGATATGCAGCATATGTGGTTTGTTTGCTTCTAGTTGAAGTCCCAAGCAGGCCTTACACTCATTTGTAATGTTGCAGTAGGGCACAAGTACGGACAACTAAGGTATAAATAATGGAAAGAATAATTTTCCAAGCAAGAGTCCACACCTTTTTTTATTCAGAATTCTATAAATGCATAAGAACTAAAAGACATTAGGGAAAAGGAAGGTTATCATAAAGGGTCAAACCAAAGGTCCATCAAGCCCAGTATCTTATTTCCAACCATGGCCAATCCAGGTCACAAATACTTGACAATACACCAAAGTTAAGCACTGCTTTAGGTTTTGATTCAAGTAAACAGTTTGATTGAGTCTGATAATGAAGTTCAAGAAGTTATAATATTAAGCGATACAACAAAAGGTCATTGATGCAAAAGGGTGCATGAATATTAGACATGTTAAAGTCTGAATTAAAGCCCCATGTAAGTCTGAGACCTTGTTGCTTATAATTAACTCAAGTATTATAGAAATTTGTAATAGATAACTGTTTAAAACAACTGAAACAACATAAAACTACAATCTCAAAGTTAATATTAGAGTGCGTTAAAATTTAAAAATCCCAAAAGTAGCCATTTCCATGCTATTTATCTCCAGGGGTAAGCATAGTAACATAGTATATGATGGCAGATAAAGACCAGTATGGTCCATCTAGTCTGCCCAGTAAGGTGGCTAGAGTAGGTATACCCACCGCTCCATGCGTCACCCGCTTCTATGCCTTGTTTAGAATTGTAGCCACCGCCACTCCATGCAGGTCACCCCTTTCTATTTGTTGAAATAAAAGAAATAGTTAATTTATTTTGATGTTATCCTCTGCTATAAAGGGATCCACTGTGTCTTGTCCCATGCCATTTTGAATTCCATCACTGTATTTGCCTGCCCCCCAAACCTCTAGCAGAAGGACATTCCAAGCATCCACCACCCTTTCAGTGAAAATGTATTTCCTGACGTTGCTTTTAAATTTATCTCCATTCAGCTTCATTTTATGCCCCTAGTTTTACAGCTTCCCCTTAGAAAAACGTTTGTTCATTAATACTCTAAGGGGCATGTTTACTAAACACCGTTGCTGTGCGGGTTCCCGTTAGTGTGCGGGTGTCATATAAGGAGTGGGCGGGCCAGGCCGAAAAACGGAAAAAGGGACCGTACCTGTGCGCAGCGCGCTAATGTGCGGGTCCCACATTAGCGTGTGGGAAGGCTAAGCGGGGCGTTGCCAGGCACATAGAAGAGCACAGCCGTAGCACAATGTTGAAGACAAAAATCAATGGTGCAGGGGCCATGGGTTCAATCCCCCAGTGTGCGCAACCAAAGGCGGCAGGGTGAGGCATGAATAGTAATGTTGAAAAAGCATTTCAGGAGGCATACCACATTTGGGCGGCTGTGGGTGCTGCGGTGGTACGTTTGTGCGGAAGTAAGTAATATTTTGTGTCATGAGGCTATGCGCTGTAAAATCTGTGGTGCATTATGCGGCGCGCTGTACGTCGCTTGCGTTTCGTGCGGCATTAGGCTGTGCGCGGGACATCTTTTGCGTTTTGGGCGGCAGTAGGTGGTGCTGTGTTAGTTGTGGACGGCATGAGGCGGTGGGAAAATGTCCATACACAGGACCCGAGACGTAGCACAATGGCAAGACACCAACCAATGGTGCAGGGGCCACGGGTTCAATACCCCATTGTGTGCAATCCGAAAAGGCTGGCAGAGGCATAAATAGTAATGCTGAAACAGAAAGTTTATGGAGGCACACTAATTTTGGCCGTCTCCAGGCGTCGCGAATGAAAGTTTGTGCGGCAGTAACTAATTTTGAGCGTCATTATGCGTATCGCTGGCAGACGTGGGAGGCCACGCCGTCGTCAATAGCACAATACATATTACGGTGACAATGCATACCTACTACGTCTCAGTCCAATTTGTATTCCTTTTATACCATAGGTTGTGTGCACATGCATGCCTTGACCGTGGCCAGAAGAGTTGAGACCCGGACCGTTGTTGCCGGGGTGTTCATACTGTCATGTATTACTGCACACATGCCATTGCCTGTCATTCCGTAAATGCATACGATTTGTTCATTGCCCCTTGGCTGCAATACACCGATGTACACATAGGCCCAATAGCACATGTTGGCCAGCTCCAGGGTTACAGCAACACTATCTTGGGCATTCCACGTTCCCACCCCCTTATACTGTGCACATTGGGGGAGGCTATGTGCCCATTGGCCCTGTCCTTGGCAGGGATGTCATGCGTGTCCCGCCCCTCCATGGCACACATGTGTCAGAGGCACACATGGGTGTCAGGTGTCTGTACGATGCTGCTCTGTACCAGCAATTGGTGTTGCGACAGACACATCCCTGTGACATGACTGTTTAGGTGGGAGATATTAACAGCAGCATTACCTGTGGCTACCCATGTCCCATTTCTATGCACACATGTTTATCCCACAGCTACGCATGTGGTGCTGGGAACATTATGATGGCCATGGCTACGTTACATGTCCAACCAGGTGTATGGACCTGTCCCATGCTTGCGTACATGTTGTGTGTGTGAGGTAAACACGTGACCAGTGAGGCAGGGTCATAAACTTTTTATTGACCAACAATAAAACACACAATGGGCAACATGCCCAACATTATCAGGTGCATAACGTGGGGGCGGGGGAAACACAGCACAGCAGAGGGCACACAGGGGCATCACAGGTGCCAGCCATGGTACCTGTCACGCTCTCCGGCAGGTGGCCATCGGGATGCCAGATGCACCACATCAGTGGCCACCTGCCGAACAGCCCCAGTCAGACACTGCAGGGCGTGGTACACGACACGGATGTCGCGTTGTACGTCATCCAGGGCCACAAACACATCGTGGATACACCTGCCAGCACACAGACACACATTGGCTGTGGTCTGTGTGCTGGCATTAGCATGAGGTGTGCCAGTGGCCCTGGATGCCGCAAGACCGTGCACACGTCCATGCCGTGCAGACGCCTGCAGTGCCGGACTGGTGCCCCGGTGGCCCTCTGCTGGGCTGTGTTCCCCCCCACCCACCTCCAACCCCTCCCCGCTCCCTCCACTCCCACCCCCCACCCTCCCTGCCCAGACAATCACCCCAACTCCCCCCTCCCTGCCCGCGCCCCTGCCCCCGTTGCCCCTCTCCCCTGCACCCCCCATTGTCCCATCTTGGCGCTGCCCCTGGTTAGGGGTGTGGCTGCTGCCATCCGCCTCGTACTCCCCCACATCACTGGAGGAGGACACCACCACCACATCTGCCCTCTCAGGGCCTGCATCTTGCTGCTCCTGCTGCTGACACATCCCTCTGGCCTGGTCATCCTCCTCCTCCTCCTCCTCTGTTGTGCGCCGGGTGGTGGGCCTGCGTAAACAGTACGCAGAGGTGTGTGGGGAGGCGTCGCTGGCATCACTGTCTGTGAAGGATGACATACATCAGGGCATGTCCATGTGTGACACATACCGAATGTGCAGATACAGGCGAGAGACAGGCTGGTGGCCCTATGGCCCACCTGAACCTGTGATTTTGCCCTCCAATACTCACCATCGTGGTGGTGCTCCTGCTCCCTGCAGGCACGTGCCAGGAACTCGGGGTGGTACTGGCGAAGTTCGCGCCCCTTCTTCCTCAGGTCCTCCACCTGTGGATATGCAAACGTTGTCTGGTGTCAACACATACCACCTGTCACTGGGGCTATGGGTAAACATACTTTGCCTTGTCTCACCCGCATCATGCTTCTCCCACACCCCTGCTGTTTGTGGCATGTAGAGCATAGTAACGCGCCTCCAGCAGTCAGTCCCTCCCATATGTGCGAATAGGTTAGCACATAGGTGTCACAGCGGTATGACATGAGCATAGCGTACATCCACCTGCACTGTCATGTAGGGCAGCACACAACAGCATCACACGGTGACTGCATGCTGCTCCTCACCCATATCCCCAGAACACCACACCACAACGGTGGACTGGTGGGAGTGACAGTGAGAGACATGGGTGGAGACGAGTGGCCATAGGTGGGACGTCACAGAGACAGAGGGGATGAGGGGGGGGGAATAGATCACCTAGGGGACATGGTGTGCATTGCAGGTCATGTCCCTGCTGTGCAATGACAGCAGCTGTCAAAGGTGTGTGTGTCTGATGTTTCCTGGAACAGGCAGGACATGGTGACCGATGGAGGTGACCAACTCTGAGCCATTGCCACTGTCTGATTCCCACAGTGTGTGTCCCCTGTGGGGCAGCTCACCTACACAGTAGGCTTCTGGGTCACCCCCTATGGGTGTTGCCCGGTGACGGCCATGTGTGTACTTGGTGTTTCACAGCATCATCATGACACATCGCATCCCTATGTGTCTGTGCCCTCATGTAGTCTCAGGTAGGTGCATATTGGGGCTGTGTAATACACAACCCGCCTGTTGCAGTGCCCCCACTTGTACCCCTTGTAAGCTAGTTTGCAAATCTCTCACAAGGCATGCTGGGGTTATATTCTGGGGTTTGTCCTCACGTTGTGTTGTGCAGGGTAGGTGTGTTTGGGTCGTTTGCATGGGCCACCTCCCATGGTTGACAGTGTCCAGGCCTCCTATGGTGTGTCGCAACACACATGCATGCGGGGACATGGGGATCATGAGCTGTCCCATATCTGTTTCAGTGGTTTGCAGGGGGTGGGGATGTACCTGACCAGGTGCTGGGATGTCCTGGTTGCTGTACGGCTGGGTGTTTTCCAGATGTGTTCTAGTGTGGAACATGTACATTTCTCACAGGTAGAGGTGGGTGTGGGGCATGATGGCCATATGACTGCTTGGCTAAGTTTGTGCTGCACAGTGTGTAGTCATTGTTGGCCTTCCATTTGCTGGGTAGTACTGTTTGGCCCCCCTGGCCAGGACAGACCTGTCAGCATCCACCTCATGGATCCTTGCTGTCACTTTGTCCATGACAGTTAGACACACATACAGTGGGTGTAGCAGACAATGTCGTGTGACAGACATGTCACTTTCGGCGGCATATGCCACAATGTCAAGGGCAGGGACTCACCCTATGTGTCCACACAAGCCCAATGATACCCTGTTGCCATCATTTGCCCTCGAAACACGCATTACTGACAGGCGCTACCCATACCTCCCCCATGTCATATGGGAGGGCCACATCTAGGTGCTCTACATGTTCGTCAGACGCCATCCACGCCGTCCCCTGCAACATTGTTTGGGTCAGTATCCTGTGTGAGAGCAGGGATCCATGGCACACACGGCAGCCAAGGCAGCACTGTTCATACGCCACTAACAGAGTGTCTGACGACATGTAATCTGTGACATTGTGTTGTGAGCATAACCGCCTACACCACAATGGGGTGCACAGGGGGCTTTCAATTTGGCACCACAGGGAACGTTTAACGCTGCATAGTTATTATCTCAATATGTGCCATGTGGGTAGGGTTTGGGGGGTATATCCCCTCCTGTTCAGGGTGCTATCCTGTATGTCTTGATGTCCAGCCAGGGTGACACCCTCCCTTGGCGTATGTGGATATTGATTGGTTGTCAGCCGCATGTCCCCTGTGTTGTACCTCATTTCTGACTGCAACTGAGTGGAGCATGGCCACAGGCCAGGGCAGCCCCCAGTGGGTCTGATCGTAGGGTGGGACAGATTTCCTTTTTGGACATGCAGGCACCCTCTTGCAAATTACATTACTCTACTCTGAGCTGTCCCATTCACTAGGCACCTAGGTGGATTGGACATATATTGTCCCTGTGGTTTTTGTGAGCGTGCGGTTTGGGGACACAGGTGCGTAGTGCCAGAGGTTACATGGAACCAATGTGTCCCGCACAATAAACATCTGCATTGATGGTCCATATGCCCATGCTGTGCGCCAAAACATTGTGTGTGCCAATGACACAATAAGTGTGGCCTGGGGTGTTGTCCGGTGCCCTGGTGTATTAGGGATGTCTGCAGGCCCGCATCTTTGGCACATCAATGTGTGTGCTAGTGACACCTGCTATGCCGTTGCAGTTGTCATGGACACATCCCATGCCCCAATGCACAGCACGTGGTGTTATGATGCATGTCCCGCCTCCCCACTGGTAGTGTGGTTACTGACTCACTTTGTTGGGCCTGGTGGTCACACCAGAGCTGTTGTGACAGACTGCATTTGTCAGTGCCACTGCCAGGGCATCCCGATGTTGTGCGGATTGTGGCCCTCTGTGATCATGCCACATTATGTTGGTCAAGATGTGATGCACAGGACACATGGCGCTCCACAGGGGAAATGGCTACCAACACAGCCACATTGTGGGGTGGGGGGGGGGGTGGTGCGCATGGCTGGGCGGCTCGGTCAGACACCTCCCCTGGATGCCATCCCACTGGTCACTCATGGTGACAGGTCACATGTAGGCCCTTGGCATTCAGCACACTAGGCATGGCTGACAGTGACCAGAGAGTAATTGGCACTCCTGGCTCATGTCCTCCGGCACATGGTGTGTTCTCCATGCTGATGGCATGGTTTGGCCCTATGCATACATAGTGTAGCAACGTAATAGTGTCATTCTCACTGTTCCCCTGGTATTGTCTGTGGATCATGTCCACACAGCTACTAGTGCTGGGGTATCAGATACACCAGTGTCGCCGTTCGTGGGGACCTCAGCAGAGACACACACAGGGGTTGCTTTAACATGCAGGTGTATTGCACTTAGACGGACACAGAGATGACATATTTGCATGACATTATGCACTGGGGAGCAGCACTTGGGGTTTGCATCAGGGCAGGCCACATGAGCTGTGGGGTACTCCCATATGCTTTTATAGTGGATGGTGGGGAGCAGTCGCATGCTGTCTTCCACACTGCATCTCAGACAGATATGGGTCACGGCATTCATGCTTTTTCCAGGTGATTACCTGTCCCCAGTGCCACATACATGCCTCAATGTGGGTGTGGACATGTGTGCAGTGACACCTATGTGCAATGTCCGTGTCTCCCTGAGCGCATGGGGATGTCTCCCTTTGGCACCCTTGACAGACATGGCTTTGCCATGCCTCATTTGTTTGGCCAATGTGCATGTCCATGCAGAGGACTTAAAACCAGTAGGTATTACCTTAGATACATGTGTGGTCACATTATCTGTACATGTCATGCACTCCAAACGCAATGGCACCCTGATCTACCGGCAAACATGTTTGTTCTCACATACATGTGACATTGGGTGGTTTGCCCTATGCACCGTGGCAGGGGGCAGCTCCATGACACGTGGATATCTACATGGCCATGGATGTCCTTACCTGACCCACCACATGAGTTGTGTGTCCTGTATGTCATAGGGCTACTGATAGCTACATCAGACCTACCTTGCCGACTGTTAGACACAGCATACTGGCGACGGTGGACATGCATCTGTCACCTTCCAGCCTCTCCAGTGTTGTTATGTTCCTCTGACCTGTGTCCTTGCGGGTTATATGAGATGTGCCTGCACACACTACGGGCAATGACACATTACACGGATATGTGCTTTTTCTGCCCCTGTACATGTGTGGATTATAGGCTGTTGTGTGCAACCTGGATGTGTGTCTGGAACCCCCCAGGGGCATCTGTGAGGTACATGTACAGAAAGGGTCATTGTGCCTGGGTGCTTTTGGGGAGGGGAAACCTAATTCTGCATACATAGCTGTGGACATGTCCCTCTCGCAAGGCTTTTGACGTCCATCCCGAGGCTAATGTGTGATAGATGTTGTTGACGCACATCCGTATCTGCATCTACCATAACATGTCCATACGTCTACAGTGCGTGTGTTGGACTATGTGCCACATAGAGCGAGTGTGAGGTGCAACCAGACCACTATACCCTATGTGACAGATCAGACTAACATACCCTCTGTTACAATCAGGTATCAGCCACCAGGGTCTTGGGTGTCCTAGGGCACATCATCACCAAGATACAGCATTGCAATATGGTGACACCCTGGACGCCATGTGCATGAGTCAGGACTGCATGAGGTACAGATGATTGACGTAACGTCATCCTCACCCTGCACCATATCACCAGGGTGACTGTGGCACACTGTGATGGGCTGGGCAGACAACTGGGGATTGGTCGATGTTTTAGCCTACACTGGCACATCCATACAAATCTCCAGGGTGATTGTGAACCCATTTGGATGGCCTCTCAGCACTCCTGGAGGTAAGGGGGAGGCTTGCAACTGCAATAGGACACAGATCCATATCTCCAGGGTGCTGGAGGACCCACTTGGATGGGCTCTCTGCACACCTGGAGGTAGGGAGAGGGGTTCAAACTACATTAGGACACAGATCCATATCTCCAGGGTGATAGAGGACCCACTTGGATGGGCTCTCTGACCTCCTGGAGATATGGGTTATGTGGGGTTGAGTGGCTCTCTGGACCCCTGAGGGGAGGGGGATGTATTATACCACATTTGTATACGACCCCTGGGCACCTGTGTGCGTCAGGGCCCTTGTGCTGACGGTTCCACGACCCCTGATGGTTGCCCCTATGTGTTACCCTCCAGATGCAGATACCGCCATCAGCACATGGTGATTCTGGACACTCCTTAGGCAGATGGTTGGCCTAGCTGTGTTACAGTGGTCTGTAGTGCATCAATACCAGCAGCTGTCATGACGCCAGGGGGTCATCATGCCCTCTGTGGCCACATGGATCTGGAATTGGCTACATGGGCAACCACTCAGATGTGTTACACAATGCATATGGCATGTGGTTACCCTGCTACACGTACGTTATCTGGACTACTTACACACAACAGCATGGACAGCTGACATTAACCCTGTCTGTGTATATGGTTTTGTGACCTGTGCCCATTCACTTACCTCACGTGGGTGGTCTGCCTCACGATTGAAGCGCCTGGTCACCCTCTCCCAGGCCCTCAGCACCTTCCCCATGTTTCTCCTCCTGGAGGGCCCTGGGAACAGCCATTTTTGTATTGGCCCAATAAGGGAGGCCAGGAGGCACAGCTCCCGATGGCTGAATGCAGGCTTCCTGCTTCTCGTCGCCATTTTGTTTTGTGGGCGTGTAGACGCGCGAACGCTAAGGACGCAACTTCCGCATTTGCGCGTATCAGAGCATGCACGTGCACGCCGCATGGCTGCGGCCCTCATCACTGCTTGCCCTTGCGTTCCGCATTGCTGCGCGCCAGAAAAGTGCAAAGATTACCGGCACGCAGCATTCATACACATTTCTTATATTTGACAATAGAAATAGGTTTCATGTTCTTGGCATACTCACATAGCTACAAGGTATCTCTCATGTCCCTATAACAGACTTTAATTATTGTGGATTTCACTTGTTCACACAGTGTGGTCTTGAACCTCTGGACACATATGCACTGATTCCTGGGCCATTGTCAGATGTGGTGTGCTATGTGTGTCACATAGCAGGTAGTGCTCTGACACTGATAGCAATGGGTGCAAACAGACCATCAGCGTCAGGGGTCAAGCAACCTGGTGATATGGGGTTATGTGTGTTAGTGGGCTATGTTCTGTGGTGACTCACCATGTACAGACAGCAATGATGTGGTGGTTGCCATAGGTGTTTTGAGGGGGTTCATATATGTGCATTACACACAAAAGGTAGGTTGTGTGTTAGACATTAGGGGGCAATGTGGTCAGCATGTCACCACAATCCACATTAAACTGTGGTATATCTGCTGGCATACAGTCCTGGGGGCTGAGATATAGCGCAATGGTGGATACATTGGCTGCTTAACCTGGCATCATGGGTTACATCTTCCTTTTGCGCTCTGGAGTGCCTGTCTCAGGCAGCTCACATTATCATACTTTGTTACAACATTGGGCATGGTGCTTTCCATGTACATCTATGCTGTGCACAACATATATTTTCATACTTTGCAACATTATTACTTGGCCCAGAGCCCTTTCTGCATTACAGAGGTGCTGCTGGTGGCAAGACACTCACACTGCTGCATACATCATGTGTCATACACCATTCTCACTGATGGGGCAACACAACCCAGGTAACAACAACACACAGTCTGCATGATTGCCTCTTTGGCCAGCCAGGCATCTGTTGTTAGCAATCTAGCTGTGGCCCACACCTAACCTTGCTGCATGGGGAGCCAGAGGTTGCATACTTCCATAAACAGTGGGTTTATTGGTGAGTGCAGCCAATGACAAGTCCATGACTGTGGGCTACTGGTGGTTGTTTGGAGATCCTCACAGTGCTGTCAGCAGCAGGTGCTCCACAGACCACCTTATAGGGTGTACCTGGGTTAATGCACTGTGATGGTGTTTAAGTTGCCAGTACTAGAGGACATTACCCACGTTCCAGGCCTGACAGCCCCCATGGACCTTGGAAAAACATTTGCCTAATGTGACACTGCCTTGTTCAATGTATGTTGGTTTTCAGAACGTTTACCCGCACTGCTGCTGACTGGTGGAGTCTGTGGGCCACTGTCAGGATATATAAAATACTTTCCTTGTATAACCACACTTTGGATTCGAACCAACAACCTTTTGTTTCTGAGGCATTGCAGTCACCACTGGACTACAGCTCTGGGGCTGTGATGAGCTATCTGGCTGTCTGCAATATAACCTATGCAGACTTTGTGCTGCAGTTAACAGGGTGGGGCCAATCCACTCACACCCATGATGCACTGCACATGCACAGCAGCAGTCTACTAATGGTCCTACGATAGGGTGTGCAACCACACAGCACCTGGGCATATTTTTGGGCACGGACCTTCTGTGTTGCAGGTACAGAGTGGGTACAGAACCTCACAGTGTGTGTGGCTTTTACTCACCCTGAGTGTGAGGTGAGACACACAGCACCTGTCCTGGCTGAGAACACCAGGAACATCAGATCAGCTTGTCAGATGATGTTTGATAGGTTGACATATCAGACACACATACAGTCCTCCTTCAAGCATCTGTATCTCCCTGACCCATCTGGGCTACAATGCTCACCCAAGGGTGCATATCCTTTGTGGGTGCCCTGCCCTTCCTGATATATGTGAAGGGGGTGAGGGAGATTTCTGGCCACATTGGCTATTTGTGTCTGACCACCTGAACATCCCTGTCAAACACAGTTTGCACAATATTACGATATGCACATTCTGTAGCCCAACTACAGTGCTAGCAGTTGCAAGCAACCTCATTCCACCTGTCGTATACAGACCCTACAGGTCACTCTCTGCAATTTCAAACATATCCATATGTCTAGATCAGGCAAACAGACAGTAGAGGCAGAGCCACACAGCTCAACCAACGCCATCTGACATTTTGCAGCAGAGGGCACAGTGTGTGCCCAGCTACTGACCCTGCAAGGTGTTCCAGCCAGACACATGTTAACTGCTTTCAGGCCGCTTGACAGTCCATGGTGCATGCTACTAGGGAGACTCTGTGCACCCATAACTGGGATGTGAGCACAGCCACCATGCAGTTGACTCAGTGATTGGGCCCCATATATCCAGGACCCATAAAAATCACATGAGAGAACTACTGTATGGCAATATGTTGTAACCTAGCCATGGCGTGGTCACTGATCGGTCGGGGTGAGGGTTACCTCCTCACAGTACATGCTATGGGCACCATGTCTGTGGAGGTGATGGCACAGCACAACATGGTCCTAGGCATGCACATTTGCCCTGTGTAGCTGCATCCTGCTCCTGCCACCCTGTCTGTTCTATACCCAGAGTACTTTGCTCCTCATTATGCACATTTGCAGGCCAATACTGGCAACGGTGCTATCATTGTGGGCTGTGGGAGGTGTTGGCAGCCGTCACACACTGGATCAACAGACACACACTCCCAAACCTAGGACAGCATTGAGACGATGTACTGTTATGTAGGAGCAGAGACCAACGCAACAGTAATGGGCACACTGGGGGTATGGCAACGTTGGGGTACACTTTTGGTGAAATGTTCCAGGCTGTTAATCTCTGGAGGGCACATGACCTGACACACGTTGTACATACATCTGAGACGTTGGTCTGTTACAGCTCGATGATCTGCTTATGCTTGGCATAGGCATTTCTAACACTCACTGCTCATACCAGTCTTCTGATATGCGTGTGATGTATCGCCATGTGTAGCGTGTGATTGGTAATGTCTGCACATACTAGTTTTTGGAGGGGCACACAGGGCCTGACATCCTGCCACTGCATTGGTCCTCAGATATTAGGGCCTGCAGTTGTTTCTGCCCCTGTTGGCCACTGCTCTACGGCAGAATTTCAAAAAGCCAGTCAATATGGCACACACACTGGTCAGGTTTTCATGATGTCGTGATGAGTATGCCTCTCAGACAGATGCATACCATGGTGGTGTTCACTTAACTTGCAGCACACGCATCTATATTGGATACATCAGCGAACATGAGTGTTCTTTGTCCCTGCATGGCTGCATTTGGGGGACTGTGCTGTGGGTGAGGCATATGTTTATGTGGTGTGGGCTGTTTATTGTAAAATATGTTGTCTTGACCAACGCTTATGTCATCAGCAGGGGAATTCCAGTCTTTACTAACAGGTTTTCTGCATGGAAAAGAATATGGGGAGTGGGATGGCAGGTGCCCCAGCTGAGATTTGAACCTGGGGCCTTCTGCTCTTGGGGCACTTGCTATGTGTACTGCACCACCGTCTTAGCACAGCAACAGTTCATTCCCGGGGGAGTTCATGGCTGTTTGTCACACAGTGGCTGTCTGGTGATGGTGGCTAGGGCAGCATCTGCTGTGGTGCAGCAGCCACTGCCCCCTCTGCCAGCAGTAGGCGTCCAACACCATGATAAAGTGGCCTTATATTGGGGACAGCATCACAGCTAACTGCATTGTGTGTACTCTGCTGTAGCTGTTGTACATTTCTGAGGGGTATGAGCTACTTATTGTAAAATAGCAATCCTCAGAACATGCTTTTGTTCTCTGCAGGTGGGGTTTTTATTCCCTATAACGGTTTACTGGTGGATAAAATATGTGCACTGGGTTGCCGGTGGCCCCAGCTGGGAGTTGAACTTGTTATCTTTGCCTCCACAACACACTGGCTGTGTCCCCTGCACCACACTGCGGACACAGAGTCAATGTAGACCCTGCAAATAGCATGTCTGTTTGTCCTAGCGGCCCTTTCTGTTGTGGGCCACTGCACCCACGTGTCAGGGGCTCTGGCTCCATCTTCTCTGGCCACCTGCCACTGGCCCCACTGATACCAGTACACCTCTGCTAACATGCTGCAGGCCCTGCTAGTGCTGGTGCCACTCAGTTGTTGAACATCCACTGTGCATGTACGCAACTCCCTATGCTGAGCATTATGGGTTTGGGGTGACTACCTAGTCCTCCACACATCCCCACAAATCACACATGCTGTTGTGCAACATGTGCATGCCCTAGGGGAAATCACCATTGGTGTGGGGACACCTGCTCTCTCCTTCATCAATGTTGACTCATCCACATGTTATGCTGCATGAGCCGGGAACCCTTCCAACATGCCTATTTTTTAGCCCTGCCTTTCTTGAGAGTGTATGTTGATGTTTCACATTGCTGTGACCATTAGCCAGGTTGGTCGTCTTGTGTGGTACGATCAAGTAGTTTAGCAGCCCTGGGCGACACACCAGTCCTGGGAACAGTACAGGCATGGGTATGTTACACATAGCTGTTGGGGGTCACCCACCCAGGATGTACACACTGTCAGACAACAGACCTGCTGCACACATAACCCACATCTGAATGATTGTCATGTGGTGCTCAATGGGCAGAATGTACTGAGCATCTACATCCATATTTCACTGTGTTCAATGGAAACATTAGATAGCTGTGTACCATGTCCCCAGGTGTGGGGTGGCATTGGTGACGTATGCAACTGCTACTATTGGGGGTTACAGGCAGGGCCCACTGTCCTGCCTTTCCAGGATGCATTGTGCAATGCGGCCTGTGGGTGTGGGTGTGTCAGGGCCTGTTGGCTGGTGCTTTTCATCGGGCCTTCCCACATCATGTCATGGTGTGGCAAACACTGTTGTGGTTTTATGCTGTCCCTCATGGATATGCATGTGCTACATCTGCATGACATGAGGGTGGTACATAGCTATGCAGCACAGTCATTTGTATTAGAGGCAGCATGGAACCTGACTGGTGTGTGGTCCTCCAGGACTGCATTTGGGATACTCTGCTCTAGGTGATCACCCTGTTCATGGTGTCTGTGCTTGGGATGGTAAATGTTAGGGGTTTTACTGATGCCACTGTCCTCTGCCTTAAAGGTTTTGCTTACTACCACGGTTTATTTGTGTGTAAAATATGTGGTCATGATTGGCAATATCCCCAGCCGAACTTTGAACCTGTGACCTTCTGTTCTTTCATACACTTTCTGTGTACACTGCACCACCGTGTATCCACAGCTTGGCTGAGTTCCCTGGGATGTCCATGACTGTACATCCAACAGGGCCTGTCTGTTACAGTGGATGGTGGCAGCCTGCACCTGGCTAGTCAAATGTCTGCTGTGGCTGGCAGGCACTTCCCTCTACACCATCTGTACAGTCCCACCAACATGCTAGCATGTCCTTCTCTTAGCATAAGCATATGGCCTGATTGAGTGGAGCCACTCCAGGACTGCATTTGGGTGACTCGTATGTGGGTGATGACCATTGTTCTGATGTGTGTGCGGTGTGGGGTAAAAGAAGGATGTTTATGTTCTCTGCAATAAAGGGATGTCTTTCATATCTCTGTTTAGTGGTGGGTAATATATTGGCATGTGCCCCAGATGGGATTTGAACCTGTGACCCTATGGTCTTACAGGTACTGGCTCTGTCCACTGCACTACACTGTTGCCACAGAGATGGTGCAGTACCTGGGGATGATAAACCTGGCAGGATGGGGTCACACACCCTGCTCTGCACATTTTTACTGTGGGCTCCTTCACCCTGTCCGGTGACAAACATGCAAATAATACCCAGACATGACCACGGAAAGGGGCGATAAAATATAACCAACACGGGCTACAGTGATTTTCATGAACAAACATGGGGGACACTCCCAGGACAGCTACAAAAGAGGGGAGTTTGTTTTTTGGAAGAGTCTCCGCTCCATACACCTTTCCATGGTTCATTCCTTTTTTTTTGGAGCTTTCCTGGGTGTGTATTTTCTTTGTGCCCATTGCTAGCACTGTTCCCCAGCTGACTTATACTTTTTAAAATGTTTGTTGTGGTCATTTTCGCTTTTTATTTGCACTTTTGTTCTGTGCACATGTATCACACTGCTGACGTTTTACAGGTTTCCCCGGGTTTGCTGTACATTGCTGACGGAAATGGTTTCTCTTCCCTTTAAATGCTTTCTACCGCGAGTGTTTCACTCGCGGTAGTTTTTACATAGAAATTCTGCCCCGATACTGTGCGGGGAGCCTCTCCCCTCCCACTCTCCACCCATTGACCCCGTCCCTCCGCCCCTCCGGAGCCTTCCTCCGCCCTTCTTTCGCCGTTCCACGCCTCTATCGGACATTTGCGGGCCCGCACTTGTACGGGGCCCGTTGGTGTGCCGCGTACCTGTGCGGGGGTGACACGCACGTGTGCGGGGCGTTTAAACGCGTTTATTCGCGTTTCAGTGCCGCGTTTCCGTGCGGTATTTTGCGGCGCGCACATTTGCAGATTTTAGTAAACATCCCCCTAAGTATTTTAAAGTCTGTATCATATCTCCCCTGTCTTTCCTCTCCTCTAGGGTATATATATTTAGGTCTTCAAGTCTCTTTTCATACATCTTCTAGCACATTCTCCAACTTATTTTGGTCCCCTTCCTCTCAACCATTTCAAGCCTTTATATGCTTTGTGAGATATGGTCTCCAAAATTGAACACAATACTCCAAGTGAGGCCTCACCAACGACTTGAATAGGGGCATTAATACCTCCTCCTTTCTGCTGTTTATTCCTCTCTGTATGCAACCCAGCATCCTTCTGATTTTGACCACTGCCTTGTCCCATTGTTTCACTACTTTGATATCCAAAGAAACAATCACTCAGAGGTCCTTCTCTTGGGCCGTGCAGACCAACCTCTTACCCCCTATCGTATACAATTCCCTTGGATTTCTGCATCCCAAGTGCAGTTATGTTACTGTTTCCATATTGTCCTGCTAGCTAGACCAATCCAGACAAGTGGGTTCTGTTCCCCTACCAGCAGATTGGTGGAGACAAAGAATCAATGAAAAGCTCAGGTTTCAATGACATCACTCCCATGCCTCTATTTGTCTCAGCCACCAGAGATCTCTTCAATATTTCTTTGTATCCATCAGATGGTGAATGGATTTTCTTCTCTCTGAAGAAATTCTGAGAGGAAAATATTGATTAAACGCTTATGAATGCTTGTCTAGAGCGTGACTGACTTGAGTGCGAAGTGGGAGGCTCCATTAGACTGTGCCCCTTTCGGTAGCCATAGAGGGAGGGAAAATTGGATCAGCTCCACGCTATTATTATGATAACAGCCTGCTGAGCAGTCAGAAATTAAAAGGATCTGGAAGAGTGCAGGAGCCTCACACAACCTCAATGTCCCCTCCCTTCTCCTCTGTCCCCCCTGCTCTCTCCTGAAGATTGCAGAAGAATCTGAGAGGGATCTGCCTGCCAGCCATCTTAAACGAAGTGCTGCAAAGCTAGTGAAACAGTTTCAGGGAAGCACAGCTGAGTCCAGCACAGATCCTCTGCCTGGGGTTCTAGGAGGTGAGTACCAAGGCCTGACCTCACCATTGTCCTTGTTGGGAACTCCCAGTTCTGTCTGCCTGTGATACAATTCAGGATGGACTGCTGGTGACCATTGGCGTGGTGTAGAGATGCACAGAAATGGGGTCTGATAGCCAAGGCTGTGCCAGAGCACTGACACCAAGTCAACACTTGCTGTATGTTTCCTCTGTGGCCCTTGGTGGAGCGTGTAATTTGGTGTATAGAATGCCACCCGGGCTGGATTGTTCTGGTGGTGCTAGACTGGCCAAGGAGAGCATGGTTCGGAGATCTGATGTAGCTCCTGAAAGTACCACCTCTTCGGTTGCATCTATCTTGGTTGGGGCCTATTGCGGTAGGGACCGATTTGTCCTGAAAGACTCAGTTCCCTTCTCACTTATGACTTGGCTCTTGAGAAGAGACAGCTAGCACATAAGGGCTATTCTCTGGAGGTGGTTTTCACTCTGCTCAGAGCCCAGAGGAGGTCTACCAACCTTGCATCCGTGTGGATCTGGTGCCTTTCTTGAGCGATTGTGTGGCACTCGGCAGTTGGCTCCTGTATTGGCCAAGGTGCCATCTGTGGCATTTTGGATGGCAGCTTTGGCCTGTTTCTGAGATCCGGTGACTGGTAAGTCTCTCTAGCCTTGCACCTGGATGTCTTGAGCTTTCTCTAGGGGGTTTGGCATCTGCATCCTCCCTTCTAGTCTGTGGTCCCTTCCTGGGATCTGTGTCTGGTGCTCAGGGCCTTGGTGTCGGCACCCTTTGAGCCATTGAAGTGTGCTATTTTGAAGGATTTGACACTGAAGACAGTGGTCTTGGTTTGATTTGTTCCACAAGGTGGATTTCTGAGCTGCTGGCTCTCTCTTGCTGAGATCCTTATCTGTCTTTCTGAAATGTATAGCTCCCTCGGTTGCAGTATTGAGTACAAAACAGCCCCATCTAACTTTTGGCCATCCAGATGGCATTCGCTTTGAATTGGCCTCCACACGTTTACCTGTTTCCACTCCACTCAGGATCATATCTTCCCTCAGGTGTCTCTTCTCCAGTTTGAAGAGCCCTAACTTCTTTAATCTTTCCATAAAGGGGATGGAATGACTCTCCTATATCATTTTTGGTTTCCTTTCTCTGTACCTTTTCAAATGCCGCTTTATGTTTTTTGAGATAGAGAGATCAGAATTGCACACAATACTCAAGGTGCGGTGCCTTCTATGGAGTGATACAGAGGCATTATGATATCCATTGTTTTATTTTCTATTCCTTTCTTAATAATTTCTAACATTCTGTTTGCTTTCTTGGCTGCCGTTGCACACTGAACAGAAGATTTAAATGTATTGTTTATGAACACCCTTAGATCCTTTTCTTTGGTGGTGACTTCTAAAATGGAACCTTGCATTGTACCTATTGTTTGGGTTATTCTTCACTACATGCATCACTTTGCATTTGCTCACATTAAATTTCATCTGCCATTTGGATTCCAAGTCTCACAAGCTCCTCACAGTCTTACAGTCCATGTGCGATTTAACATCTGAATAATTTGGTGTCATCTGCACATTTAATCACCTCGCTTATTGTTCCCAATTCAAGATCATTTATAAATATGTTAAAAAGCACTGGTCCCAATACAGATGGTATGATTTTTGTGACCCCAGTGATTTATGATGTAAAACTGAGGTTTTTAAGCCATTTTTATCATCACAGACTCACTTGAATTACGTATAGCTAGGACTTCTATTCTTAGGTATTTATCAAATATTAAAATAGGTGATTTATTTTCCAGCTAATGACGGGTTCTTTGACAGTACAAAAAAATCTATATTTCTCCATGAACAAGCAGGAAATAAGTCCTCACATATGGGTGACATTACCGATGGAGCCCCGTACAGGAATGTTCCCCAGTTTCCAAATGAAGATTTTGGGAGGCACACCGCTCATGCACACCTGCCTTCCCGCCAGTCGTGGCACCATCTTCTTTTTTTCCACAGAGCCCTTACGACATGTTCCTGTATACCAAGTTTTCTTTTCTTGGCCCTTCTGAGCTATTTTTTTTCTGCCTTTCTTACTGCCTGTTTTCGATTTAGTCGGTCTTGCTAACATAGGTTCCTTTTTTCTTTCTTTTTCTCGTCTTTTGACGTTCTTGTCCTCTCCAGGGATTTTTTTCCAACCTACAGCAATTATTGAGTTTAATTTTGCTGCGGCGGTGTTTTTTGACATGTCTAAGCCAGCTAGTGGATTCAAAAAATCCACCAAATGTAGCAGGACCTCTCAGTCAAAGACTGACACAACTGGTGTTTATAGTGTGTTGGACCCAATCATCAGTCTGCGGCCTGCAATTTGTGCTTGCAGATGATGTGACAGGGACTGAAGGGTTGGGAAAAATAGAAGTCCCTCTTCGGCTCATCGGATTCAGCATCCTTGGCCAAGACAATGACGCTGATGCATTACAAGAATTCTTCTGAGGCTTCCCCAGGAAGGGAAGCACGTGCCCAGTCAGAACCAGGGAGCCTGAACAGCGAGAGGAGTCTCTGATGAGACCTCATTGAAGTCAAACGGTGAGCATCAGGTTAAATCCAGGTGCATCATCATCACCACCCTTCTTAACATGATGCAGTGAGTGATGACTGGGAGCGGCCAGGCAAGCTTCCTCGACGGAAGGAATCGACCCCCAGAAAGGAGTTGACTCCCATTACCCGGGAGGGCAGCTGGTTATCTCCCGATGTACCGATCATTGTGAAGTCCCACCCAAGGTATCGATGCAGGTGACTGCAGCTGTGGCACTGGCCCCCTCGCAAGGTGGTAGTGCTAGAGGAACGCCTTCAAGCCCTCGATGTTCACTTGGCGGTGATTCTAACCTTACAATATACAGGCTTTGTGGCATTGGCATCATAAGCACTGCAATCCATCCAATCCTTCCTGGAGACCAATGTGCTGCCTGCCAAGGCAGGCGCATTGGGTGGGAGGTTGAAATCTACATCAGTTCTCATGTCCATCTCCCTATCCAGGGCATCAGTCTGCCCATGGGCACCAGCGCTCGCATGCAGAGTGGCACGGGTTCCACCAATGTCTGCCGTCTCCCAGGTCGCAGAGCTGGCAGCAGGAGGAGATCTGGCATTACTTCGACTTCCTCTTGGAATCTGAATCAGAGTGGGAGACCGAATAGGAATCGACTGTCGGACATCCAGTCTCCTGACCTCCCATCCGATCTGTCGCCGCCTCCCAAGTGGTGAAAGCCTCCTCCGGAGGACATGTCCTTTCAGAACTTTGTCTGGAACTTGGCCAAGGCCATCCCCTTCTCACTGGAATTGGAGGAGGAACAGAGGGCAAAGGAATTGGAACTCCTCCAGTAACTCTTGTCTCCCAGGGAGGCAGTGACTGTATCTTTGCACCACATCCTGCAGCAGCTGCTGCAGTGGCTGTGGGAAACTTTTCTCATGGTTCCAGTCATCAGCCAGAGACTTGACTCCTTGTACCGGGTCCAGAAGACCTCGGGCTTTAGGAAGCCTCAACTATGACACAACTCTCTAGTGGTAGAGTCAGCCCTGAAGTGGGTTAAGAGCATCAAGACCATTCTTCCATGCCCTCGGGCCAAGGGACTCGTGCCCTTCGGGAGAAAATATTGAGGTTCCATGCTGATGGCCAGGGTCCTGGACTACAAGACCTATATGAATATGTTTCTGAAGGACATCATGCTGGACCTGACAGAATTTGCCACCCATGTCCCCATTGATCGCTTTGAGACCTTTCGGGCCCTAGTGTGCCATAGCAAGGACTGTTCTAAATCCATGGTGAGTGGCACCTATGATGCCGTTAAGTCCGCTGGCAGATTGGGGACAGTGGGTATTGCCGCCTGCTGGCTGGTGTGGCTACAATCCTCCGACCTCAAACAATGAGTCCAGGACAAGTTAGCTAATGTCTTCTGCTGGGGAGAGAACCTCTTTAGGAAGCCGGAGGAGGAGAAGGCAGAGGAGCTCAAGGAGGAGTATACAACCCTCTCTAGGCTCTCGAAGAAGATCACGGATCCCTCGCAGAAGAAACATAAAGGCAAAAAGGCCTTCTGCCTGCACCTGTGTCAGTATTACCCGGCCCAGCCAAGGGAGAAAGCTCCAATTACTCAGCCAGCCCTGTAGCCCAAGCCAGAGGGTAGGCTTTTGACTGGTTCCTCAGGAGTTTAGCCAGCCAGCTGCTGTCTGCTGAGGTACCTCCTCAGATAGGGGGGCAGCTCATCCATTTTGCACTGTTAACTGACCTTGCTATCGAGCCAGTCTCCCTAGCTCAGGTTGGATGGGGCTTCTGTTCCAGGTACTTCTGGTTCCCAAGAAGACTGGAGGGTTCAGGCCAATCCTGGATCTATAAACTTCAACCGGGTCCTGGTGTGCAAGAAGTTTAAGATTGTCTTGCTGGGGACTCTGCTCCCATACCTTCTACAGGATGATGGCTATGCTCCTTGGATCTAAAGGATGTGTACCCACACATCCTGATCCACCCAAATCACAGGCAATATCTTTGGTTCGTGCTGAGAGGCCAGCACTATCAATACCGCCTTAGTGTCTCTTGAGGACATCAGGTCTTTGCTGAGCATCTATGTGAAGCATTACAGATTGCATGTGGGAGCTGGAGCTGATGGTGCCTATAGCAGGACAGATCTGTCCTGAGTTTTCTTCCTCCCACCCTGGAGCCTGACAGCTTGGATATATCCCACACGTCTGAACCAGTCTAGCAGAATTATAAGAGAGGAGAAATTTTGCATATCTGATAATTTTATTTCTTTGAATCCTGCTAGACCAGTCTAGGACCCACCCTAGAAGACTGTTTATACAGGTTGGGAAGCCCTGCTGCTTTTTGATTCCATTGTCAGTATCGGTTCCTGATGCAGAGACATTTATGGTAAGAGAGCCAAGTATTCTTATTAAGCAACATTTCAACCTTGCAACATATATCTTGAACATGTGTTTCAGAGTCTTTCAGCCTTGCTTTCTGCTTAGAAAGTTTAGTACAGGCTTCTCTCATTGCTGTACTAGAGGCTATACCTAGAAAAAGTGCTGAAGTCTGCCTCTACCTGCTGGCCAGGGAGCATAAAGCACATGTATGCACTGGTCTCGCAGGATTCAAGGAAGGAAAACTATTAGGTATATAAAATCTCTTTTTTTTTCTTCTAATCCTTCTGCAATATTACTCACAAAAGATAATGAACAGAATCTGCCCCAGGAGTGATCCTTGAGGAACTGTGCAATTGTCTCATCTTTTTTCCAGCAAATTCCATTTACTGCCACCCTCTCTTTTTGTCACCTGGGGGGGGGGGGGGATATTCAGTAATGGCAACTAATGCTGTTACAGCAGCTAGCTGTTGCCATTGAAAAGTGAACCCAGATATTCAATGTCAGGGTCATATCGGGCCATCGGCATTGAATATTTGGGTTGGCTGGATTGTGCTTTTGCAATCCAGTCAGTGGTGATATTCAGCCACTGTCTGGATTGCAGAAGCGGCTAAAGTTAGGACAGCCATTCAGCTGTGCTAACTTTAGCTGATTAGGGCTAAGTGGACAATGTCTGAATATCACTGCTGCCCGGTTATCCCTGGGTGCTGCCTCTGCTCTGCTACTAGAATGCCCTGACACTAGTCGTCTGGCATTAGGGCACTTAGAAGTTGCAGCCAGGGGTATTCATCTGAATATCCCACTGAGTGCCATTTAGGCCAGGGCTCAACAAACTGGAGGGCAAGAACCCTTTTGTCTGCCTGAGGGAGATTGATCCCTGCAGGCAGAAGAGAAGGGGATGGCTTTAATCATGGCCATGATGCCAGCAGTCTGCCTGAGGGGATCTGATCTCCCGGAGGCAGACAGCCAGCATCGCGGCCAAGATCACAGGCATCCCCTTTTCTTCTGCCTGAAGGAGATCAGATTTACATGGGCAGAACAGCTGGAGAAGGCCAGGATCCCCAGTCTGGAAAGCAGAAGAGAGCTGATGGGGACAACAATTAACTTTTTTAAGACGGGAGGGAGGGAGGGAGGAGTAAAACTGCAAAAACTTCAAGGGCTAGTAACAAAAACAAAGGAAGAGGGTAGTGGAATATAGGGCAGGAGGATATGAGTGCTAGGGGGGGGGGGAGAAGGAAAGAGATTCTGGTAGAGGAACAGAGTGGGGAGGGGTTGAAGAGAGGAAGGAAGAATGCAAGGTGTTGGATTTTAAAGGGATGACATCATGGGGACAAAAAGGGGAAAAAGGTACAATGTGTATTTGCTGAAAGGTGGATTCCCCTCCTCCCAGAACACACACACACACAAGCACCCCACACCACACGCAGGCACCTTACCTCAATAGGACAGACATGCATCCCACAGCTCCACACTACGCACACATGCACACATACAGTCAGCTCACCTCTGCACATCATACACATAGACTCCCCAGCTCTGCAGTACACACACACACATATGCACTACAGACCTGCACCTCACCCACACAAAGGCACCCGCACCAAACACCCAAATGATATGTGCTATTGTAGTAGTAGTAGTAGTAATAGCAGTTAGGAGTGGAGGAGTGGCCTAGTGGTTGGGGCAATGTACTTCAGGCCAGAAGATCGGGGGTTCAAATCCCACTAGAGGACAGCAACCTTGGGCTGGAAGGACTGGGGTGTCTAGTCCCACAGGTGCTCCTTGTGGTCTTGGGCAAGCCACTTAACCCTCCATAGCCCATGTTCCCTGTAAAATAGTTATCTCCAAGTTATAATGCCCTGTTCAATGTAAACCACACTGACACAGAATAACATGGTATATAAGAGAATATAAATAAATCTAAAAATAACACACAGTGTAGGAACTCTGGCACTGTTCTCATGAGACTTGAGAACATGAGACTAGTGCAAGAAGCAACTGGTGGCAAGCACAAGGAGATTACAAGCACTGGCTCCTAAAATTTTGGTCTGGCACCTGAATCCACACAAAATGTTGTCAAGGCACGATTTAGGTGCCTAAATGGCTTTGAATTTCCATCCCCTAGTTTCTAATCCATTTCACCACCTTGGGTCCTAATTTTGGGCTTCTCAATTTATTTATGAGTTTCCTATGAGGAACTTGCTGAAATCTGAGTAGATCACATCTAATGCATGCTCTCAATCTAGTTCTCTGATCACCCAGTCAAAAAAAAATCAGTTTGATTTGTTTGGCATAATCTGCCTTTAGTAAAACCATGTTGCATCAGGTCTTGCAACCCACTGGATTGTAGAAAGTTCACTGTCCTTTCTTTCAGTAGTGTCTCCATTACTTTTCCAACCACTGAAGGCCTAATTAGCCTGTAGTTACCCTCCTTTTCTGTTACTAATTTTGTGAAGAGGGACAACATCAGCCCTTCTCTCGTCTCCCAAACGGTATTAAACATACTTTTAAGAGGAACTGCCAGAACCTCTCTGAACTCCCTCCATATCCTAGGGTATATCTCATCCAGCCTCATGGCTTTATCCACTTTTAGCTTGCATCTGGGCTGTAATAGCAGTCTTTCCCCTTCTTTTCTGTCCGCAGGAGATCGGATCCCCACAACAGAACAACAGAACAGGAGAAGAAGCAGGCCGCCCGCAGGGATCAGAGCTGGTTGGGACTTGCAATAAAAAAAAATGATTAGATGGGAGGGTGGGATGAACTTAAACTTTAAAGGAACAGAAACTGGGGTGGGGGGGGGGGAAGAGGATGGAAGGAATACAGGACAGGAGGGTGGGAGTAATAATTGGGAGAGAGTCTGGAAGGGGAACAGAATTGGAGGCAGGGAAGGAAGAGTGAAAAGTTAAAGGGATGCCTACATTGGGACAAAAGGGTGCAATGCTTATTTACCTAACAGTGCATTCAGGCCAGTCCAAGTGTTTCTGCTGCCCTAAGCAGAAACCCTGGCCTCATTGCCCCCCCCCCCCCACCCTGCTGCTGCAGATCCCTGCTGACGCAGGGAGGGGGAGGTGGACAGCGGCAGTATTTCCAAAAGTGGAAGTTTTTTGCAGCCGCTTTTGGAAATACTGCCACTGTCCACCTCCCCCCCCCCAATGGATTCGGTGGCAACTGGAGGGGGGGTGGCACAGCTGCCCATGTGTGCTACTGCCATCGCTGCCCATGTGTGCTGTTGCGGCCCACCTGGGCTAGCCACCTAGCTCGCCTAATGGATGGGTCGGCCCTGGGTGCATTCCCTTACCTCAAGAATACACACACACGCAAGCAATACCACACTACACAAAAGCACCCCACTTCTGTAGGAGAGATACACACTCCAGCTCCACACTACATACACATACAGGAACCTCAGAGCTGCAAAGCTCACACACATATGCACTGCAGCCCTGCACACCACCCACACAAAGGCACTGACCTCCACATCATCCCATGAACAGACTGGCACACCCACACAGACACTTGCTGTCTGAAGCTATAACTGTTGTTCATCAAAAGATGACACATGGTGTGAACTCTGGCACTGGTCTAACGAGACTTGAGGACATGAGACCAGCACCAAAAAATCTGGTGGGGAATGAGTAGGGCATGAGCACTGGCTCCTAAGATTTTGACCTGGCTCCTAAATCAAAATTTGTCAAGGCCTGCGCTATATTCTTTTTTTAAACATGGCAGCTAGGATTGCACACAATAGTCAAGATGTGGTCACAACATGGAATAATATACAGATGTTATAATATCCTTAGTTTTATTCTCCATTCCTTTTTTTGATTCCTAGCATTTTATTTGCTTGCTTGGCCACCGCTGCACACTGAGCAGAGGATTTTAAGGTATTATCCATGATGACACCTAAATCTTTTTGCTGGGTGGTGATTCCTAATGTGGAACCATGCATCATATAACTATAATTCTTCAGGAACAAGCAGGAAGACAGTCATCACATATGGGTTACATAAGTGCCGATGGAGCCTGCATGGAGCATTTCCCCATCTTTCAAAGAAAGCCTTTGGGACATGCTACCAAGCATGCATGGTCCCCTTCCCGCCCAACAGTGCCATCTTGCTTAGTCTCCTTTTTTCCGTGGAGCCAACAGACGCCCTCCTGTTTCCCTGGAAAAGATTCCTGCTAATAACTTTTAAGGATATCTTTTCCCGGTTTGCATACCGGTTCCTCTTCCTGCCTCGAGCTGGCGCTGGACCCAGTGCTATTCTCGGCTCCTTTCCCCTTTTTTTGATTGAGGCTTGCCTCGACTGGCGTTTGTGCCTTTTTTCACCTGTGGGTCGTTGACCACGGCCAGGTGCTCTCCACCATGTCTCCTGGTGAGTTAAAAAAATGTGACCGCTGCAGTCAAACCATGTCAGTCACTGACACTCATGACTGCTGCCTATTCTGCCTGGGGCCAGGCCATGATGCCTGAGACAAATAAAAAGAGGTTACAGTTGCAGGAGAAACTGTTCCCAAGGTCTGACTCGGCACTGGCTTCCCTGACGCTGAGCTCCAAGCTCAGCATTTCTCATGAGGCCCGAGCATCCTCTGAGTCCCGCAGTGGCAGCTCCTCCGAGAAGACCCCAGACCCTGATAGAGAGAAGAAAAATCCTCAAAGTCCGTTGAGGTTTCACTGGAGAAATCCGGTGAAACCACTCGGAGGGACTCAGGCGGCTCCGAAAAGCGCCCTACCAAGGTTCTCAAAAAGGATTACTCGGCCGGCGGAGCCTGTGCGAGGTTTCTCAAGACTGTAGTCCTCGTTGAAAACCAGAATGGCAGCCCTGGAGCAGAACATCATTTCTATCCTGGTTCTGCAGCAGGCAGTGATGGCTGGTTCGTCCGCATCATCTGCCCTGACGACCGAGCCCCCGACTGTGGGGGAGTCCTCGGTCATTAAGCCGAGCTCCAAGCGCCGCCAGCCTTGGGTAAGTCCTCAGCACCAGTGGAGGTCTCAGTCCCATTCGTCGGCCATCCGATCCTCCCTGGCCAGTTTCCACGACTCAGACCCCAGGTCCTCTGGAGGCCCCTGGCACCTCAGTGCTGGCCACGAGGCAAGGAGTCGCAGGGCCTCAGATTCATAGTCACCCCTCGACTCTAAGTGGGAGACTGATGACACGGCATCCCCGGAAACCAGATGGCACCGAGGCATCCCCTAAGACCTGACTCCACCAGCACCCCAGCACCATTACCCTCTGGAGGATGTGGCCTTCCACGATTTTATCAAGGATATGGCCAGAGCCCTCTCAGTGCAAACCGAGGCAGAGGAAAACCCGTGCATCGAAGAACTGGAGACTCTCCAGTATGAGTATCCACCCAAGGAAACTCTCACGGTGCTGGTGCAGCCAGTTCCCAAGCGGCTACTTCTTAGGATGTGGGAGACCCTGGCATCGGTGCTGGTGGTCAGCTGGCACCTTGATACAATGGACCACGTCCAGAAGGACCTGGGGTTCAACAAACCTGAGCTCCCACATAACTCCATGGTTGTCGAGTCAACCATGCAAAAACTTAAGAGCCAAAGAACCACTCTCCTGTCCCCCCTGGAAGGGATGCTAGAGCCCTCGACGTCCTTGGGCGCAAGTGTTACCAGGGCTCGATTCTGGGGTGTCTGATCCAGGCCTATGAGTTATACATAGGCATGTACCTGAAGGCCCTAACCCAGGAGCTGGCCAGGGAACGGGGCTGGCCAGGGAACCCCTCCAATGGTTCCAGTCTCTGACCTCCAGGATCAAGGACTGCTCGAAGTTCTTCTCCCGGGTGGCCTACGATGGCATCGAGTCAGCAGCCCGAGTAGCAGCGGCCAGCATTGGTGCTCGGCGCCAAGACCTCAAGCAATGGGTCTAAGATGAGCTGCTTGATGTCCCCCTGCATCTGGGAGAACCTGTTTGGCAAGTCTATGGCCTACAAGGTGGCCGAGATTGGGGTCAATGTGGTGACCCGACAGAGGCTCTCAAAAAAGATCTCATCCTTTCCCCGTAAGAAACCATCCTGAGGAAAAACGGGCAATCCCAACAAAATCACCACTACCAGCCCTTCTCGGGCCAACAACAGAGTTCTCACCATAAAAGCAAGGCCATGGAGCCCAGAAACCAAAGGCTCAGAAGCACCAGGCCCCAGCTCCCATCCAAACCAGGGGGAGCTTTTGACTCTCAGGGCAGGGCCTCCCCTCCCTCGAGAGAGCTTCACCAGCCCACAGGGGGCCACCTGGCATTCTTTGCCCATAGCTGGGCCAAGATCACCATAGACCAATGGGTACTCCAAGTGGTAAGGAAGGGATACCTCCTTCACCTACAGCAGGTACCATCCAGATCCTTTCCAGGGAAGCCGGTATGACCTCTCCTTCACCAGACCCTTCTGCTCTCAGAGCTCACAGGTCTGCTAAGGGACAATGCAGTAGAGCCTGTACCCAAGCACCTATGGGGAAAAGGCTTCTACTCCAGATATTTCCTTGTCCCAAAGAGAACTGGGGGCCTCAGGCCCATACTAGACCTGAGAAACCTAAACAAATTTCTAGTGAGGGAGAAGTTCAAGATGCTCTCCCTTGGAACACTGCTGTCTTACCTCCACCAGGGAGATTGGCTGTGCTCCTTGGATCTAAAGGGTGTGTATGCACACATCCTGATCCACCCCTCCCACAGGCAGGAATCTACGGTTCGTGGTGGGAGGAGGGCACTACCACTACAGGGTGCTACCTTTCGGCCTCGCCTCCTCGCCAAATGCTTGGCGGTGGTAGCTGCCCACCTGTGCCTACAAGCGGTTTTCATTTTCCCCTACCTAAATGACTGGCTAATTAGGGGTGGTGCAGCCTCAGAGGTCAGTCAGGCTGCAAAGCGTACCACCCTCCTTCTGCAGCACCTGGGGTTCATCATCAACTACCCGTAATCTTATCTCTCCTCAGCACAAAGCCTGGAGTTCAAAGGTACTTAGTTGGATATGTTACAGGTCAAGGCATCCTCCCAAGAGGAAGGGCAGAATGCCTCAAGCAACTGGCAGAAGAGCTGCAAAGCCACCAATCGATACCGGCTCATCTCCTCCTCCACCTACTGGGCCATATGGCCTCGATAGTCCACGTGATATTCTCAGCCCACTTGCATATGCAGACAGCCCAGCGGTGCCTCTGCTCACAATGGACTCAAGCCACGGGCAGGCTACGGGACAGGGCAAGGGTTACCCACCAACTGGCAGAGGCCCTCCACTAGTGGCAAACCTTGTGCTACCTCCAGGCGGGAATGTCCTTCCTAGCACCCGGGCCTCAGACAACCCTGACCACAGACGCTTCCATCCTGGGGTGGGGGGTGCATTGTGAGGACTGCCGTACACAGGGCAGCTGGTCTAAGGAGGTGTTACTCTTACAGATCAGTCTCCTAGATCTCAGAGTGATCTTCCTAGCCTTGCGAGCATTCTTCCACCGCCTGCGACACAAGTCCATACTGATCCAGACGGACAATCAAGTCACCATGTTCTACATCAACAAACGGGGGGCATGGACTCGTACTCCCTCTGCCAGGAGACGGTGGCCCTCCTCTCTTTTGCAGCTCACAACATCATGCTCTTGTGAGCAGCCTATCTCCCAGGCAAAGACAGCTGCCTAGCGGACAGGCTGAGCAGAGTCCTTTGGCCACACAAGTGGCACTTGAACCCCAGGGTGGTCATGAGGCTCTTCCACCTCTCGGGCAGGCATGTGATGGACCGATTTGCTTCTCTGGACAACACGCAGCTGCCTCGCTTCTGCTCACGCCAACTGAACCCGAAGAGAGTACTGGTGGATGCTTTCATGATCTCTTGGGCTGAGGGCCTACTGTATGTGTTCCCACCAACTCCCCTGGTCACCAGGACCCTCTTCAAGATCCAGAGTGAGAGGGCGTCAGTCATACTAATTGCCCCCAGTTGACCGAGAAAGCCCTGGTTTCCACTACTGTTTTCCCTGTCGGTGGCACTTCCAGTCCTGCTGGGCCGAGCTCCAGACCTGTTAGCCCCCACTCTGGGGTCCCTAATGCTACCAGCATGGCTGCTGAAAGAGTAGTACTGGCCCCTTTCAACCTTCCGAGAGAAGTCGAGGATATCCTACTGGCCTCCTGAAAATCCTCCACCAGACGAGCCTACAGCTTGTGGTGAGGAAAGCACCACTACGCACAGATATGCACAGGGAAATAGAACCTCTACCTTTAATTCTGAATGTGTCAGAGGTTTCCCTAGCAACCAAGAGTCTATGACTCACAAGTTAGTCATTCCTAAGCCCCGCCCACAGCAGCACGTCAGAGGGAAGCCAGACCCTGGTCACATGTGCTGGGAGCAAGGTGTGGCACAGGAAGAGGAACAGTTGAAAAACCTGAGTTTTAGAAACTCAAAGGGGGACGGAGCAAGGGGAGCAAACAGAGCCAAGGAAGCCAGGGAGAGACTTGGACAAGAGAGACACGGAGGACAAGGTCTCAGGCATGGTCTCAGTGAAGGAGCAAGTGAGAGAGTGCTGGCAAGGAATGAAAGAAAGTGTGAAGGAAACACTGGAAGCAGAAGTGTGAGAACGGATGAGAGATTGCTAAAAACAGCTGAGAGAACAAGGAATGAAACGCTGTTGCAATCAGACGGAGTTGCTACAAACAGAAGACAGCATGGCTGGCTCACAGGACAGAGAGAGATACTAAACCCCTTTGGCTCCAGGCAAGTGTGTCTTCCTCCATTCATAGCTAACAAAAGCTTAGAAGAATTAGCTTTAGATTTACAAGCTGATTCTAATCATAAGCAGTGTCCCAGGATAAAGGGGAACCGTTTAGCTAAGTATCCAGTAGCCCAGGTAGCTGAAGAGCTGCTGCAGAAACAAGCCATACTTAAAAGATTAAGTGACTTGATAGAGAAAGAGAATAGCCAGCTCTCATCCCAGCTGCCATTGAATATATGTGATACAGAGAGTATTGAAGATATGGAAATTGCTGATGATGAATGCAGCTCTATTGAAATGCAATGTGCTGTATGCCAAGCTTCTGACAGGGAAGAATGTTAAAACAGAAAGCCATTGAATGAATGCCTGTTTAGAGAGAGAGAAGCCTGATTTCTGAAGACGTCACAAGTAGGTGATAAAGCTGCTGAGTGCTAAGCTCAACTTATAAAGTTAGAAGCTGCTATTAAATGCTCAAGGAACATTTGAAGAATTGTTTGATACAAGAGTTTGGTTCCTATGAAGAGAGCAACCTTTAAAGAAGATAAAAGTTTTGGAAAGAAGTTGTAATTGTGAACAAAGCAAAGTTCTGCTTATTTTTCTTTTGAATTTGTGGCTGTGAAGCAAAAGCCTGTATTTTGGTTTTTCCATTTCCCATCCTGCGTGTAAAGGATTCCCTGAATACGATTAATAAATTTCTCTGTCTATTGCCTAAATCACTGGTTCACAACTCCTTACTTTAAAATGGGACTATAATTCCCAGCAGCCCTCCTGGCAGCCATCTTGGGAAACTTGTTTTAAAGAAAAAGGCGACCTCACCTGGTGTTGGTTATCAACCTGGCCAGCTGGGGGCGACAAGCTTTAAGTGGAGGAAGTTCTCTACCTGGTGTGCAGAAAGAGGGGAAAACCCCTTCTCCTGCCATGTACAAGTAGTTACTCCAATACCTATTGCACCTGTCGCACACCGGGCTGAAGTCTAACTCAGTGTGAGGGTACATCTGAGTGCCATTGCCACTCACTATCACCCTATTGGAGGGAAACCCCTCTCAGGCCAGCCCCTGGTCTCCAGGTTCCTCCGAGGCCTCCTATTATCTATCTTTCTATCTATCTATCTATTAAGCATTTATATAGTGCTGCAGACATACGAAGCGCTATATAGACATGTAGGAGAGACAGTCCCTGCTCATCAGAGCTTACAATCTAGTCAAGACAAAATACAAATTACAAATCAGGGCTAACAATCTAGTAAGACAAAGTATACAAATATTCAGGGAGAAAGCTAGACAGGGCAAAAAGCACAAACACGGCATTTATAATCTAATCAAGTCACAATATAGGAATCAGGATCTGAAAGCAACAGTGAAGAGGTGAGTTTTCAACCTGGACTTGAAGAAGAGCAGGGAGGGCGCCCGGCACACTGACACAGGTAGATTGTTCCAGGTGAAGGGCGCAGCCAGGTGGAAGGAGCGAAGTCTGGAAGTATAAGTGAAGGGCATAGATAGACGTAGATTGTTAGAAGAGCGAAGTTCCCAAGAGGGGATGTTGGGAGAGAGAAGAGATAATAGGTACAGGGGGCTGAAGAGTGAATGCACTTAAAGGTCAGGAGGAGAAGTTTGAACTGGATATGGAAACGGATGGGAAGCCAGTGAAGTGACTTGAGAAGAGGAGTGATGCTGGCGGAAAATTAGTCAAACAGCAGAATGTTGAACAGATTGAAGGGGAAAGAGGTGGTTAGCAGGGAGGCCAGCAAGGAGAAGACTGCAGTAATCAAGACGAGAGGTGATTAAGGAGTGGATAATCGTTTTAGTAGTGACTTCAGAAAGGAAGGGGCGAATTTTGCTGATGTTGTTGAGAAAGAAACGGCATGTCTTAGCTACGAGTTGGATATGTGCGGAGAAAGAGAGAGAGGAGTCAAAGATAACCCCCAAGTTACAGGCTGAGGAGACAGGGAGGATTACAGAGTTATCCACAGAGACTGAGAAAAGGGGAAGAGGAGGGGAGGCATTGGGGGAAAAGATAAGGAGTTCAGTCTTGGCCATGTTCAATTTCAAGCGGCGGTGAGACATCCAGGTAGCAATGTCAGAAAGGCAGGGAGAGTGGGACCTCAACCTCTCCCAGCTAACCAAACTGCCATTCGAGCCCCTAGACACTTTCCACCTGCAGTACCTGTCATGGAAAGTGGTCTTTTTGGTGGCCCAAACATCTGTTCGAAGAATGAGCAAACTCCAGCCTTGGTGGTGGAGCCACCATATACAAGGTTTTATAAGAATAGGGTAGTGATCCGCACACATCCCAAATTCCTCCCGAAGGTGGTATCTCCCTTCCATCTCAACCAGGAGGTGGTCCGCACCACCTTCTTCCCACGGCCTCATGCCGGGAGGAAGGAACTTGTGCTTCATACTCTGGATTGCAAACGGGCCCTGTCCTTCTACCTACAGATTGACCCAGGACCACCGCAAAGCTTCTCAGCTTTTTGTCCTCTTATTGCAATGGCTTTGTCCTTTCTTAGTGTCTCTTCTGCCCCTTTATCATGTAATGGTGCAAAAGGCTCTCATACATGTTGGTTTTGTTCAATTAAACCATGACATTCTATGGGGTATGTTTACTAAACTGTGCTAAAAGAGCAAGTGTTCCGTTAACGCGTGCTAATGTGCTGTTAGCGCGTGTTAATGCCACTTTAGCGTGCGCTAACGGGATCGGCTGCTTAAAGCGTAATGTGGGCGGAGAGTAGGCAGAGAGTAGGGATCAATGGGTGGGGAGTGGGTGGAAACAAAGCCCGGCTCCCTTAATGATGGCATCTTAACACCAGGAACCTTACCGCATATTAAAACCTGTCTGTAAGGGTGCATTTTGAGGAAAGAGAGCCTATTTAAATGTCTGCAATGTGCTGCACAGACAAGGAAGTGATAGCAGTGCCCCATTAGCAGCAACAGCATAGTGCCCAAGTATGAAAGGGCACTATGTTGATGGTGCAAATGGGGCAAAAGAAGATGCATCTGTCTCATGTGATGGGGGCTGTGGGTGCACAGGGTGGACTAGGCAGTTGCCTAGGTGGCACATAAGCACAAAGGACCTGAAAATATGCCAGACTGTGTCAGACCAAGGTCCATCATGCCCATTATCCCGGGTCCAACAGTGGCCAATCTAGGTCACAGGTACCTAGCAGTTTCCCCAAAAGACACACAGCATCCACAATGCTTGTAATGGGGCAAGCACTGCATATCCCAGGTCCTCTTTAACAATGGTTTATGAACCCTCCCCAGGAACCTGTCCAAACATTTTTTAAACCCAGTTACACTAACAGCCTTCACTACATCCTCCTGTAATGAATTGCAGGGTTTGATAACGCGTTGACTGAAATAATATCTTCACCTAGTAGTCCTAAATGGGTTACACTATAGAAGCATTGCATGTCCTCTAGTCTTTTTACATTCTGACAGCATAAACAATTGACTTACGTTTACCTGATCTCCAGGAACAAGCAGGAATGTTGTTTTCACATATGGGTATCGTCAGTACTGACGGAGCCTGTGCGGGAACGCTCCCCAGCGTCCAATAGGAAAGCTTTTGGGAGCATCCCACAGTGCCTGCATGCTGCCTTCCCGCCTTTCCAACTCTCCCTCTTCAGTTTTTTGTTTTCCGTGGAGCCGACAGGATGCGTACCCTGTCACCGCAGAAAAATGTATCCTTATTCTTTTGTTTTTTGTGGTCGCGTCTGCCTTCCTTCGACGTCTACCAGTACCGCCGGTTCTCTTTTCTTCTTTTTAAAAAAAACAAACAAACTAGTTTTCTAAAAGACTTTCTTTCAGGGGCCTTTGCCCTCCCGGGGTTAGGCGCCATTTTGGGCACTAGGCCCATTTTTCTTCAAACACGGAGAAACCAGCTAGTGGTTTCAAGAAATGTTCTAAATGTGGCGGTACCATTTCCATCACTGACACCCATGAATGGTGTCTTAAGTGTTTAGGTCCTGACCATTCTCCATTGGAGTGTCTTTCCTGCAGAAAGATGACCAAGAAGGGCCTGCAGAATAGAGCTGCAAAACTCGGTACCCTTTTTGCCGCAGATACGATGTCAGTTGCATTGATGTCTTCCAGGGCTTCATCTTCCTCCCGTGGATCTCAGGTAACTAAACTTAAGTCTTCTAAGACTGGTCGGTCCTCAAAGGGTAGATCTCCTTCCAAGTATCAAGATGCCACTGGTGTTGCCCTCGAGGAAAGTTCACCGGCAAAACAGCCCCGGCGGGAGGCCTCGGTCTCCAAAGCATTAACGGGGCTCCAGAATGTTCCAGAGGCTTCCACCTCTGCAGAACTACTGGTGCCATGTTCTGGGGTCGTAGCCGCTTCCACCGGTACCGACACCCAGGCATCGGCAGGAGCAATGGATCACAGAATCCTCGCTATCGAACGCAGTCTAGCGGCCCTCTTAGCTGTTTCGGTACCGCTAAGACCGCTACAGACGGTTCCACAGGTATCGGTACTGACACCGAATGCCTTGGCAGATATGCTTCCCCCTTGCCGAGCCTTGAGTCTATCTCAGGTATCGACGGATCGGTACCGAGACACCCCGATACTGACTTTGAGCCATACCGGTACCGTGCGATGCAAAAACACCCGGCGCAGAGATACTTTGAATCATCCAATTTCGATGATTCTGATGACTCTGCCGGTACTAGAGCTATCCTTCCAGAGGATCCATCTCTTTCTCCTCAATGAAGAATGTCTCCTCCAGAAGACATGTCCTTCCAGGATTTTATACGTGATTTAGCTCAAGGTCTTGCAATCACAGTGACTCCAGAAAAGGAACCTAGAGCAGAAGAATTAGAAATTCTTCAGTACCCTAACGCTCCTAAAGAGGCAGCTACTTTGCCTATTCACAGAATCTTGCATGATCTTATGCTAAGAATGTGGGAAACTCCTTTAACGGTGTCTCCACACTCTCGATGACTCGATACCATGTACCGAGTTCCAAGCTGTCCTGGCTTTCAAAAGACTCAGTTACCACACCATTCAATGGTAGTAGAATCGGCGATGCGTAGGATTAAGAGTGCTAAAATACATTCTTCCAATCCTCTGGGCCGTGAATCGAGGACTCTCGATGCCTTTGGGCATCGATGTTTCCAATCCTCCATGTTGGCAGCCAGGATTAGCTCCTACATTCTCTATATGGGAATGTTCCTCAAAGAAGTTACAGGTGACTTGGAGCTCATGAGCCCTCTTCTCCCTGAGGAAAAAAGGGGGAATTCCTTACTCTGGTCAAACATGCCCAGGATGTCTCAAAATGTGTAAACCGTGCAACTTTTGATTGCTTTGAATGCAATAGCAGAGCATCTGCTATTTCCATTGGTGCACGTCGTATTGCCTGGCTTTAGGCATCAGACTTAGAACAATGGGTGCAAGATAAACTGGGAAACATTCCTTGCATGGGAGAAAATCTCTTTGGCAAGGACTGGCAAGACAAGGCTAATCAGATTGAATCTGAAAATACTACCTTGAACAGACTATCAAAGTCTACAGCCAACCCAGCAAAGAAAAAGTCAGTCAAGAAACCCTTTTTCAACAAGAAAAAGAAATTTTACCCATCTTACACCCATCAGGGACACTGTCCAGTTCATGTTCCCCAAAGGGGACAACAACAGAACAGACAGCAGAGGAAGCCACAAGTTCCAAGAGCTCAACCGGCTCAACAGACTCAGCCTCCTCAGGGGCTTTGACACCTTCCTAGAGAACTTAGTTTTTCTGCCCCTGAAAGGTCCAGAACCCCTTACTACTATCCCGGTCAGGTTATGCCAGGTGTCACAAGGTGGACCTATCGGAGCCTGAGAAAATGAAGATCAGCAGGGATGATCAGGGAAGAGATGACAGTGTAAACAGAAAACTGTCAGATGGTTGCTATAGACAACCAGGGCACACGTGGATAAGGGCTAGGAAGACACACCCAGATAGCAAGCAAAGGGAGTTTGCATTGCCTGATAGGAATCAGCTGGGTGGAGGTGGAGCCCAAAGACACCGGCATAAAACACGCTCACAAATAGTTAGAGAGAGAGAGGAGGTGAGCCAACAAGTGTCACAGCAAGAGAGACAGCGGCAAGGGCAGCTGAAGCTGTGGAAAGAATGGAACTGGAATGAAAGAGAGAGAGAAAGAGAGAATGAACTATTGGATCAGCAGGAGAACCAACGCGAAGGTCTGAGTGAGTCCCTAGACCTGTATGAGAAGTGTGGAAATCAGCAGCCAGATACTGTGTGTATGCGTGGAGGGCACGAGAGATGTAGGAAATCTTCCATAGAAGGTAACAAAGCAGGAAATGCTAATAGAGGCTGTTTCCTACCTGAGTGGGTAAAACCCCGAAGTAACAGGAAAAGCCAACATAAAACAAGCTTAAAAGAAACAGAGAATAACTTCTTCCCTTGTGCTAGAAGCTTTAAAAGAAGAGAAGTTTTCTTACCTGAAGAAGCTTGTGATTTTGCTAGCAAGTTTAAACTCCCAACCTGTGATAAGGTTCCGTCTCGAGCAGTGCAATCCAGGGCAGCTGTGTTGCAAGGGCTAGACCCGAGCAAGCTCAGAACATACCACAAATGCTCTAGTAGCAGAGCTAGTGAAGGTTTGAAATATCCTTTTGGTTACCAACAGGGGCAGAGCTCCTATGAGCCCCATTCAAAACCTTATGGTATTTCCCAGCAAGGCATTTGTGCAGAGGGACAGAGCAACTTCCTGTTTGACGGAGCAAACCAGCCTTATCCCTGTGAAACAGCTGATCCTAGAATTAAGGGTTCAGATGAATATGAATTAATGGAATGTGAGAATTCAGATATACCAGTTGTTCCTGAACCAATGGACTGTTCATTATCTGTGATTGACCCAGAGTTCTCTCTAAGGTAAATGGTTGAAGATAACCAGAGTTTAAAGCAGTAGAAGTGAGCTGTGCTGTAGCAACAAAAGAAAAGGCTGTATTAGGAACAGTGAGGCTGTTTAATTCTTTTCTTTTGTTTGTATTTAAAAGCTGAAGTAAGCTATTTTTGTTATACATTTAATTTATGTTATATGCCCGAAGTGGTCTGTTATTTGTTTTGCCAAGAAAGAGAAAAAACCTCGTGGACGGGGAATAAAGCCCTGATTTGGAATTGAAGTGTGTTATGTGGTTCATATAATAGAAAGGTACAACTACCACTCTCAGAGGGCCAGGCAAGGCTGCCTGCAGTACTGACAGAGCCAAGAGGAGGAATCATCAGGCAATACCTGACCCCACCGATAGGGCCCCTGGGGGTGTGACACAGGTTATGCCAACTCAAGCACATTGTTAACACTGTTGCATTCTCAGAGGTTCTACCTGTTCTTGGTAAAGGGACAAAAAGACTGCATCGCATTAACAGCTTTAATACATGGCTCCAGACCTGGTGCAAAGAAGAAGGATTCGGATTTATTGGCAACTGGGACAACAGATGAACCAACAAGAGACTATACTGTGCTGATGGACTACATCTCTCTGCCAAAGGGAAAAGAGTCCTAAGTGAAAAATTCAGGCAGTATGTGGACATGCATTTAAACTAGGAAAAGGGGGTGACGGATGTGGAAGGTCAACATCTGCCTGCCACCCCCAACAAAAGCAGAACATCAGAAACAGCCACACTTTTAAACCACACATCAAAAACATGTGGGAGGAAGTGGGCAGAACAAAATCAATGCAAAGTATACACAAGCCAGGAAAATGCTGGAAAGCAATGAGCACAAATGCTCGAAGCTTAGCCAACAAAATTCCAGACCTGGAAGCCCTAATGGTGGAAACGGATTTGGACATTGTGGCCATTACAGAAACATGGTTTAATGAATCACATGATTGGGATATAGCCATAGCTGGCTATAATCTATTCAGAAGAGACAGAGAAATGGAAAAGGAGGAGGAGTAGCCTTGTATGTCAAAAGCAATATTAAAGCTACTGAAATGCAGGGGACATGGGGAAAAGAAGAAGCGCTCTGGATTGCGTTGGAAAGAGGAGATGGCACTGTCATCCATATTGCTGTAGTCTACAGACCTCCGACTCAAAGTGAAGAGAGAGACAATGAATTGATTATAGATATTGCCAAGATAGCAACAAAGGGGGAAGCAATCATATTGGGTGACTTTAATCTACCTGATGTGGATTGGATTACTCCTTCTGCACATCTGGAAAGAAGCAAAAAAATTGTGGATGCTCTCCAAGATGCATTATTTAGACAAATGGTGATGGAACCAACCAGGGAAAGCTCAACGCTGGATGTAGTGCTCACCAACGGTGATAGTGTGTCAAATGTCTGCGTGAGTGCCCCTGTGAGCAACAGCGACCATCACACGGTGTGGTTTGAAATAAAAGCCATGGTAAAGGCCAATCATAGGAAGCTCAAAGTCCTAAACTTCAAATACACTGACTTCAATAAAATGGCAGAGTATTTAAAGGAGGAGATGACGGGGTGGGAGGAGATAAAGGAAGTGGAATTGCAATGGGCTAAACTAAAGGAGGCAATAAAAGGGGCAACAGATAAATATGTAAGAAAAGTAAATAAAAGCAAGAGGAGAAGGAAACCTATTTGGTTTTCCAAAGAGGTGGCTGCTCATATAAAGGCAAAAAACACAACTTTTGCAAAATTCAAAAGCTTGCAAACAGAAGAACACAGAAATGAATACAGGATCCAACTCAAAGAGTCTAAAAGAGTAATAAGGATAGCAAAATCAAAGGCAGAGGAAAAGATGGCTAAAGATGTTAAGGGTGGCAACAAAAATTTCTTCAGGTATATTCAGGAAAGGAAAAAGATCAGAGTTGGACTTGCAGGACTCAGAAGTGCTGGGGAAGGACTCGTGGAAAGTGACACTGAAAAAGCGAAATTGCTAAACAATTACTTCTGCTCTGTGTTTACTAAAGAAGATCCTGGAGATGGACCAGCTGTGACTCCCAAATATAAAAATGGGAATGAAGTAGATACCACACCATTTACAGAAGAAGAGGTGTTAGAACAACTTGCTAAACTGAAAGTGGACAAAGCCATGGGACCGGATGGGATACATCCCAGGATACTGAAAGAGCTCAGAGAGGTTCTAGCAGGACCGTTAAAGGTTGTCTTTAACAGATCCTTGGAAACAGGAGAGGTTCCTCAAGACTGGAGAATGGCTGATGTTGTACCTCTACACAAAAGTGGTGACAGGGAAGAAGTGTCAAACTACAGGCCCGTGAGCCTTACCTCAGTGGCGGGAAAAGTAATGGAGGCGCTCCTGAAAGAGCGAATAGTGAACTTTCTCAAAACCAACAGGTTGCAAGACCCGAGGCAACATGGTTTTACCGAAGGACGATCTTGCCAAACAAATCTGATTGAGTTCTTTGACTGGGTGACCAGGGAACTAGATCAGGGGCATGCGATGGATGTCATCTACCTGGATTTCAGCAAAGCCTTTGATACTGTTCCTCATCGGAGGCTTGTCAACAAACTCAGTAGCTTGGGGATGGGTCCCAAGATAGTAAACTGGATTAGAAATTGGTTGACTGACAGACGACAGAAGGTGATTGTACATGGAGCTCACTCGGATGAGAGGAAGGTGATTAGCGGGGTGCCCCAGGGTTCGGTCCTGGGCCCGGCACTGTTCAATGTATTTGTGAGTAATATTGCTGAAGGACTGAATGGAAAAGTCTGTCTTTTTGCAGACGACACGAAAATTTGCAACAGAGTGGACTCCCCCGAGGGACTGGTTAACATGAAGAAAGATCTACAAAAGCTGGAAGACTGGTCTAATGCTTGGCAACTACGATTTAATGCAAAAAAGTGTAGTGTCATGCACTTGGGTAGCAGAAATCCAAGAGAAATGTACATGATAGGGGGCGAAAGGTTGGTATGCACGGTTCAGGAGAAAGACCTTGGTGTGATTATCTCTGATGATCTCAAGGTGGCAAAACAGTGCGACAAGGCGGTGGCAAAAGCCAGGAGGATGTTGGGTTGCATACAAAGAGGGATTACCAGCAGAAAAGAAGAGGTACTTATGCCACTGTATAGGTCACTGGTGAGGCCTCATTTGGAATACTGTGTTCAGTTTTGGAGACCATATCTTGCAAAGGATGTAAAAAGACTGGAGACTGTTCAGAGGAAGGCGACCAAAATGATTTGGAGCCTGCGTCAGAAGCCTTATGAGAAGAGACTTGAAGACCTAAATATGTACACTTTGGAGGAAAGGAGGGACAGGGGAGATATGATTCAGACCTTTAAATACTTAAAGAGAAATGATGAACAAACAAACCTCTTCCAAAGACGGGGAACCTGTAAAACTAGAGGGCATAACATGAAGCTGCAAGGGGGTACATTGAAAGGCAATATCAGGAAATATTTTTTCACTGAAAGGGTGGTGGATGCTTGGAATGCCCTCCCAATGGAAGTGGTAGGGGTGAACACGGTGACGGAATTCAAAAAGGCATGGGACAAACACAGAGGATCCCTTTACAGCAATAGGATAAAAACAAAATAAACAGTACCATCTAACTTCTGAACCATATAACGTCTCAACAAATAGGGGTGTCCTACATGGAGTGGTAGGTTTACCCCTGAACAAGGATATGGGGAGGGGTGGCCTGCACGGAGCAACAGGTGCACCTGCTCTTGCCATCTTGCTGGGCAGACTGGATGGACCATGCTGGTCTTTATCTGCCATCAACTACTATGTTACTATGTTACTAGAAAACTGGACTCTGTCCATTGTACGAGAGGGGTACAGACTTCATTTTCACAGTATGCTCCCTCCTACAATGATAAGACAGTTCAATTCTCAGGTCCCTGCCACCAATCTCTTGGGTCAGGAGGTCACATCACTTCTTGCTCAAGGAGCAATAGAAGAGGTACCCATACCACAACAGGGTACGGGATTCTACTCCCCCTACTTTCTCATACCAAAGAAAACAGGGGGATACAAGCCTATACTAGACCTCAGAGAATTAAACAAGTATCTGTTCCGGGAAAAATTCAAAATGATCTCCCTCGGAACACTCCTGCCATACCTTCAGAGTCAGGACTGGCTATGTTCTCTAAATCTAAAGGATGCATATACGCATAGTCTCATCCATACAGATCACAGGAAATTCCTTTGATTCCTTTTCCAGGGAAGACACTTCCAATACAGGGTTCTTCTTTTTGGTCTGGCTTCTGCCCCAAGAGTCTTCATGAAATGCATGGCAGTAATAGCAGCATTCCTGAGAACTCTAGCAATATTCGTCTTCCCTTACTTAGACGACTGGCTCATTCGAGCATCAACAGCTCCAGAAGTCAGCTTTGCTTTTTCTCGCACCATGCAAATCCTTCGATACTTCAGACTGGTCATAAACCTCCCAAAATCTCATCTCCCCCCTTTTCATTCTCTAGAATTCATAGGGGCTCGTCTGGACACAAGGCAGTCAAGGGCTTTTCTACCACAGCCACAGTGTCTTCATATAGTACAGCTGGTCTCCCAAGTAGCTATGAAGGTCTTCCTGACTGCTCGGAAGATGCTTCAGCTTCTGGGGCATATGGCATCCATGGTCCATGTGGTTCCCTATGCTCGCCTTCATATGCGAGTAGCCCAGTGGACCCTATCCTCTCAGTGGACACAGGCCTTGGGTCGGTTAAGGAACAAAATCAGAAACTCCATACGTCTCATTTTGTCCCTACAATGGTGGTAGTCACTGGAAAACTTTCTCGTGGGTTCTCCTTTCCAGCAGCCTCTATGCCAAACCACCCTAACAACAGATGCATCCAAGTTGGGTTGGGGGGCTCACTTGCGCGATCTATCAACTCAGGATCTCTGGACCCCACAGGAGGCTTGTCTTCACATAAACCTCCTAGAGCTCAGAGCCATCTTCCATTCTGTTCGAGTTTTTCAGGCCCATTTCAGCTACAAGACAGTTCTGGTCCAGACCGACAATCAAGTAGCCATGTTCTATGTGAACAAGCAGGGCGGAACAGGCTCTCTGTCGTTATGCAACGAAGCTTTGTGACTGTGGGCCCTCACCAGAGAGCTTCAAATCCACCTTCTAGTGGTATATCTTCCGGGCATTCAAAATCTTTGGGCAGACAAACTCAGTCGAATACTGCTGCCACACGAATGGTCTCTGCACTCAGACCAGCTTGCTCGAATGTTTCGAATCTGGGAAATGCCAGATATAGACCTCTTTGCAAGTCCACAGAATGCCAAACTTCCCTGATTCTGTTCCAGAATTCCATCTCAAAACTGTCAGGCAAGGGATGCTTTCCTCATCCATTGGGGTCGGGACTTCCTCTATGCCTTCCCACCCATTCCCCTCATTCCCAAAACTTTGTTCAAGCTTCAGAGAGACGGAGGTCATATGATACTCATAACTCCACATTGGCCACGGCAGACGTGGTATCCTCTGCTTCTGCGTCTCTCTCAAGCCACACCTCTGGAGTTGGGATGCGCTCCAGATCTTCTTTCCCAGGAGAACGGGATGCTATTGCACCTGAATTCCCAGTCCCTGCACCTCAGGGCCTGGTTACTGAAAGCCTAGGCTTCCCGGATATCAACTTATCTCAACAGGTAAAGGATATCCTTGTGGCTTCCAGGAAGCCTTCCACAAGGCGATCCTACACCTTTAAGTGGAAGAGATTCTCTGTATGGTGTTCTCAAAGGGAACATAACCCCCATTCAGTGCCTGTCGAATTGCTTCTGGAGTACCTACTCCATTTATCAAATTCTGGTCTTAAAACCAATTCAGTAAGGGTCCATCTTAGTGCCATTGCAGCTTCTCGCAAACCTCTGGATGTAGAATCTATTTCCTCTCATCCACTCGTAGCAAGATATATGAGAGGTCTACTCTTAACAAAACCTCCCATTAAGCCACTTGGTTTGCAGCTTGTCGTGCTGTGAGGGCTTGCGTGCATCAGTGATGCTGAGAGCTAAACTATCGGTAGTTTAACTACTGGCAGGGTCTCCCAAGATGGACAGGTCTCAGCTGAGGTGCCAGACCAAGACAAACCACCCATCTGGGCAGCAGCAGAATGGGACAGTGTTGACAGCGGAGGATCACATTTTTGTGACAACGGCAACAACACCAAACTTAAACTGCGCGGAAGAAAGGCCCGGCAATCTACTTCTGTATCTTGCCATGAAAACCCAATGGATAGTTACAACAAAACAAATTATGCTATGGTGCTGGAAGATGAGACCCCCAGGTCAGAAGGCACTCAACTAGCTACTGGGGAAGAGCTGAAGACTTTTCAGAGTAAAGCCAGCATTTATGATGTGGTTGGATCAAAGCCCTCGGGAAGTCTGACTGCTGATGTAGCTGCGCATGAAATGAGAATCAGAAGCTGTAAAGATGTCTTACACATTGGAACATGGAACGTACGAAGCATGAACCAAGGGAAGTTGGAGGTGGTCAAGAATGAAATGGAACGTGTACAACTTGATCTGTTGGGTGTCAGCGAACTGAAATGGACTGGCATGGGGCACTTTGCATCAGATGATCACATGGTCTACTATGCTGGAAATGAAAGACAAAGAAGAAATGGTGTTGCATTTATAATAAAGAAGAAACTTGCAAAAACTGTAATGAAATACAATGCAGTCAGCGAACGCTTAATCTCTATTCGTCTACGAGGATTGCCTATTAACACAACTATAATTCAAGTATATGCCCCAACAACAGCTGCAGAAGAGAATGAAATTGAAGAGTTCTATGAACAAGTACAAGCTGAAATTGACAGAACATGCAAACAGGATATCCTGATAGTCATGGGTGACTGGAACGCAAAAGTTGGCAACAAAGAAGAAGGCAAAGTAGTTGGAAAATATGGACTTGGCAACAGAAATGAAGCTGGAGAAAGACTGATAGAATTCTGCAAGACCAATGATCTATTCATCTCAAACACCTTCTTCCAGCAACACAAGCGGCGGCTGTACACATGGACTTCACCGAATGGATTATATAAAAATCAAATTGACTACATATGTGGAAGTCAACGATGGAAAAGCTCTGTAACATCAACAAAGACAAAACTGGGAGCTGACTGTGGTACAGATCATCAACTACTAGTATGCAAACTCAAGCTAAAGTTGAAAAAGAGCAAACCACTCATGAATGCAGCAAAATATGACCTTGAGAATATACCACTGGAATTTAAAGACTGCCTGCAAAATCGATTTGCTGCTTTAGATACAAATGACAGAGCTCCGGAAGAGTTATGGAATGACATCAAGAAGGTTGTGTTGGAAGAAAGCGAGAAGTCTCTACAAAAGGTGAAAAAGCAAAAACGGCCAAAATGGATGACAGAAGAAACTCTGAAAATTGTCCAGAAACGCAGAGAAGCTAAAGCCAGAGGAGAAAGAAAGACAATCGCAGAACTCAACAGAGATTTCCAACGTGCAGCAAGACAGGACAAGGAAAAGTACTACAATGACACTTGCAAGGAAATAGAAGCAGAAACTATTAGAGGAAGAACAAGATCGGCTTTCCTAAAGCTACAAGAGTTAAAGAAAAAGTTCCAGCCTCGAATTGGAATGTTACAAGATGCTCAAGGTTCTATGTTGAATGATGCTGAGAAGATCAAGAAAAGGTGGAAGGAATATACAGAGTTTTTATATGATAAAGATCAAGTGGACCAACAGCCGTTTCAACCTGTACCTTAAGATCGGGAACCATTGGTGATGAAAGAAGAAGTTGAAGCAGCATTGAAAGCCTTATCAAAGAACAAAGCACCAGGCATTGATAGCATTCCCATAGAAGTATTGCAGCAATCTGATGCAGCTGTTACCGTACTCAAAAGGCTCTGCCAAGAAATATGGAAGACAACATCATGGCCAACTGACTGGAAAAGATCTGTGTTTATACCAATACTAAAGAAAGGTGATCCAACTGACTGTGGAAATTATCGCACAAACGCTCTGATCCCACATGCCAGCAAGATTCTACTGAAGATTATTCAAAAGAGACTACAACCATACCTGGAACAAGAACTACCTGAAGTGCAAGCAGGGTTCAGGAAAGGGCGAGGAACGAGAGACATCATTGCGGATGTGAGATGGATCCTTGAAAAGACTAAAGAATACCAAAAGGATATCTATTTGTGCTTTATCGACTATAGCAAGGCTTTTGACTGTGTAAACCATGAGAAACTCTGGGCCACATTAAGAAGCATGGGTATACCAGAACACCTGATCGTTCTCTTGCGCAATCTGTACATTGATCAAGAAGCAACAGTTTGAACGGAACAAGGAGAAACAGAATGGTTTAAAATAAGCAAAGGTGTAAGACAAGGCTGCATACCTTCCCCCTACCTGTTTAATTTATATGCAGAACAAATCATCAGAGAAGCAGGATTGTATGAAGACAACAGAGGTGTGAAGATTGGTGGAAGACTCATCAACAACCTTCGCTATGCTGATGATACCACATTACTGGCTGAAAGTGAAGATGATCTGAAACATTTGCTTCTCACAATCAAAGAACATAGTCTCAAAATGGGCCTGCACCTTAATGTAAAGAAGACAAAGATCATGACAACTGGCATAATCAACAGGTTCATCGTTGAAGGAGAAGAAATTGAAATTGTGAACAACTTTAACCTACTTGGATCAACTATCAATAAAGAAGCAACAAGCAGTCAAGAAATCAGACGACGCATTGCTCTTGGCAGAATGGCTATGAAAGACCTAGATAAGATTCTCAAGAGCAGAGATGTCTCTCTCCATACAAAGATTTGACTTGTTCAAGCCATGGTATTTTCAATAACATCATATGGATGTGAAAGCTGGACAGTGAAAAAGATAGACAGGAAGAAAACTGATGCCTTTGAATTATGGTGCTGGCGGCGAATACTGTGTATACCATGGACTGCCCGAAGAACAAACCAGTCGGTACTAGAGGAGATAAAACCTAAGCTTTCTTTAGAAGCTCAGATGACAAGACTTTGACTTTCATACTTTGGACACATCATGCGAAGAGAGAGATCATTAGAGAAAGACATTATGCTTGGCAAGATAGAAGGTCAACGCAAAAGAGGAAGGCCAGCAATGAGATGGATCGATACAATAACAGCAGCTACGGGTACCAGTCTGTCAACAATGAGCCGCCTGACTGAAGACCGAACACAATTTAGGATAGCTATCCAGAGGGTCGCCATGAGTCGACTCCGACTCGACGGCACTTAACAACAACAACGGTGGCATGGGATCTCAATCTTGTTCTTGGGCAGCTCACAAAACCGCCCTTTGAACCTTTAGCCACCACAGCTCTAAAGTTTCTTTCATGGAAGGTCATCTTCCTAGTTGCCCTCACTTCTGCAAGACGCTACAGGCCTTAGTGGCGGATCCTCCTTACACAAGATTTCACCTTGATAAAGTAGTTCTTAGGACTCATCCTCACTTTATGCCAAAGGTGGTTTCACCTTTTCATTTGAATCAAGCAGTTTACCTTCCTGCATTCTTCCCTAGGCCTCATGCCTCTAATGCAGAAAGGAACCTCCATACTTTAGATTGTAAAAGAGCCTTGGCTTTTTACCTTCAAAGAACTAAGCAACATAGGAAATCTTCTCAGATTTTTGTTGCTTTTGATTCTAGTCATTTGGGACTTCCAGTTTCCAAAAGAACTCTCTCTAGGTGGATTGCAGATTGCATATCCTTTGCATATAGAGAGTAAGGGACTTTCTCTCGAAGGCCATGTCACAGCTCACAATGTGAGAGCAATGGCAGCCTCTATGGCTAACCTTCATTCTGTGTCCATTGACGACATCTGTATAGCGGCCACTTGGGCTTCAGTACACACCTTTACAGCCCACTATTGCTTAGACAAGGACTCCCGTTGGGATGCCTTGTTTGGCCAGGCTGTTCTCCAGCATCTCTTTCAGACTTAGTACAACGCCTACCCGCCATCCTGGGTTTCGATGCCAGAGATCCATGGGAGGAAGCATGACCACTCTCACCCTGAGTTCGCAGTTTGCTGGGGTCATTCCCCTGACATCGCTCAGCTGGGGAGTCCCCATATGTGAAGACTACATTCCTGCTTATTCCTGGAGATAGCGTAGTTACTCATCTGTAACAGGTGATCTCCGGGAAGAGCAGGAATTAAATCTTCACAAACCACCCACCTCCCCTGGGAGTTGTCTCTATCTATCTCTCTCTTTTTCTACTTCTCTCCTTTTGTCTCAGCTATAAACTCAACTGAGGAGGGAGACTTGGAAAGGCAGGAAGGCAGCACGCAGGCACTGTGGGATGCTCCCAAAAGCTTTCCTATTGGACCCTGGGGAGCATTCCCGCACAGGCTCCGTCGGTACCAACAATACCCATATGTGAAGACTTAATTCCTGCTGCTCCCAGAGATCATCTGTTACAGATGAGTAACTACGCTATATTTTCTAGACCTCTAACATTACACCCCTCAGCCATCTCTTTCCCAGGTTGAAGAGACATAACATTGGCAGGCAGTGATGGGGTCCCTGGAGAGGCAGATGGTTGTGGGGGAAATGAATGGCTGTCCATGTATACCTCTGCCCCCTCCCCGCTGGACCCTGTGCACTAGGTACCCGCCTACTGACATGTTGGCAGGCCTGGAGTTGCATACCACCAACACTGACAGCACATGGGCATATCAGCATGGCATGGGAGGTGTTGGCAGAGGGGGCAGCGGCACCCACCTGCAGCAGACCAAAGCCATGCTCTGATCCAGTGCGCTATACGCAGTGCAACATATGCCGTCTGATGGGAAGCATGTCAGCCCTAGGGACTGTTGTAACACTGTGGTGCACTACACACAGTATAGGAGCAGAGGATCACAGGTTCAGGTCCTGGATGTGGATCATGCAGTGCATGTCCCTGTGGCTACATTTTATCCCACAATGTAGGTACAACACCAATATGTGCAACCTCCAATGAATCGGCAAACAAGGGTACAAACACTCACATAGACAGGCTCCACTATCCTCAGCTGGATGGAGAGTCAGGCTGACAGCACCGGCACACTGAACGGCCGTTAACATTAGAGCGCATTACTAGCCCCTGCACAATGAGTACACCTTAACAATGCCTGAGCTGAGATTGGGACTAGAATAGCAGGCAGGAATGCCAGCCATCCCCATTTTGCACAGTGTGTCAATATGAGTGTGTGTGTGTATATATGTCTATCCATTGTCTTGTGGCTTTCTACTCCTCACTGAGCTTGCAGTGCCTAAGCTGTTTCCAGAGTTAGCCTGCAAATGTGTGTGATGAGGAGCAAAGTATTGTGGGTATGGCCCGAACAGGGCAGATTGGCCAGGATGTGACTGCATCGGGGGTAGGGCAATGGCTGGGACATCGTAGTGCCCGACTGTCACCTGCATGGAGTGGGTGGCCACATCATGTCATGCTGGGAGGGCACTCTCACTCTGATCAAGCAGTGACCATGGCATGACTATGTATCCACATAGTGCTTATATAGTATCTGATTCTAATGATATGGATATGCTTCCTGACCTGGGGGCCTGATCACTGAACCAACTGCTGGGTGTCCATGGTTGCTCTGTGCACATGTAATGCATACTGGCCAACGGACTGTCTGCAGTTAGTATGTGCATGGCTGGGACACCCAGTTGTGGGCAGCAGGTACTTTCTGCAAGTGAATGTTGGACCTAGGCAGGTGGGAAGTGAGGTGTTCCAGGTCTAGTCCCAGTACTACTGGAAGGACCAGCCAGGACCCTAGTAACAACCCCATGGACATCTAGCAGCCCTTCCCCTATGCTAGTTGGCAGCCATGGCATCAGCATCATAATTCTGGGTATTGCAATGCATTGTTCTAGGTGGGTCAGGGTCCAACAGAGCCAGATTTAACTGGCACATACAGCAGGACACAGGGTGACTAGCATAACCACATTGCAGACAATACCTGCCACACACTGGTGGCAATAGGTATCTGCAGCAGAGTCCATCTCTGGCACTGCAGATGCACAGGTACAGGGGACCTGGTGCTGGGCGCCCATCCTCATTCTCAGGGTGACCACAGAAACTGTTCAGTAGCACGGTTTGTTGCTGCTCTGTGCTTGTCCTTTCCTCTTACTGAGCTGAGGTGATGGATACCTGCATTCTCCATTCGGTGATCAGCTGTAAATTGCTGTTCTGCATGTGCACTGCATCATGGATATTGGTGGGGCTACCCTATACTGGCACACACAAATAGAAATTACACTTACCTGGTAATTGTCGGTCCTTGAGTGACGACAGTTTAGTCCTCCACCTCTGGGTTGTGCACCTCCTCCTGCATGGATTCCTACTAGTGTTCATAGACATCTCAGCAGCCTTTGACACAGTGTCCCACACCAGATTACTGCAACGCCTGCAACAGATATGGCTACGCAAGAACACCCTGAAATGGTTCACCTCCTACCTGGAAAATCGAACCCAACAAGTCAAATGCGACCAAAAGAAATCATTGCAATTCCCCGTCACACAGGGAATACCACAAGGTTCTGCCCTGTCATCAATGCTCTTTAATATATACATCCAGCCCATATGCAACATCATCAAACGACACAAACTCCAATATCACATATATGCTGATGACATCATGGTGTATGCCCCAATCAACCTACTAGCACTTAACACCATAACAATAACAAAATGCCTTGAAGACATGAATGCCTGGCTCACAACCAATAACTTGACAGTCAACTACGATAAAACCAAGGCAATGTTCGTCACCAGGAACCCCAACTTCATCCCACCACAGACTATCAGCATTCTAAACAAACTTATAGTAGTCAAGGATGAAGTTAAGTACCTGGGCATCACAATGGACAGAGCACTGAACTTGAAATCTCATCTCACCAAAACTGCGAGCAAGGCCTATCAACGTTTGAGGACCATAAGAAAGATCAAGCCACTACTCCGCCAAGATCACTTCTGCACAGTGTGCCAAGCACTCATTACACCTCTACTTGATTATGGAAACTTTGTTAGTGATATAGTGGAAGGGCTGTCGGGTAAGGTTTGCCTCTTTGCAGATGATACCAAAATCTGCAATAGAGTAGACACCCAGGAAGGTGTAGATAACATGAGGAGGGATCTAGCTAAGCTTGAAGAATGGTCTAGAATTTGGCAGCTGGGATTTAATGCTAAAAAATGTAAGGTCATGCATTTGGGCTGCAGCAATCCAAGGGAGCAATACAGTATAGGAGGTGAAGTACTTTTGTCCACTAAAGAAGAGTGGGACCTAGGCGTGGTTGTGTCTGATGATCTTAAAGTAGCTAAACAGGTAGAAAAGGCGACGGCAAAAGCTAGAAGGATGCTTGGGTGCATACGGAGAGGAATGGCTAGCAAAAAAAAGGAGGTGATAATGCCTCTGTATAAGTCTTTGGTGCGACCTCATTTGGAGTATGGTGTGCAATTCTGGAGACCGCACCTTCAAAAGGATGTGAACAGGATGGAGTCGGTGCAGAGGGTTACTACTAAAATGATTAATGGGCTTCATTATAAAGCATATGAGGACAGACTTAAGGATCTTAATATGTACACCTTAGAGGAAAGGCGGGATAGAGGTGATATGATTGAGATGTTTAAATACCTCCGTGGCATAAATGTTCAGGGAGAGAGCCTCTTTCAATTGAAAGCAAGTTCTGCTACGAGGGGACATGGGATGAGGGTGAAGGGAGATAGATTCAGGAGTGATATGCGGAAATATTTCTTTACAGAAAGAGTAGTGGATCCATGGAATAGTCTCCCAGTGGAGGTGGTAGAGATGAGGACAGTAACTGAATTCAAAAAAGCATGGGACCAACACAGAGGATCTCTAAAGGTAAAAAGTGGACTGTTGTTGTTATGGAAGGACAGACTAGATAGGCCATGTGGTCTTTTTCTGTCATCATGTTTCTATGTTATATCAAGGCCTCCCTCAGCAGACCCTACACCCACTCCAAATGGTGCAAAACACTGCAGCACGCATCATTACTGACACTCCAAGAGCTGAGCACTTCACCCCCGTCTTACAGCAGCTACACTGGCTCCCAATGGTAGCCAGAGCAAAATTTAAAACAATCCTGATCATCTTCAAAATCATTCACCATCTCTCAGCAAATGTACTCCAAGATATCATAACAAGAGATATCAGTAATAGAACGAGAAGGACTAATAATGACAACATGATCGGCACGCCTGCAGGTTACCACAAGACTAAGAAAAATACCTCAAGAAGAGCTCCATCACTAATGGCATCCACACTATGGAACTCCTTCCTAACGAGCCTGAGGGCACTAGAAGACATCACAGACTTCCACAACGCCCTTAAAACACTGCTCTTTACAGAAACATATGAGCAAACAGATAACACAAACGGCACTGCAACTACCCCCTCCAACTCAATACCTAATCATCCCAACCAGACTTAGGAACTCAGTGTATAGTGTTGTGAAGCACCCTCATGCTAAATGTAACCCTCCATAGTGTTGTTAGGTAACCTCATGCAAATTGTAACCCACCAATTGTGCTGTCTAAATGTTGCTAAATACCCTCATGTTAAATGTTGTAAAGTACCCACATGTTAAATGTAACTCTCCAATGTGACATAACCACTTTGATTGTAGGATAAGGTGGTATACAAATCTGTCTAAATAAATAAATTCCCACCTGACCTTCCTTCCATCACCTTTACATTGACATTCCTTGGTGCTCTGTCCAGCTTTTGACTTACAGCCGTGGTCCTGCTTTAATGTGCATGCTTTCCACCTTAGGGCACCTTGTCTCTGCTAAGGAAGCCTTATCTCATGTTAGGGCACCTTACCACATCTTGGGACACCTTATCTCTTGTTAGGACACCTTATCACATCTTAAGGCGCCTTGAGGCACCTTATCTCCTGTTAAGGCGCCTTATCATATCCTGTCTCTTCTTAGGTCGTCTTGTCACCTTACCGCACTTGGTCCTGTTAACTCACGTTATATGGCACAAGGCACCCTAACACTGGCACGCCCCCTACCCGCCCACTGCCTTATATGGCTTCAGACACCTTAATGCTGCCCTTGCCGCAAGTGAAACATACTCCTATATGTTCAGTAATTTTGTTCTTTTAAAATGGTTTCTATCATTTTGCACAGCACTGACGTCATGCTCACCGGTCTGTAATTTCCATTGCATTGCTGGTCTTCCTCTTTTGCGTTAACCTTCAGCCTTGCCGAATATGATGTCTTTTTCTAATATTCTTTCTCTTCACATGACACGTCCAAACTATGAAAGTTGTAGTCTTGTCATTTGAAGGTTTGATCTCCTCTAGTACCAATTGATTTGTTCTTTGGGCAGACCATGGTATTTAAATTTATAAATAAATATTGATTTATGAACATGGAAACATTCTGTTAATATGGTATTAGGATTTAGTCAGGCTTGTAAATCATTGTACCAAGTTTTTAAAATATTTGTTATGCTGTCTGTACTTGTTATACTGAAAATTAAAAGCAATTCTGAAATAACTAACAGTTTATTTATGTTATGTCTTTATGTTTTTATTTATGTCAAGAAATATTGATATTTTGCCAATCTGGATGTCTTGCTCTTGGCAAATCATAGGTTTTCTTTTTCAATTTTTTATATTTAAATTTTTAAAAACACTTACAAAATCACACAGCAAAAGCTGTACAAACCAATAGGAAGAATAACCAAAATAAGGTCCATCAACTATATGAGACCCCCACCCTATGATCCATCTAACTATGCTCTCCCCTCTCCTATACCCCCACCCTTCCCACCAGTTTCAGTAAAGAGTCCAAGTCGATTCCATCTGATCTTTTCTCCCACTCCACAGAGCTACCATTCTCTTCCATATTCATGATAGATTTCTCCCACAACTCACTCACACTGGGGCACAGCCACCACATATGATAGTGTTAACTCTCTGCTCACAGCCCTTCCAGCAGAGGTCAGATCCTCCCCCCATACTTTAACTTGCTGGGGTCAAATGCCAGCAGTATAAGAATTTCAATCCATTTTCCACAACATCTGACACAATGGATAGCTTGTGAATATTAATAAACATTCTTTTGCCACTCTCCAGTGTCTCTCCCAACTCCCTATCCCAGAGCAATTAAGTACGCTGGGGCTGTCTGGTGTCCACTCCCCAATGCCTTATAAAGTTTGAAGATGATCCCTCTATCCCCATCTCCCATCACATAGTACGTCTAAAAATGTCTTCCCCTTCTCCATATCTGCCCCAGCCCTCCCTGTCAGCAGATAATGCCTGATCTGGAAGTAGTAAAACCAGTCACCCCAGGCCAGGTCCCAAGTGCCTGTCAGGTTTCCAAAGGTATGCAGATTCCCTGCTCCTTGTCCCAGAGGTAAGCTATGGATTTCCCCCAGTCCACTTTAATAATGGTTTATGGCTTTTTCCATCTAAACCTCTTTTAAACCCATCTACAATAACAGCTTTTACTACATGCTCCTGTAATGAATTCCAGAGTTTGATTACTTGTTGAGTAAAAAAATATTTTCTCTTGTTAGTCTTAAATGGACTAGTCTTTTCTACTTTTTAAAGGAGTAAACAACTGATCTGCGTTTAGCATTCCACCCCATTCATCATTTTATAGACTTATATCATATCTCTCCTCAGCCCTCTCTTTTCCAAGTTGAAGAGTCCTAATCTTTTACACCTTTCCTCACAGGGATATCTTTCCATCTCCTTTACCATTTTGTATGTTCTTCTGTGCCTTTTCCAATTCTGCTATATCCTTTTTAAGATATGGCGACCAAAAATGCACACAATATTCAAGCTGCGGTCCCTTTCCAAGGCAACTCTCCTCGCCCTCCCCTCAGCAACCCCCACATGACTTCAGCAACCCCCACATGACTTCACTCATGCCTTTGATGCAGCTTATTGGCTGGCGTGCATCCAGCTTTATTGCCATGTTCATACTAGGCCTACTGCACCTCCCAATAGTCCTACTCCACCTTATCCATAAGTTCCGCCTTGAGTTTTCCCCTTAATTACTGTAACCTATTCTGAGTTGGGTCTACTTTGAACCCGCTTATTGGTCTGTTTTACTACTACTACTACTACTACTACTAATCATTTATAAAGTGCTACAAGGCATATGCAGCCAAATTTTTGTTTGAGATCTTAAATCGTCTCACCCTCTCCTGCTTTTTCTAGGCCCTCCTTCTCACCAGCTGACCCCTTACCACTGCTTTGAAAATGTCCGACACTCCTGCTTCTGTGACCTCCCCACTGATATTAAACTCAAAGTACTCTTTAATACAACCCTCTACATCCTGAACTACCTTTTCATCCCTCAAAAGATTATCATTCATACACCAGAACCATCGCCAGCATCCTCCTCCAGGAACCACAGCTTCAAACACACTGGGGGGTGGTCTGACCAAGTCAAATAGTCAATCTCTACCCTCCCCAGAGCTGATCTGGGAAGCTAAAAGAAATCAATATGAGAACAAGTACCATGGGGATTCGAGAAGAAGGTATAGGGCCCGATATTCTTTGGGGCGGGCTATGCACCGTTTTTGCACATAGCCCTGCCCGCTGACTTCTAAACTCGTATATTCAATGCCGCGGCGACTGTGGAGTCAGCCGCAGAGACTAACCGGATAGTGGTGATATTGGATCGCTACCTGGTTAGCAGCCATGGCTAAAACTAGGCCAGTCAAAAGCTCACCTGATTTTAGCCATGGAGGGCTAACCGGGTAGCGGTCCAATATCACTGCTATCCGGTTATCGGGACTCTCCACCTCCGCTCCGCCCTAGAATGCCCCCAACATGCCCCAATGCTACCCGGATAGCATCGAGACGCATAGGGGATAAAGTTGGGAATATTCAACGGCACTAAACATGTAGGTGCTGTTGAATATTCCTGGTTAAGGAATTTACATGGTTTACTGGCCCTGTAAACCATGTAAATGCCTTTTGAATATCAGGACCATAGTCCCTTCTTAGAAGGTGCAACACATGCCAGACACTCTTTAAGTCTCAGGCTTTCAGAAACCCCTTCATCTTCCTCCTACCCTGTGCCTTTCCCCCTACAGTACACCCTTCTGTGCTATCTAAACCCGATTCTAAAGTAATATTGAAGTCACTAGCCAACTAATAGGATTCTACTCCCCATGTCTACTAGCTTATCCCCCATTTCCCTAAAGAGGTGCCCATGAACCCCACTGGGTGCATAAATGTTGACCAAAATAAATTCCTCTTGAGCTATCTGTACTTTAGACATTATATACTTCCCTCTCCACCTGCACCCCCAACTTCCGAGCAACCAAAATACCCACCCCACCCCACCCCACCAGTTTTCTTTCCCCTAGCATTTGAAGCAAGAGTTCCTCACTAAACCCTTCTCACATGTTTTCAGGTAAATCTCTTGTATTAGCCCTATATCCACATCATCCCTAGCCAATTCTTTCAACATCTTGCCTTTATAGGGCAAGTTAAGCCTTTCACATTAAAAGTCATGAATTTCAATTCCCTCCCCCATCACCCCCTTCCCAACCCTTGCTTCCATACTCCCCTAATTCCAATACCCTCCCTCTCCCAAATGTATTTGCCACTCTTGTGACTAGGGAGAAAATAGTCACTGGGCAAATCAGCACCCCACACGATCATTCCACTTTGCAATCATATATCTCACTCACTCCATCTCACCATTCAACCCTCACAATCACCCCCACTTCCCTGCAGCCCTCAAACTAAGCCCCTCCAATGCCCCCTCCTACCAACCGATAGGGAGAAAAGTCCTTTATGTCACTGCATCCTCTCCGTCCCCTCTCAAGTTAGTCCACTGTTTTCAGCATCTGCCATGTCCCTCTCTTTGACCACTGCTCCAGCACCAAGTGATGACCGCTTAGGATGCGTCCCTCCTGCTGCACGTTGCCACTGCACTCTTCCTTTGGCTGTAGTTTCCGTGCCAATTCTGGCAGCAACTTAACTTCCGCCTCCAGCAGGGCTTGCCAAGCCTCCTCCACTGTAGTAATTCTCATCGAGACCAATTTAAAGAAGATCTGTAAGGCAAAGGGGAATTGAGGGCTGAATCCTTCAGATATCGCTGTCAACTATTGGGTAACTTCCTGCTGATCACGTTGTCGTAGCAAAGTTATAACCACCATCCTGGAAAAGTTTCAGCTGGTTCTCTTGCCATTTGAAGCGCAGCCCCTTTTTCCACACTACCTGCATAACCAGCTCTTTTACTTTGAAATCATGAAAGCAGGCCACCACGTCCCTCGGCTAGTTTGCTCTGCACAGTTCTAGGCTGCGATGCGCCTGCTCAACTTTAATCCTGTCAGCCTCTTTCCTGGTTTCCTTGTCCCCACTCAACAGCATGCTGTTGATAGTCTGGACGCCCACCGGCACATTATTGTGTACCTCAGTCTCGGGAAGGCCGCGAATCCGTATATTATTTTTGGCGTGATCTGTTTTCCATATCCTCTAGTTTATCGATGCATTCTCTTTGATACTCATTTAACAGATGTACCTTTTTTTTTTTTAATCTTGGCGACTCTCCAGTTCATCTGCTGCTCACCCAGCTCTCCCAAACCTTTCCCCATATCGCCAACCTCCTTCTGTAAGGCTGTTAGTGCCCCCAAGAGCTCAATTTTCACCGCTCTCAACTCTAAGGAAGTCGTAATTCTGTGCAGATTACCCCCACTATATGCTTTTTTGAACTATGAAAGTTATTTAAGTCTTGCTTGGAGCAAGAATTCTCCTCTCCCTATATGGGGAGCTTCTGATCCAAAACATTATACTGCAAGGCAACAAATACCAAGAAATCCTGATTATCTAACAAATTTTGTAAAATCACACCAAAAGCTTGCATAAAAAATATAAGTTTTCACTTTTTTCAAAATGTTAGCTCTCCTCTAGGCAAGTCTAAATACAAGACATTGCAAAGAACAGGATCTGCAGCTGAAAAAACTTTGGAACATGTATGTATCTATTAAATACCAAGATTTCAGAGGAAAGAGATACAAGAACAGAGAAAACGAATGGGTATACACTTGAGCTGTTTCAGAATAACTTTAAATACCATTTGTCACAATTTTAAATTTAATTGGCCAAGTAAGTGATACATTGCCAAGAAAAACCGGTCGCCAGGAATTAGCACGGACTTGAGGGCACTAAAAAAAAAAGGTACTTTCGGTTGCACCTTGTCAAAAAAATCCAGGGGCTAGTAAGTTCATCGGGAGTTCTCATTCACTCCTCCGTGCACAGCCATCGACAACAAGGAGAACAGTTTTCATGCATAAAAGGCAAGGGGGCAAGTCATTGGGCTGGCAGGCCTTACGTCATACTATGCAAATACTAAGTTTGTACAGCACTCTGGGAAATGACTTGAAGTTTCTGGGGTACCGTTTAATTGATTTCAGGGATTCTATACGTGAGAGTAACCATTTATTTCCTAGTGAACATATCTTGGAGTGGTTGTTCTGTTTGAAGAAGTTGATTTTTATTAGACTAAAGAATTACCTCTCCTGTGTGTAATGAGCTGTCTGAGAGAGGACTTGGCCTATGTTTGTCAAGGAACTCATACTTACCTGGCAGGGGAGATACCATGATCAGGAAGGTGGTTCTCCCAGGGTGAGGCTTATCCATTGCACTTCGGTTGGGTTGACCCCTGCGATTTCCCCAAATGCGGGAAACTCGACTGCATAATTTCTGGTAGTGGGGGACTGCGTTCGCGCTTTCCCCTGAAAAATGTGTTTTAAAGAAAGATTTGTTTTTTTTTAATTTGGTGTTTTGAGTTGTTAATATTCATACTAACTTGAGTGCATTTGTATGGGCTTGGATATTTTGTTTGCTTTAATTACTGTTTTGTAATTAACAGCACAATAGAGAAGGAGTGGTTCAGCAGTTCGGGCAAGCTGGGGTCTCAAATCCTGCTGGAGGATAGTAACTTCAGGCTAGAGCTAACTGGGGTTTCTAGTCCCACAGGTGCTCCCTGTTGTTTCAGGCACACAAAATAACCCATAATTGTTTGACAGAGCTTTTCGGGACCCAATACCGTACCTGAATGTACACCAGTTTGACCTAAATAAAATAAAACCAATAGCACATTAAAAAAATGCACAAATGTTGCACCACTTTATCAGTCCAAAGTCCCTTTTCTCGGTTTCTGTTTCTCCTTAAACCTTTTTCACTCCCTCAGTGCTTCATTTGCCCTTAATTGTCCTCACTTATTTGTACCTCTTATTTCCCAGACTCAATCAGCTGTGCTATCTTTGCTTCAAATTTTATTTTATTAAATATCTCAAATTTCTATCAATACATTTTTGATTAACAAGTATAATACATACCATAAAGATTTTGTATTAAACATCAGTATGTTATTGGATTCTGTTTATAATGTGATTTTAAAGTCACATTTTGAAAGTGAAACAAATACACACTGGAGTCATTTTGGAAGCCAGAAACGGGCATAGAGACATTCAAAGCACAGAGACATCTCCAGAGCTATTTTAGAAGCTGAGTCTGGGGACCTCACCAGCGTGAGGATGTCCAAGTCTGGCGTGATGGAAGCATTCCCAGGAATCTGGACATCTCACCTGATCTCTGAAACGTCCTGGATGTCCATATCTGCATCTAAGTTTAGATCTGTTCCAGGCATGAATAGGCATCTGAAAAGTGGTCATTTTTATTGAAAAACATCCAGAGTGTGTAGCGGTGAAAGCACTCTATCATCCCCAACACTCAGCACAATTTTAATAATAGCAATAGTGGGATTTGAACCCTATCTTCTCTGTTTGTAGCCCACTTCTCTAACCATTTAAGCTATTCCTAGACGTCTAGGTTCCAGAATGCTATTCTAGGAATTTCTATGTAAATGTCCCCACAGATGTCCCTATCATGCAAGTCTGTGTTTGTGAAATCATGTCTGCACCTGGATACGCCTGCTTTTTTTTTCCCAGACATTCTGGCTCAGATAACCCAGATTGCTTTTGGATTTCCTGTCTAGCATCCCCCTCATTGAGTCTTACATAAAGTGAGATGTTCCAATGCTCTGCAGTTGAACTACCAGGAAGTGAAATTACTCATGAAGGGATTTTACTTACAGTACATCATACCAGTAATATGTACCTCCCAGAAACATCTATATGCTGGCAACCTATCAGCGATATACTAGAAGCCACATGCACTGTGGTATGGCAGAAAATCTAATTCAAAAGACAGACAAACACAGAGACATTGCTTTCATGACCATACAGGGCAGTCAGACCTCAGGGCATTCATGTACATGAGGGATCATAAGAACATAAGATATGCCATACTGGGTCAGACCAAGGTCCATCAAGCTCAGTATTCTGTTTCCAACAGTGGCCAATCTAGGTCATACGTACCTAGCAGTTTCCCCAAGGGACACAGGTTCCACAATGCTTGTATTGGTTCAAGCATTGATATCCTGGGTTCCTTCTTAATAATGGTTTATGGACCTTTCCTCCAGGAACCTGTCCAAACCTTTTTTAAACCCAGCTACACTAACAGCCTTTATTACATCCTCCGGTAACAAATTCCAGAGTTTGATTGCACATTGAGTGAAAAAATATTTTCTTTTATTAGTCTTAAATAGTTTACCCTGTAGCTTCATTGTATGTCCCCTAGTCTTTCTATATTCTGATAAGGTAAACAATCAATCTATCTTTGTAGAGTCTGGCATTTGGCATTATTCACTGCAGAAGAAACTCCTTCCATCTGGCTTAGGAGTGCCCTTTTGCAGACACAGTTAGACACACAGCATACTCTACTTTATTTTGTTTTTGTAATGAACAGCATCTTTTATTAATACTGCAGTTCATTTCCCTCAAGGACAGCTTTTGTCAATATATTGACCCACAAACTGTTAAATGGGCATGCAGATAGCCAACAGATGGCACTGCTGGGTACATGGAATGAGGTTTCTTATGTGATGAAAAACAACTTTGTGTAAATTTAGTTTTTTAATAGCATGTGCAAAATAGGAGAGCTATTCTGGTTCAGAGTGAAACACATTTTTGTGTTTGGTATTTAGTTTCTTTGGCATGAGGTCTCTGGAGGTATTGTCTTTTCAAGAGAGAACGAAGTATTTGAACTACAAAAATGTTGAATGCATTCTTTTGAGGCTTAAAAGTTTTATTGTGTTTGCATCTCTGAAGTAGCAAAATGGGAAAAAACGTATTTTGTTATGTATAAGAGCCATAGAATTAGGCAAACTATAGGACATCACAATGGATTTCACATAGGTGAATAAATGCAGTGCACAATTCCTTATTTTACAAAGGGATGCAAGTATGCTATACAAATTGGCAAAAACATCAAGTGAGATTTAATGTGAACTTTAAAAAAAACAAATTGGCAAGATTTCCAAGGAACAAGATATCTGAGTATGTTAAATGCAGTCGAGTCAATGGCGACACTTAGTGACCCTGTGGATAGTTGTCCATGTTGTCACTATCCCCTGGGTTTTCTTCTGCATATGACCATCTTAAAAACTGAGGACCAGCTGGTGGCTTTCATTCGCATTCTACACTCTCTGGAGCAAAGAGGAGGAATGTAGATGTTTAAATTTAGTTTGTCTTTTTCAGTAGTAGCTCAAGACAAGTTATATTCAGACACAGTAGGTATTTACATGTCTCTGGAGGGCTTACATTTTAAGTTATGTACTTAAGGCAATGGAGAGTTAAGTGAATTGCCCAACGTCACAAGGATCATGGACTTGCCAGTAGCAGTGAGAAGGAGCGCTGAAAACTAGTGACTAAGAGAAGTGGCGGCAAGGCAGGAAAAACTCTTCCCTTGGTATTGTGGACTGTCACCCACCACCTCTCCCCAGCCCAGCACTAAGTAACGAGTCTCCTTCCAGCTTTGTTTCAGAGTGACTGGTCTAAGCATGCTGACTTTTATCTGCTGCACAGCTCCTGTCTTTTTTGAGCCTCATGGCACTAGCGAATAGCAGGAGAGTTGGAACTATGAGACTGACTATAGTTAACCATTTAGAAGTGCTGTTCTTTTACTAGGCCAGAGGAAGTGGAGTGATGGATAATGGAGGAGAGACTGAAGAGTGAGTGAAAGGGAAATCTGGTGAGGCCTAGGAGAATTTTCATGTGTTCAACTTTTTTTTAATGTGCATCAAAGAGAAAATGTTGCTGTGGCTAGAGCTAGATTAAGAGTGTGTTGAGCCCCAGGCGGCAGCAGAGGAGGGAGACTCTGAGTGCTCTATAGATAATAGCTGCTTCTTCCATGCAAAGGCTTTTGTTTGTTTGTTTCCTGAGTGAAGGAGTAGCCTAGTGGTTAAAGCAGCAACCTGGTGACCGAGAAACCAGGGTTTGAGTCTCATTGGCATTCCTTGGGGTATGTTTACTAAAGAGCACTAACATCGCAGCGGTGATATTGTGTGATAAGCGACGTTATCATGCGATTACCGTGTGATAATGTCACTTATCGTGCAATAACATCTCCAGTGGCGTTAAGGTGCACAGAGGGTGGAGAGAAGGGGTCAATGGGTGGAGAGTGGGTGGGGAGAGGCTCCAGGCACACGACGCTGTGAAATCAGGGTCTGAAAATTAACGCCAGTGAAAAACTCGCATTAGAGGCACATTTTCAGGAGAGAGAAACCATTTCAATAAGCAGTGTACAGCAAAGGCAGGGAGACCAAGAAAAGTGATAGAGACCAAGAAAAGTGATAGAAGTGGTACATGTGCAGCAACAGCATAGTGCCCAAGTACAAAAGGGCACTATGGTGGGGCTGCAAATGGGGTACAGGGGGCTGCAGGTGGGGCACAGGGGTGGACTAGGCAGATGCCTAGGTGACACATAGGAATGTAGAAACGGAAAACCAGCAAGACAGCAACTGACCAAGGGCAAACATGTTCACGAGTGTGTGTCCCACAGTGTCCCAGCAAGTACCCCAAAGGGCACATAACATTGGCAGGTGGTGCCGGCGCAGAAGCGTGGATGTCTATGCGGGCACCCCTACCCCATATCATGCACCATAGGCAGCCGCCTACTGGCACACTGGATGGCCTGAGACTGCGCACCACCAGCACAAGGGCATGTCAGCAAAGTAGCAGAGGGGTGCTGGTGGTGGAGGGGGCAGTGGCATCTGCCCACAGCAGACCAAGGCAAAGCCCTGTTTAGGTGTGTGCCGTGCACTGCAACAGACAAGGTCTGTCTGACGAACAGTGTTGGTATCCCCAGGGAATGATCTGCCTCTGTGACAACAGTTTGGTGCAGTACACACAGCCAGTATATTCAGGGGCAGAAGGTCTCTGGTTCAAGTCCCAGCTGTGGCTCCTGCAGACCATGTCCCTATATTTTACCCAGTACAAAACCGTGGTAATAAAGACGGAACCTGTATTGCAGATAAAATAAACACGCCATAAACACCTTTATTTTACCCTACAGAGCACATACACCATAAACATGTGCAATCCCTAGAGCAGAGTTTCCCAGCTGCAGTCCTGGAGGACCAAACACCATTCAGGTTTCATGCTGTCCCTAATAAAAATGCCTGTGACGCATTTGTATGCACTGCCCCCATTGTATGCAAATGTATCATGCATATTCATTAGGGACAGCATGAAAACCTGAACCGTGTTTGGCCCACCAGGACTGGAGTTGGGAACCTCTGCCCTAGAGCAGCGGCCAACAGGGGCACAAACACCCTCACCCACAGGCTTCACTATCCAACGGCTCATGGAGAGTCAGGCTGCTGGGCCCTGCGTGGAGCAGCATCTACCAATACTAGCACCTGCATACCTTAGCAATGCTGTCTTAGACTTGGAAACACGTTCCACATATATCAAAAGGTTGCTATGATTAATGTCAGAAACACATCCTAAGTTAATCACAATTTGTTGACAGAGATTCATCATAGAAACCTTTCTGATATCTGTGGAGTGTGTTTCAGTTTTTGTTTCTGGCAGTGTTTACCACCCCGGGGAGTGACTCTAACAGTATTGAGTACCATAGCAATGCCTGCACTGTGCCCAGGACTGGTGTGGCAGCCAGGGCTGCTAGCCACCTCTATATTTGCACAATGCTGAAATAGGTGTGGGAGTGTGTGTATGTCTATCCAGTGTTTTGTGACTGCCTACCCTACACCTTATTGAGCCCACAATGCTTGCACTGTTTCCAATGTTAGCCTGCCAATGTGCATAATGAGGAGCAAGGTACTGTGTGTATGGCCCGGACAGGACGGCCTGGGCTGGATGCATCTGCACAGGGCTTAGTGCCCGACCACAACCTGCACAGACAGGGTGGCCACAGCATGTCATGCTGGGAGGGGGGGGGGGTTCATTCTCACCCTGACTGAGCAGTGACCATGGCATGGCTATGTTCCCCCATAGTGCTAAACTGCATTTTTCTCAAGTGATGTCTATGAGTTTTCTTTTCTGGGGCTCATTCACTGATATATCTGCTTGGTGTGTGTGTGCTCACATCCCATTTTTGGGTGCATACAGTTTTTCCAGGAACATGCACTATGTACTAGCTAGCAGACTGTCTGCAGTTAAGCATGTGTATGGCTGGAACACCTTGTAGGGTGCAGGGGATTGAGACTGACTGTGCCCTCTGCTGGTGAATGTCAGATAGTGGTGGGGGGTAGCTGAGCCTTTCCAGGCCTGTCTGCCAGTGCTTTTTGTCCATTGACTGTTTAGGGGTATGTTTACTAAACCATCTTAATGTTACCGGCGCTAGTTGCAGCGTTAATGTGAAGAATGCCATTTAAGGTAGTGGGCGTTCCGGAGGGAAGGTTGCAAGGAATCGGTATTGTGTGATAGTGGGTGCCGTGGCACGTTAATGCGCGTTAACCCTAAGGGGTATGCTTACTAAACGGAGATAACGTAGCAGCAGCTACGTTATCGTGCGTTAAGTGACGTTAACGTGCGTTAACGTCACCCGATGCAACGTTAGCACGCATTAACGTCACCGGTGGCGGTAAGTCCCACAGAGGGTGGAGAGAGAGCGGAGAGAAGGGGTCAATGGGCATCATGGCTGTTTGGCATAAAAAAAGAGAACAACCCCCCCCCCCAAAAAAAAAAGAACAAAAGGGAAATGACCCCATTACCCTTGGCTTGGGAGGTATCAGTACTAAACAGTAGGCTACACCTCCACAGCTCTCTGATCTGTAATGGCTGGATACAGAAGGATGATGTGTTGGGACAGCGCTTAGAGGGGCTTTCCCATGGCTGATGTGCAGTCCTATATTAATCTGAGACTTATTCTTCCTCTCAGATTATGTTTCTGTTTTGTGCTCCAGTATTTTCTACCATATGCATGTTGATGTTAGGATGGAGTGATTTTTTCTTATCTCCGGATATAGAAAGACTGCAGGTCTCCGCACGGGTATGTCTGCTGTGGTTACCAGGATAGGGTTAACCCAACAGTATCCATGATGCCATGCACATGCAGATTAGCAGTCTACAGCAGGTCACCAGATGGGGTATGCACCTCTACAGCACCGCACTGTGGTAGGGGGTACTGACCGTGTGTGTTACTGGCACAGAGTAGCTACAGACCATGCCATTGTGTGGGTTCTGTGCTCACCCTGAGGGTGAGGTGGTGCGCTCAGCACCAGGTCCGCAGTACCCAGTTGGATGAGAATGAGTTAGGTACTGCTATGTGTTAGATATTCTTTGCAGATGTACCTAGGATATTTTTGGGTCCACCTGCATTCCCCAATAATATCTGGCTCTTGTAGACCATGATGTACCCAGACTGGTGTCTATCCAGTGTAATTGCCATGGATGCTTATTACAGGGGCAGGGGAGAGTTTGGATCTACATGCAGATTGTATAGCACCACCTATCAGACTGCCATCACTTTGCCAGGGTGGTGGACAGGATCTGGCCTCCAACATACTCACACTCCACATCTTTGCAAAGGAAGCACGTGATGATGGGCTGCACTGGCCCTGGAGGGCTCAGCTGCTCCTCCAGACCTGGGATGTAACCACAAACACCAAACAGATATCTCAGTGATTGGGCCCCAGAGCAGAGACCACATAGACATCATGTGAGAGAAGTACTGTATAGTACTATGTGTAAACTTAGACATGCCATGGTCACTGCTCAGTCAATGAGAGTGACCTCCCAGCAAGACAAGCTGTGGCCACCCTGTCCATGCAGGTGGTGATCGGGCTCTACAATCTCCCAGCCATTGCCCCACAACGTGTGCAGATGCCCAGTCCGCCCTGTCCACACCGTACCCACAATACCTTGTTCCTCATTATGCAATTTGACAGGCTAATGCTGGAATCAGTGTAAGCATTGTGGGCCCATTGAGGAGTAGGCAGCCACAAAACAATGGATAGACATACGCACACTCCCACTCCTATGTTGGCATTGTGCAAAGATAGGGGTGGTTGGCAGCCCTGCCCATCACACTGGTCCTGGGCACAGTGAAGTCATTGCTAAGGTATGCAGGTGCTCCATGCTGGGCCCAACAACCTGACAATCCATGGGGCTTTTGATAGTGGAGCCTGTGGGTGTGGGTGTTTGTGCTCCTGTTGGCAAATGCTTTGGGGAGTGCACATGATGATGTCGTATCTGCAACGTAGGGTAAAATGTAAGGACATGGTCTGCATGAGCCACACCTGTGACCTTTTGTTCCAAGACACACTGTCTGTGTGTACTGCACCACACTGTTGCCACAGAAGCATAGTAGTCCCTGGGGCTACCTTTGCTGTTCATCAGACAGACCTTTGCTGCACTGCACACCATGCACTGATACAGGGCATGGCTTTGGTCCACTGTGGGCAGGTGTCACGGCCCCCTCCACCACCAATGCCCCCTTCCCCACCATGCTGATGTGCCCATATGCTGTTGGTGTTGGTGGGGCGCTGTTCCAGGCCATCCACTGTGCAGGTAGGTGGGTGCCTAGGGTGGGGGATCTGGGGTGGGGTGGGGGGGCACACATGGACATCCACCTGCCCCCCATCACCGCCTGCCACTATTATGACCCTTCCACATGGTGGGGAGATGGTTGGGGGTGGCAGGTCGGTGATCTAGCAACTATTGGCTAGGGTGGGCCTTGTAGATAGATTGTGTTCTGCCAGCAGACTGTGGATAGGCTAGGGTATGCAATGCGGGTACAGTGTATCCACTTTTTTATTTTATTTATTTAAAAGGATTTATATACCGCCTTCTCCTGTAAGCAAGGTGGTTACTTTGGACTGCTGGGTGTATACATTGGTCAGGCAACGCATGGCTGCTCCCTGCACTGTCCTTACCAGGGGCTGGTGTGACGGGTGTTCGTATAACTGGGTGTTTGGACAGTTTGGGATGTATCCTGGGGTGAGTACGTGGACCCCTATTAGAGTGGTTCCCAGATGTGCACTGCTTGCCCCATTACAGGCATTGTGTTTTCTGTGTGACGTTTGGGGTGCCTGCAGGGTATGTCTCCCCTGGGTGGGACACTGTGGAGCACAGACTACTGGGCAACTTTGTCCTTGGTCAGCTGCTGTCTTGCTGTTTTCCATTTTCTGTGTTCCTCTGTGCCACCTAGGTAACTGCCTGGTCTGCCCTGTACCCCACCTGCAGCCCCCTTTGTAGCATCACCATAGTGCCCTTTCATACTTGGGCACTATGCTGTTATTATACATGTAGTACTACTATCACTGTTTTTTGGTTCTCTCTGCCTGTGATATACATTGCTGACCAGAAATGGTTTCTCTCTCCTACAAATATGCATTTACCGACAGGTTTTCACTCGCGGTACTGTTCCAGCATTAATGTGACAGCATTAGTGCAGCAGGGGACCTCTCCCCGCCCATTGACCCTCTCTCTCCGCCCTCCAGTACAGTTACAGCCCAAAGGCATACCCCATCTGGTGACCTGTAGACTGCTAATCTGCATGTGCATTGCATCGTGGGTACTGGTGGGTTAAACCTATCCTGGTAACCACCACAGCAGACATGTCGTGCAGTGACCTGCAGTCTTTCTATGTCCAGAGATAAGAAACGATCACTCCATCCTAACATCAACATGCATATAGTAGAAAATACTGGAGCACAAAACAGAAACAGAATCTGAGAGGAAGAATAGGTCTCAGATTAATATAGGACTGCACATCAGCCATGGGAAAGCCCCCCTAAGCTGCTGTTCTAACACATCATCCTTCTGTATCCAGCAGATAGAAGATCAAAGAGCTGTGGAGGTGTAGACTACTGGTTAGTACTGATACCTCCCAAGTCATGGGTTCAATTCCCTTTCGTTCTTTTTTTAATGCCAAACAGCAATGACGCCCATTGCTCCCTTTTCAACGGAATGCCCCCTACCCGCCCATTGCCTTTTATGGCTTCAGATATCTTAACGCTGCACTTAATGCTGGTGACATTACCACAGTTTAGTAAACATACCCCTAAGTTCATGCCAGCACAGTGTTAGAAGCTATAAAGATGTAGCCCACTGGTTACTGCAATGACTGTGTTGAGGCAGAGGTCATGGGTTTGATCCTGCAGTGGTGTCAGGTAAAAAGGCTGCCTGAGGCATTTCCTTTTAATTTAAATCAGTGCTGCCAGCAAAAACACCCTCACAGTGCCGTAACCTAAGATGCTGCATAAAGCACCCTATAAGGCACTCCATAGGGCACATTATAAAGTGCCCTTAGGCTACGGCACTGTGAGGGTGTTTTTGCTGGCAGCACTGATGTAAATTAAAAGGAAAAGCCTCAGATAGCCTTATTAAATAACACCACTGTGGGATCAAACCCATAACCACTGCCTCCACAGTCATTGAAGTAACCAGTGGGCTACATCTCTACAGTGCCTAGCACACTGCTGGCTGGCTATAGAAAGACTGCAGGTCACCACACAAACTGTCTGCTGTGGTTACCAGGATAGGGTAAACCCACCCATACCCATGATGCATTGCACATGCAGATCAGCAGCCTAAGTCTGATCACAAGATGGGGTATGCGCCTCTATAGCACCCCAGCCTGGTAGGGGGAACTGACCATGTGTGTTATTGGCACAGAGTAGCTACAGACCGTGACATTTTGCAGTTCCTGTGCTCACCCTGATGGTGAGGTGGGGTGCCCATCAGCAGGTCTGCAGCTCTTGGCTTGGCTAGGCTGTACTGCAGGTTCCCATCAGTTCCAGTATGAGTTAGGTAGTCTTTGCAGACACACCTAGAATGCACATGTGTCCATCTGTATTTCCCAGTCATATCTAACCCTTCTGGACTATAATGCACCCAGAATAGTGCATATCCTGTGTGGTTGCCATGATCACATCTTATAAGAGAAGGGTGGTGGACAGGATCTCCCACTAACAGATCCACATTCTACATCTCTGCAATGGTGGCAGTAGAGGGGACCATCAACCCCAGTCCTGCTGGGGAATAGGCACTCTACAGGGCAGGCAATGCAGATCTGTACACATCACATAGGGCACTGGCAGCAGGTCTGGAAAAGCTCAGCTGGCTGCCCTCCCTCCTTCCTATCTGACATTCACCAGCAGAGGGCACAGTCTATTAGACAACGTTTTGGTGGTGGTGAGAATCCAGGAGCAATGTGACAAATTCTGTCTACCCTTTTGATGTCTAGGACATCTGTACCTTGCGCACTCACAATCTTAAATGACAGAGGTGTAAGGCAGGGGTCTCCCAATCCAGTACTGGAGGGCCACAAACCAGTCAGGTTGGGAGGATATCTCTAATGCATATATATCTCATGCATATTCATTAGGGCTATCCCAAAAACCTGCAGGATTGCGGCCCTCCAGGACAGGTTTGAGGACCCTGCTGGAAATAGTGCAAGCACTGGGGGCTCAGTACAGCGTAGGCAGCCACAAAACACTGGGTAGACATACACACACTCCCAAACCTATGTCAGCATTATGCAAAGATAGAGGTGGTTGGCAGCCCTGGCCACCACACCAGTCCTGGGCACAATGCAGGCATTGCTATGGTACTCAATACTGTTAGGGTCACTCTCTGGGGTAGTAAACACTGTCAGTAACAAAATATGAAACACACTCCACATATATCAAAAGGTTGCTATGATGAATCTCTGTTAACAAATTATGTTTAATGTAGGATCTGTTATCTGACATTGATCATAGCAACCTTTTGATATATGTGGAACGTGTTTCCATGTTTATGACGGCACTGCTAAGGTATGCAGGTGCTAGTATTGGTAGATGCTGCTCCGCACAGGGCCCAACAGCCTGACTCTCCATGAGGCTTTGGATAGTGGAACCTGTGGGTGTGGGTGTTTGTGCCACTGTTGGCCTATGCCAGAGTTACTCAAATCCGGTCCTGGAGGTGCGCAACCCTGCAGGTTTTCGGGATATCCCTAATGAATATGCATGAGATATATATGCATTAGAGATATCCTGCCAACCTGACTGGTCTGTGGCCCTCCAGGGCTGGATTTGGAGACCCCTGCCTTACACCTCTGTCATTTAAGATTGTGAATGGGCAAAGTACAGATGTCCTAGACATCAAAAGGGTAGATAGAATGTGACACATTCCTCCTCGATTCTCACCACCACCAAAAGGTTGTCTAATAGACAATATATTTTTTTGGTGGTAAAAAGCAAGGAGGAATGTAACAAATTCTACCTAACTTTTTTGACGGCGTTGGCGTGTTTATTTTATCTGCAATAAAGGTTCCTTCTATATTACCATGGTTTAGTACTGGGTAAAATATATGGACATGGTCTGCAAGAGCCACAGCTTGGACTTGAACCTGTGACCTTCTGCCCCTGAATACACTGGCTGTGTGTATTGCACCAAACTGTTACCACAGAGGCAGGTCATTCCCTGGGGACACCATTACTGTTCGTCAGACAGACCTTGTCTTTTGCAGTGCACGGCACCCACCTAAACAGGGCTTTGCCTTGGTCTTCTGTGGGCAGATGCCACTGCCCCCTCCACCACTAGCACCCTTCCGCCACCATGCTGACATGCCCTTATGCCGGTGGTGCTGGTGGTGTGCAGTCCCAGGCCATCCAGTGTGCTGGTAGGCGGCTGCCTATGGTGTGTGATATGGGGTAGGGGTGCCTGCATAGACGTCCACGCTTTCCCCCCCGGCACCACCTGCCAATGTTATGTGCCCTTTGGGGTACTTGCTGGGTGATATCCATTGTGGCACTGTGGGACACACACTGATGAACATGTTTGCCCATGGTCAGTTGCTGTCTTGCTGGATTTCCATTTCTACATTCCTATGTGTTACCTAGGCATCTGCCTAGTCAACCTTGTGCCCCAGCTGTCCCACTGCATGTCCTGCCTGCAGCCCCCTGTACCCCATTTGCAGCCTCACAGTAGTGCCCTTTCGTACTCGGGCACTATGCTATCGCTGCACATGTATCACTACTATCACTTTTCTTGGTCTCCGTGCCTTTGCTGTACCTTGCTGACTGAAATTGTTTCTCTCTCCTGTAAATGTGCCTCTAGCGCGAGGTTTTCACTGGCATTAATTTTTGGACCCTGATTTCACAGCATTAGTGTGCCTGGAGCCTCTCCCCGCCCACTCTCCACCCATTGCCCCCCTTATCTCCGCCCTCTGGGGAGCCTTACTCCACCCTCTGTGCCTTAACACCGCCGGAGACGTTATCGCGCGATAAGTGACGTTATCTCCCGGTAATCGCGCGATAAGATCACTTATCGCGTGATAACGTCGCCGCTGCGACGTTAGCGCTCCTTAGTAAAGATACCCCCTTGTGGCCTTGGGCAAGTCACTTTGCCTCAAAGAAAAGGCCTGGCAATCTGCTTCTGGTCACAGCTTATCAAGAAAACCCAAGAACTGCTGGGTTACCAGGAGTCAGCACTGACTTAATGGCATATATTGAATAAATGTTTTGTAGCTGTAGAAGCCTGAACCTGGGCTCTGCCCTTTGGGATATACCATCTATGCCTGCCCATGTCCTTAAGACTGATTCTAGCCAGGAGGCAGTGACTTGCCTTTGTAGGAGTGATCCAAAGTGGGTTATTCCATATGGCGTCTCTTCAGGGAGCCAGTGAGGACCACATCTGGTCTCTCTGTAGTTTGGCATTCTCTTTGGTAGCATGGGTCATTTATTCCATCTCTTTAGTTTTATGAGTGTTTTTTATAGGCTAATTAGGTTGAAGGCTGAATTTGGTTACCTTAGGTGCCAAAATTGACATTTTGGGTTTTGTAATCTTTACTGTGTTTAATATTATGCCTCAGCTAACTTATCCTCTAGAGCAGGGCCGGCCCGTCGTCCACTAGGCAAGCTAGGGCCTCTTCCCCCCCCCCCCCCCCCCGCTGCTGCCAATTCTGTATCGGGAGGGGGAGGCGGGCAGCAGTATTTCCAAAAGCGGCTGCTTTTTGCCACAGCTTTTAGAAATACTTCTGCTACCAGCCCCTCCCTCCCGAAATGGAATTGGCAGCGGTGCCGGCAGCTGGGGGGATCAGCATAGCCAGGGTTTCTGCCTAAGGCGATAGAAACCCTTGACCTGGCCTTGCTCTAGAGATGGTAGGATATAAGAGATGGCAGGGTTCTAGGGCTGATATTGTATGATTTTCAATTATTGTGTTGCTTACAAAGTATTTTTGATTTGCTTGTAATGTGTGTAAGTAGTATTTTTAATGTTACATTTAATATATATTTTTCAAATTCATATTTATGAAATTATATTTCAATATGTTATAAATTTAAACTGGGTGTTTATGATTACTAAAATTTGATATACCGCCCTTAAACAAGTTGGCAGTGCAGTTTACAATAAAAACTTAAATAAAAGAAACGGATGAAAGGAACTCCAGAGTCAGGCACAGGAAAGATTCGCATACACACCAGGGAGAGATCAGGGGGAGGGAGGGAGGATAGGGACAGTAGCATTGAGAGAGACAGAGAGAGATGAGTGAGGAAGTCATTCATAGGATCAAGAAGACCAGGTGATGAGGATGTCGAATGCCTCATGGAATAGAAGGGTCTTAAGCTGAGTTTTGAATCTGAAAAGGAAAGACTCTAGAGCAGTGGTTCTCAACCTTTTTTGTACCGCGACCCCTTTTACCATTGGTCAGCTTGTGATGACCCCCAATGATAAAATCAAATGCGTCTCTCTTCCTTTACCGTTAACGCATTGTCGCTGTAATAATTTGCTGAATTATTAATTGTCGTGCCCTCTCTGGCCAAGCGGTAGCCACTGGTATTGCAAGGCTCTGGAGGGTGGTAGTTGTGCCTTCACTGATATAAACCACAAAACACTTCTTTCCAAATTAAAGGGTTTTATTCCCCGTCCCTTGAGGGTACTTTATCTTCAGGAACATAAATCAAATGCCTCGCTTGGACATATAACGTAAAGTAACAAAAGCAAACAGAACTTGCTTCCTTCAGCTTTCAAAACAACAAATAAATAAAAAGAACAAAACAGCTTAAATACTTCAATATGGTTCTTTCTCCTGTAGCTGACAGCACAGCTTATATCTACTTTACTTAGAGAGAGCTGCAGCCTGTTGCTTATACCACTAAAGCTAGGACACAAACCAATTACTTATCTGAGAGAGAACTCAGGTTCAATCAAGGTCAAAGAGCAGTCCATCAATTCTGGCATATCATTTTCTTCTGCATTTTGATATTCCATTAACTCTGGCTGACTGGAAGGTTCATTCTGGACCTCAGCAGTAACGTGGGAGAATGGCTGGTTAACCTCGTCAGACAAGAAGTTCCTCTCTTCCTTAGAGCTAGTGTCTCTCTGGGAATTACCTTGTATTCTAGAGTTGAGCTTTTCAGGGCACTGCCCCTGCTGGTATTTTAGAATATAGCTCAACTCCTGGTTTGCTCTGCTAGTGGGATAATTAAGGGAATTTCTCTGCCGGTTCAGGCTTCCCTTTTGTAACCCAGCTGAGCTAGATTGGAGAGCTCGTGACGGAGTTTCACAGGGAGCTGTGAGCTTACAATGACTACAAAACTCTTCAGCTTTATCTGGTAAGTAAAACCTTTTTCTTCTAGGGTTTTTAAAACCAGAAGAAGAGATATTTTCAGCCTCTAGATAGTGGGACCTTGTGTGCCTATTTCCATACCTCCAGGGTTGTCTTCTTTCATATGGCAAATCACTCTTGCATTCACTCTGTGCACTGGAACCTGCAACTTCAGTCTTCTTGCGTCTCTCTGGCTCAAACACACTATCTGGCTGTTTATATCTCTCTGCTTCTCTCAGGTCTTCGGTTCCCCTCTGACCTTCACGCTGGCTCTCTAGTTGCTCCAAAGCCTCATTGTCACTCTCTCTTACATTCTCATACCTGCTCCATGCTTCCCAGGGTTTTAGCTGCCTTTGCTGTATTTTCTCAGAGTGTGTCTGTGGCTGCTTCAGCTCCTCTCTCTCTCCCTCTCTGATTGTCTGGGAGCCTATTTTATCCCAGTGTTTCCTTGCTCCATCCCCACCCAGCTGAACCCTGTCAGGTAAAGTGAATTCCCTTCCTTTGCTGGCTGGGTGTGTCCTCATTGGGCTTTTGCACGTGTTTCTAGGTTGCTCCCGGTAACCATCTGACATTTCCTTGTTTACCCTGTCACTTTTCCTGTGCTCCTTTATGCTGAACTGCATTTTCTCGTGTTGTTCGGGGTCTGCACTGTTACATATTCCCCTCCTTAAAATATTACTTGCTGCCGTAGTTTTTAGCGGACAGCAAGTAATCCTTGAAAGTGCATCAGCGTTTCCATGCATTTTCCCCGCACGGTGTTGAACTGTAAAATTAAAGGCCTGAAGGGCCAAGTGCCAGCGGGTCAATCGGGCATTGTTGTTTCTCATTAAATGAAGCCACTTCAAAGGAGCGTGATCCGTCACTAACAGAAACTTTCTCCCCGTAAGGTAGAAACGGAGAGTTTCTACGGCCCATTTTATAGCTAAACACTCCCGCTCTATCGTGGCATAATTTTCTCCGCAGGCGAGAGTTTTCGACTCAAATATGCCACTGGATGTTCGTTCCCTTCGAATATTTGGGACATTACCGCCCCCAACCCTGTGTCCGACGCATCAGTTTGTATGATAAAGGGAAAATTAAAATCTATACCCCGTAATACAGGGGCACTACACAGTTTCTCTTTAAGGGTTTCGAAAGCCCTTTCTGCTTCTGGGGTCCAACGGACCTGGTTTGGTGCGTTCTTTCGCAACATCTCCGTGAGGAGAAGGCTCTCTTCTGCGAAACGGGGTACAAAGCGGCGGTAGTAGCCTATTAAACCCAAGAAACTGCGCATTTGTTTCTTGGTTATAGGTCTTGGGAACTCCCGAATACTCTCTACCTTACTAGCCAGGGGTTTTACTAGGCCTCTTCCTATTAGGTGCCCCAAATATTTCGCTTCCCTTGTGGCGAATAAACATTTTTCCGGGTTTAATGTGAGGCCAGCCCTTCTCAATGCTCTAAGAACCGCTTCTACTCTCGTGAGGTGTTCCATCCAAGTTGTGCTGTGTATCACTATATCATCCATATAGGCACTAGCATATTCGTGGTGGGGTCTCAACACTTGGTCCACGAGACGCTGGCACGTCGCCGCAGCCCCGTGCAAACCAAATGGCATCCTCCTAAACTGATATAGCCCTATGGGCGTGGAAAAGCCGTTTTGGCTTTTGAACTTTTAGTTAGAGGAATCTGCCAATACCCTTTGCTGAGATCTAACGTAGTTAGGTATTTTGCCTGTCCTAACTGGTCCAACAGGTCGTCTATGCGAGGCATAGGATACGCATCGAATTGCGATATGTCATTAATTTGTCTGAAATCGATGCAAAATCTCAAGGTTCCGTTTGGTTTCGGAACCAATACTATTGGGCTAGACCATGGGCTTCTAGACTCCTCTATGATGCCCATGGCTAGCATCTCCTTCACTTGGGCAATCACCTCTTGTTTTTTTGTTTCGGGCATCCTATATGGCCGTTGTCTTATAACCCTCCCTGGTGACGTGATTATCTCATGCGCCACAAGGTGCGTCTCGCCAGGCAAAGTGGTCAAGACGTCTGCGAACTTTGTTAATAAGCGCGCTAATTCTTTCCGCTGCTGTGGGTTCAACTCAGAGCCTATTTTTGGGGAAGGTTGTCTTTCCCAATCCCCCACTTGAGGCCCTAGATCCTCCTCAGTTCTTTCCTCTCCAAGAGCTGTCAAGCTCTTCACCTCCCTTGTCCCAGTAGCACCAAACCCGTTTTCTCCTCTTTCCGTGGAGGGTAGTGTTGACACTTCCTCTACCGCGGGGAACCCTACCCTCTCACAGATTAACTGTGCAATCCTATCCCCTTGTTGTATTTTGAAGTCTTTTACCCCAAAATTAAACACTAAGACCTTTACGGGCCCCCGGTAGTCGGGATCAATGACCCCTGCGCCAATATCTATGAAATGTTGCGTGGCTAGCCCTGACCTCGGCGCTATCCGCCCATAGCACCCCTCAGGTACTTTAATACGGATGCCCGTGTCCACCAGAGCTTTTCCTCCTTTCGCTACAACAACATTTTCTATGCTAAAAAGGTCATAACCCGCAGCCATTTCAGAAGCCCTTTTTGGGCCTTTCGCCTGGGGTGCACTCTTGCAAAATTGCAAGGTAAATTTCTGTTTCCCTGTTACTGGTAGTCCCTTAGAGGGAGATCCCTTTTTGGGTGGTCTCTCAAATAAAGGACTGGGAATGGTAGTGGCTATGGCTTCAACTTTTTCCTCCTCTATCACCGGGGTTTGCACCTGAGTTAGGGGCAATATCTCTTGGAGGCCTTTCTCCAATTTTTGGCAGAAAGGGATCCAATCACGCCCTAGAACTACTGCGTATGGAAGTTTTGACACTACTGCCATTAATATTTTTCGCGTAGACCCTAGCCCTTGTATGGTTACCTCATGTAATGGGTAGTGGGAAGCTTCCCCATGCACGCATCTTATGCGAATTTGCCCCTCTACTGGGTCCGGGGGAGATGACCGGTTTTTACCTATGGTTTCCCACAAGTCCTGTGAGACCATGCTTTGGTCCGCCCCCGAATCCAGTAGAGCCAAAGCTTTCACCCCTTCTATCCATATTTCTTGTATAAATCCATCTGACACTATCTCCTCTGACCCTGTCATAAGGGCAGTTTTAACTCGGCAATCTTTTATCACATGACCAGGTTTGTTACATCTGTAGCACCTTCTAGTGTTCCTATCTCTGCCCTCCTTGCTAGGGTCATATGCAGTCACTCTATCTCGCACGTACTTTTCACACTCATCCACTTCAGTCACACTTGCACCTCTTGAAAGGTTCACCTTAAAAGTACTAGTATGTGCTGCCTCCCTGAACACTTCAGCCATCTGAGCGGCTTCAACTGTGTTTAAACAATTTTGCAGGGTTAAAAACGTTTTCATTTCACCTGGTATTGACATCAAAAATCTGTTCTAGGACAATCTCATCAAGTATGGACTCAAGCGTTTTGCCATCAGGATCCAACCACTTATAGGCTAGGTTCTTGAGCCTCTGGCATAAGGCTTTCGGAGTCTCGTTTTCCATCATTATTGCCTCTCTAAATAATCTCCGGTAGTGTCTGGGCGTGAGACCAAGGCGGTCTTTCACGGCCTTTTTAATTTCATTATAATTATTTGCCAAACTGGCAGGCATGGTTTTAAAAGCGGATAAGGCCTCGCCACTCAAAGTCATTGCGAAACGCATAGCCCATTGTTCCATAGGCCATTTTGAGTTCTCAGCAATGCGTTCAAAGGCCTCTATAAAATCGTCGGGGTTATCTGCCCGCCCTAAATGTTTGCATACAAGTCCCGTATTCATTTCTACTTGCGGTATTGTAGCTTTGTCTTCCCGAGCCTTTTCCAGTAACGCTGTCATGGCTTCCAGCAATGGTTTCTGCTGTTCCTTCAGTGTAGTCATATACTGTTCTTGCAGGTGTTGGAGCATCCTGGCCTGCTTCTCCTGCTGCTCATTCATCCAGGCTAGTACATCTTGGGGATCCATCTTCCTTTTTGCTGCACCTGAAAATAAAAGAGAAGAGACCCACCAAGTGCGGCACACAAACAAAGGTTGTTTTTTTTTCTTTTTGGCTCCCCTTTTCTCGCGGTATCCTATACCCGTCTACCCAGGCTACCAATACCTTAGTCTCCTGGTGACATCAGCATGTGAGAAGGGGTCTTTTCCACCGCTGGCCGCCTTACCAGCCGAATCCTCCTTGATTAGTGCTTTAAAACACTTCTTTTTGCCTTTCAGCAATGTCCTTTCAGGCAAATCCTTATTATGCCCCCGAAAAAAATTTTTATCCTCTTCTCTACGCCATTTATGTCGTGCCCTCTCTGGCCAAGCGGTAGCCACTGGTATTGCAAGGCTCTGGAGGGTGGTAGTTGTGCCTTCACTGATATAAACCACAAAACACTTCTTTCCAAATTAAAGGGTTTTATTCCCCGTCCCTTGAGGGTACTTTATCTTCAGGAACATAAATCAAATGCCTCGCTTGGACATATAACGTAAAGTAACAAAAGCAAACAGAACTTGCTTCCTTCAGCTTTCAAAACAACAAATAAATAAAAAGAACAAAACAGCTTAAATACTTCAATATGGTTCTTTCTCCTGTAGCTGACAGCACAGCTTATATCTACTTTACTTAGAGAGAGCTGCAGCCTGTTGCTTATACCACTAAAGCTAGGACACAAACCAATTACTTATCTGAGAGAGAACTCAGGTTCAATCAAGGTCAAAGAGCAGTCCATCAATTCTGGCATATCATTTTCTTCTGCATTTTGATATTCCATTAACTCTGGCTGACTGGAAGGTTCATTCTGGACCTCAGCAGTAACGTGGGAGAATGGCTGGTTAACCTCGTCAGACAAGAAGTTCCTCCCTTCCTTAGAGCTAGTGTCTCTCTGGGAATTACCTTGTATTCTAGAGTTGAGCTTTTCAGGGCACTGCCCCTGCTGGTATTTTAGAATATAGCTCAACTCCTGGTTTGCTCTGCTAGTGGGATAATTAAGGGAATTTCTCTGCCGGTTCAGGCTTCCCTTTTGTAACCCAGCTGAGCTAGATTGGAGAGCTCGTGACGGAGTTTCACAGGGAGCTGTGAGCTTACAATGACTACAAAACTCTTCAGCTTTATCTGGTAAGTAAAACCTTTTTCTTCTAGGGTTTTTAAAACCAGAAGAAGAGATATTTTCAGCCTCTAGATAGTGGGACCTTGTGTGCCTATTTCCATACCTCCAGGGTTGTCTTCTTTCATATGGCAAATCACTCTTGCATTCACTCTGTGCACTGGAACCTGCAACTGCAGTCTTCTTGCGTCTCTCTGGCTCAAACACACTATCTGGCTGTTTATATCTCTCTGCTTCTCTCAGGTCTTCGGTTCCCCTCTGACCTTCACGCTGGCTCTCTAGTTGCTCCAAAGCCTCATTGTCACTCTCTCTTACATTCTCATACCTGCTCCATGCTTCCCAGGGTTTTAGCTGCCTTTGCTGTATTTTCTCAGCGTGTGTCTGTGGCTGCTTCAGCTCCTCTCTCTCTCCCTCTCTGATTGTCTGGGAGCCTATTTTATCCCAGTGTTTCCTTGCTCCACCCCCACCCAGCTGAACCCTGGCAGGTAAAGTGAATTCCCTTCCTTTGCTGGCTGGGTGTGTCCTCATTGGGCTTTTGCACGTGTTTCTAGGTTGCTCCCGGTAACCATCTGACATTTCCTTGTTTACCCTGTCACTTTTCCTGTGCTCCTTTATGCTGAACTGCATTTTCTCGTGTTGTTCGGGGTCTGCACTGTTACATAATATATTATAGGCTTTTGCAATATGTTTTTATTTATAATATTTACTTATTTAAACCACAATAATTAATCACAATAACATATAACAATACAGTCAAACCTCGGTTTTCATTTGCCCCGGTTTTCATACGCTTCGGTTTTCAACTTCTTTTTTGACTGAGATTTTGTCTCGGTTTTCATGCATTGCTTCGGTTTTCAACGTCTTTTGACTGAGATTTTGTCCTGGTTCTCGTACATCGCCTCGGTTTTCGTAAAGTACAGTACTGTAAATACATACACCCTCGCGCTGCACACCGGTCTGTATACACTGCCAGAACGCCCGCCCAATCCTGGCAGCACTGCCCCCCGGACTCACCGATCGCCAGCATGATGAGAAGCGAAAGCCAGCTGAGCACGTAAATGAAACACATCCTCGAGCCTGGTCAGAGTCAGAGAAGCAAGGATTGCGCAGAGAGGAACGCCCCGATCTCGTCCACCGCCTGCCCGTTCTCTGGAGCACCCCCTCAGGCTCAGAGGTAGCAGGGAAGAAAAGCTGTCAACGTAAGCAGGAGATGTTGCATGAATGTGGGAGGCAGTTCTTTCTCTTGCAGGGTACGTCTGCAGCTATGTCATTAAGATTTTCTGCCATTCTGAAGCATTGAGCAGATAATGTAAAGGTATTTTAATGGACTGAATCCAATGTGATTCCGAAGAGAGCTGGGCACAGCAGATTGTCAGGGGTGGCTAAGGCCAGATGTTAACATACTGTACTGTACAGTACTGTACTTAGCTTGCTTTCAATGATGTTAAATGTTCATTTATCCATTTCATTAGTCATTTATATTTATTTCTCATTGTTTTCTGTATGTAAAAATATAGTTATTCTCTATAAAATGTATTTTTTGTGAATATTTTTGGGTGTCTGGAACGGATTAATTGGATTTACATTATTTCTTATAGGAAATATTGCTTCAGTTTTCATACGTTTCGGTTTTAGTCAGACTTTCTCGAACGGATTAATCATGAAAACCGAGGTTTGACTGTATTTGATTTCAAAATTATTATGATTTTGTAGTCAAATCACTAATATGAAATAAAATTATTTTTTCTACCTTTGTTGTCTGACCAATTTATTCTCTGATCTGAGGCTTCTGCTTTCCTGTCTTCTCTTAGCTCTCTTTCTGTGGTCTATGGTCCATCTGCCATTTCTTATCTCTTCTTTCATTTTCTTCACTTCTTTCCATCAGCCTATTTCCAGTCCCAGTAACCTTCCCCAGTATCAGCTCCTTTCCAGTCCTCACTCCCAGTACCTTCCAATGTCAACTTGCATTCCCATGACTACCACTGGTGTCCCTTCCCTTCCAGTCCCCCTCCTTCCCCACTAACCAGTCCCTTCTAGTACAAATACCATGGCAGCCCCTCTCAGATCCACTCCCTTCCAGTTCTATTCTCCCATCCCCTCGTATCAGCCCATTTGTAGCCTTAGCCCCCAGTTTTCTTCCAGGGCCAGCAGCTCTATCCTCCCCTCCCCACCATCAGCCCATTCCCAGTCGAAGCCCCCCAATCAGCTCATTTCCAGTGCTAGTCCCCCCTCAACTCCATTACCAGTGCTAGGCTCCCCTAATCAGCCCATTACCAGTCCTACCCCCTCCCCCCATCAGCCCATTACCAGTCCAAGGCCTCCTCTAATCAACCCATTTCCAGTCATAACCTCCCCGATCAACTTATTTCCAATGCTAGCCCCCATCAGTCTATTATCAGTCCTACCCCCTATCAGCCCATTACCAGTGCTAACCCCCCATCAGCCCATTATAATCCTAACCCGCACTGTCTCTCCCCTCTGTTCAGCATTTATCCCCCGTTTGTCCAGTATGTCCCCCTGTCTCTTCCCTTTGTCCATGTCAGCCCCCCTGCCTCCCTCCATCCATCCATCCATCCATGTCAGCCCCCTCCCTCCCTCCATGTCAGCCCCCTCTGTCCATGTCAGCCCCCATCCCTCCCTCCCTCCCTCCATGTCAGCCCCCCTTCTGTCCATGTCAGTCCCCTCCCTCGATCCATCCATCCATGTCAGCCCCCTCCATGTCAGCCCCCCTCTGTCCATGTCAGCCCCCTCCCTCCCTCCTTCTCCCCTCCCCCATGTCAGCCCCCTCCCTCCCCCATGCCAGCCCCGTTGCAGGTTCCCTGCCCCCTCCTTCCCTCTCCCTATGTCTGCCTGCTACTGCCCTGTACTTCTGCAGCCGCGGCTCCCTGCCTCTTAGGGAACCGCGGCTGTACCTGTGAAGCCGTTGTGGAGCCTTTGGAGGCGGGACAATGCTGCATGGAGCCCGACAAGAAATGGGAAGGCTCCGCAACATTTTCACAGGCACAGCCGTGGTTCCCTAAGAGGCAGGGAGTCGCGGCTGAAAAAGATTGGAGGCGGTGAGTTTGCCACTGCCGAGAAGTGGACTCGGCAGCGGCAGCAACTTGTGTGCTTTTTTATTTTTTTTATCTTGGCAGAGTGAGGCGACCCCTGATAAATCCTGTGGCGACCCCGTGAGGGGTTGTGACCCACAGGTTCAGAACCGCTGCTCTGGAGGGAGGGTGGGGGGAGGTTTTTCCAAAGGTGGGAGCCAAGGAAATAGAAGTCTGAATTAGTAATAGAAGTATAAAATGTTCTCAAACATGTTTGTATGGATACATTGTAGATACCTGGTAATTTACTTTCCTTAAATCCTACTAGACCAGTACAGATAAGTGGGCCACTCTCCCCCGCCAGCAGGCGGAGGCAGACCCAAACAACTCCTTGCGACGCCACCACCTGGCACATGCTCTGGTTTTATAGGCCGAGAAGGCAAGTTATAAGTATAACATTACATTATAAAATTTAATAGCAAAAAAGGGAAGTTGGATACAGACCAGATGGTTTACAGCAAACCTGGAAGAAATGGATAATTGTAGATAGTTTCCCCCCTCCTCTTCCTCTCCCCTTCCTCCCTCTCCCCCTCCCTCTCTCCCTCCTTTATCCCTTCCTCACTCCCCCCCCCCTTTTCTTTTCCTTCAGAGGCAAAACCGTTTGTTGTGCTGTCATAGTTCATCTGGCTCTTCCAGGGACAATGTGCTTACCTGGCCCCTGATAGACCTCCTAAAAGCATTTTGGTGGTGTTAGGTTATCATACTATGCCACATCAAATTTCACTCTCCATCCATAAACACGTATTTGTTTTACACTCGTTTTACACTTATCATATTTATTTATTTTATTTAATTTTAATGTTCTTTAGATGTTCCCAATGTTTGTGTTTAATATACCATATATTAATGTACTGTCTACATACTTTTAGTGCTTTTTTTGTATTATTACTATTTTTATTGTTATATATAATTATTGTTATAATACATTAGTTGTTATATTATTGTATTTAATTTATGTATTATTATTTAATTTTGGTTTTATTACTGTTTATATATTTTACCTTAGGTCCTTTACATCTTTGTTTGACATGTTTTATGTATATTAATTGTAGTTTGGATCTTTCAGTCATTCCCCTAAAGAAGGCACCTGATGAAATATGGCCATGTTGGAACCACTAACAAAGATTTTTTGTTCTTTACCTTGTTCTGGTTGTTCCTTACGGTTTTGTGGAGTGTTTGTTCTCTCTTTTGGACCCTCTGGCATATTTGGCGGCCAGGGACAGTGCCCTGTCTACAGCGTCACGGCGTTGGATTTGACTCCAGCACTGGGTGGTGGACACATCTTCCAAAGCCTGGTTGGCCCAGCTGGCCTTTAAAGGGAAACTTCTTTATGGATCCTATTTGGAGAAGCTGGTGAAGGACCTGGGCACCACAAAATATTACCGCCTTCCGGAAGACTGGTCCAGGAAGCCTGTGAAGTGGACAAGAGCCCCTTTCTCATCAGTCTTCGCCCACCCACCACAGGACTCTCATAGTTAGTGGCCTGGAAAGCCTTTCTTCCCCTCTGCTTCCGGACTTCAGGCTTGTTCTCAGTCCTTTCATGGAGCACGTGGGTCCAGGGACTGAAGGCCCTCGAAGGCTGCACAGTAAAGGTTTGAGGGCCCATTTTCTGGTTCCTCTGGTAGGAGGCATGTTTTGTGTTTTCCTTCAGAAATGGGCCTGGAATGCAAAGAGCTGATCACAAATGTGTTTGTCATTTTTCCTTGTGAATCTGTGATCAAAAGTGCCATTGTGTGGACCACCTTGGACAAGTTCCTGCTTCTAAAGGCAATGGTGCCCATCCCACTGGCGGGCAGGGCAATGACAGATGCTCCATCTATTTTCTGGTGCCCATTCTAGACCTCAAGGATGTCAACAAGCACTTGCGCATCCTGTGATTCTGGATGGAAACCTTATGATCTGTGATTCAAGCAGTGCGCCGAGGGGAGTTCTTGGCTTCTCTGGATCTGGCCAAGGCGTATTTTCATATCCCGATCCAGGCATATCAGCAAAGGTATCTGTGTTTTGCCATGCTTGGCTCTTACTATCAGTTCACCGCCTCCCCTTTCAGGCTCTCCACTGCCCCAAGGATGTTCTCCAAGGTCATGGTGTTGGCGGTGGCGGCACTACAGTGCCAAAGAATCTGTATGCACCCATATCTGGGTGATTGGTTCATCCGAGCCCAGTCTCTTTCAGAAATGTCTCTGATAGCATCCTGAGTGGTTGTTCTGTTTGGAAAACCTCAGCTGGCTGATCAATTGGGGAAAGAGCCAGTTGTTGCCTTCCCAGTCCCTTAGTGCATAGGTGTCAAACCTGTCCTGGAGGGCCACAATCCTGCCAGGTTTTGGGATAGCCCTAATGAATATGCATGAGATATATATGCATTAGAGATAGCCTGCCAACCTGACTGGTTTGTGGCCCTCCAGGACTGGATTTGGAGACCCCTGCTTTACACCTCTGTCATTTAAGATTGTGAGTGGGCAAGGTGCAGATGTCCAAGACATCAAAAAGGTTAGATAGAATTTGTCACATTCCTCCTCACTTCTCACCACCACCAAAATATTGTCCATTAGACATCCTTTTGGTGGTGGTGAGAATCGAGGATGAATGTGACACATTCTAGCTACCCTTTTGATGTCTAGGACATCTGTACCTTGCCCACTCACCATCTTAAATGACAGAGGTGTAAAGCAGTGGTCTCCAAATCCAGTCCTGGAGGGCCACAAACCAGTCAGGTTGGCAGGCTATCTCTAATGCATATATATCTCATGCATATTCATTAGGGCTATCCCAAAACCTGGCAGGATTGTGGCCCTCCAGGACAGGTTTGACACCTATGTGACTGGGAGCACATTTCAACACTCGAGTGGGCAGAGTCTTCCTGCCAGAGGAGAAAGTCAGAAGACTGTTGGATTGCCTGACGCTATTCTATTTGCAGCAGGCTCACAGAGTCTGGAGCTATCTTCAACTCCTCAGATTGATGGTGGCAACCATCGGATAGTGTCGTGTGCGCATGTTCACATGTGGCTGCTTCAGTTGCTCTTGCTGACTTGATGGTCCCTGAGTTCTCAGGATTTCAAGCACAGGATCTTGCTTCTAATGATGATGAAGATCAGCCTGTAGTGGAGGCAGCAGTCCTGTCATCTGAAGAATGATGTGCTGATGGATGATTTCTCCTGGATCCTTCTAATGACTGATGCCAGTCTCTCAGGCTTGGGAGCCCATTGCCAAGACCATATGGCTCATGGCAGTTGGAACCACAGGGAAGCGGTATGGCCCTTCAACTGCCTTGAAGTGAGGGTCATCAGACTGGATCTTCTACGATTCCAGCAATTTGAGTGTTTTTGGACAATGCCACATGGTGGATTATGTCAATCAGCAAGGCGGCACAAGGAATGGTGGGGTAGCTCTGGAGATGGCTCTCCTGTTTGCTTGGGCGTAGAACCTCCTAGCCTTGTCGGCTCAGCATGTTGCTGGGGTGTTCACGGTGGAAGCGTATTTCTTCAGCTAGCATGCTCTGGATCCAGGAGAGTGGAAGTTGAGCCAGGAGGTGTTTCAGTTCCTTCTGTGCCGCTGGGGCTGTCTGAGATAGATCTGATCGAGACCCGCTCCATTTCCAAAGTGTGCAACATTTTCAGTTGCCACATGGGGATGGGGTCTGAGGGCATCAATGCCGTGGCCAAATCAGCGCCTGCTCTATGTGTTCCTCTGTGGCCCCTGGTGAGGATGGTGATTTGGTGTATAGGGCGCCACCCAAGCAGGTTTGTTCTGGTGGCACTGGATCGGCTGAGGAGAGCGTGGTTCAGAGATCTGATGTGGCTCTTGGAAGCACTGCCTCTTCAGTTGCCTCTGTCTCTGGGCCTATTGTGGCAGGGACTGATCGTACTGGAAGACTTGGTTTCCTTCTCACTTACAGCTTGGCGTGTGAAAGGAGGCAGCTAGTGCATAAGGGCTACTCTGGCAGTGGTCTTCACTCTGCTCGGAGCCTGGAGGAGGTCTACCATGCTGGCATACGTGTGGATCCGGTGCCTCTTTGAGCGATGGCATGGCGCATGGGAGTTGGCTCCTTAGGTGGCCAAGGTGCTGTTTCTGTTGGCCTTTCTACAGGATGGTCTGGAGAAGGACCTTAGCTCCCTGAAGGTTCAAGTGGCAGCCACAGCTAAGTCTCGCCTTACACCCAGATGTTTTGTGCTTTCTCCAGGGGGCTCTGTGTCTGCATCCTCACCTCCGGTCTATGGTTCCTTCCTGGGATCTGTGTCTGGTGTTCAGGGCCCTAATGTTGCCGCCTCTGAGCTGTTGAAGTGCGCTATCCTGAAGGATTTGATGCTTAAGACGGTCTTCTTGTTTGCGATTTGTTCCTCAAAGTGGATTTCCGAGCTGCAGGCTCTGTCTTGCCAGGATCCTTACCTATATTTTTTTGAGGAGGCGTTTCCATTCGGTCTGTGCCTTCCTTCTTACCTAAGGTGATTTATTTCCTTTCATGTGAACCAGGTGGTTTGCTTGCCCTTCTTTTCTAAGGAGCAGTGTCAGGAGAAGGATAAGTATCTTTGTCTTGTAGATGTCTGGAGGGTGATTCTCTGGTACTTGAAGGTTACAAATTTCTTTCATAAGTCTGACTGTCTTTTTGTGCTGTTTGCTGGCCCATGCAAAGGTGACACAGCGGCTAAGTCAACTTTGGGGCACTGGATTAAGAAGGCCATTGCCTTGGCCAGGGGTGGCTCTATAATGAGACAAAGTGAGGTGGCTGCCTCAGGCGGCAAAGTTTTAAGGGCGGCAAATGCCCCCAAAACAGCCACCTCACTTTGCCTTCAAAGTTAAAAAATGAAAAAAAAAAAAAAGCACACAAGTTGTTGCTGCCAAGTCCGCTTCTCGGCAGCAGCAAAACTCACCACCTAACTTCTTCTTCTGCAGCCGCAGCTCCCTGCCTCTTAAGGAACCGCGGTTTTGCTGCTGAAGCCAGTGCCCAGCCTTCCCGTCTCTCGGAGGGCTCCGTGCAGCATTGTCCCGCCCCCAAAGGAAGTTGTTACAACCGCCCCTAAGGAAGTTGTTACAACTTTCTTGGGGGGTGGGACATTGCTGCACGGAGCCCTCCTAGAGACAGGAAGGCTCCGCCCCGGCTTTAGCAGCACAGCCGCGATTTCCTAAGAGGCAGGGAGCCGTGGCTGCAGAAGAAGGAGGCACAGGAACTACAGGGGGAGGAGAGGAGGGGGGAGGGGGAGAGAGGAGGGGAGGGGGGAGGCGGCAGGGGATAAGGGAAAGGTGAGATCTGCAACAGGGCTGACATGGAGGGAGGGAGGGGGTTGACATGGGGAGAGGGGAGGAGGGGGAAGGGGAAGGGGAAGGGGATAAGGTGAAGGTGAGATCTGCAATGGGGCTGACATGGAGGGAGGGAGGGGGCTGGGATGGGGAGGGGTATGGAAGGGAACTGACAAAGGAAAGGTGGGGTCTGCAACTGGACTGACAGGGGGGCTGGAAGGGAATTGACATGAAGGGAAGGTGGGGTCTGCAATGGGGATGACACAGGGGGAGGAGGGGGATGGAAGGGAATTGACATGACGGGAAGGTAGGGCCTGCAACTGGGTTGACATTGGGGGAGGAGGGGGCTCACACTGGGGAAGGAGGAGGCTGGAAGGGAACTGACAAGGGTTCCCTCTCATCCAGGAGGAACAACTGGAGTGCTGCAGGCATCGAACAAATCAGCAGCGATCAGGCTGATTTGTGCAATGGTGGCACTCCGTTTTTTTTTAAATTTTCGATTTTGCCACCTCTGCCCTGCCTCTGCCTTCCCACGGCTTTTTTTTTTTTTTTCTTGCTGCAAGCATTCTTGAGGAAAAAACGCAGCGGGAAGGCAGAGGCAGGGCAGAGGCAGCAAAATCTAAAATTAAAACAGCCAGAATGCCCCCGCCGCCGCCGCCACCGGATGAGAGGTGCAGGTGGAGGGAGTGGGGACAGGAGGCGGACAAGGAGAGACAAAGGTGAGAGATGGGGGACAAAGGGGGAGACAGGGGACAAATACTGGACAAAGGGGGAGACAGGGGGAAAATTCTGGACAGAGGGGAAGACGGAGACATACTGGACAAAGGGGGGATAAGTATTAGACAAAGGGGAGAGACAGGGGGACATACTGGACAGACGGGGGATAAATGCTGGACAGAGGGGAGAGACAGTGTGGGTTAGGATTATAATGGGCTGATGGGGGGGCTAGCACTGGTAATGGGCAGATGGGGGGGCTAGGACTGGTAATGGGTTGATTAGGGAAGGCTAGGTCTGGAAATGGACTGATCTAGGGGGGCTGGAACTGGTAATGGGCTGATTAGGGGGGCTAGCACTGCTAATGGGCTGAGGGGGGACTAGCACTGGAAATGAGCTGATTAGGGAAGACTAGGACTGGTAATGGGCTGATGAGGGGGTAGGACTGGTAATGGACTGATGGGGGCTAGCATTGGAAATGAGATGATTGGGGTGGCTAGGACTGGAAATGGGCTGATTAGAGGAGGCTAGAACTGGTAATGTGCTGATGGGGGATAGGACTAGTAATGGGCTGATTAGGGGAGGCTAGCACTGCTAATGGGCTGAGGGGGGACTAGCACTGGAAATGAGCTGATTAGGGAAGGCTAGGACTGGTAATGGGCTGATGAGGGGATAGGACTGGTAATGGACTGATGGGGGGCTAGCATTGGAAATGAGCTGATTGGGGGAGGCTAGGACTGGAAATGAGCTGATTAGAGGAGGCTAGGACTGATAATGGGCTGATGAGGGATAGGACTAGTAATGGGCTGATTAGGGGAGGCTAGCACTGGTAATGGGCTGAGGGGGGACTAGCACTGGAAATGGGCTGATTAGTGGAGGCTAGGACTGGTAATGGGATGATGGGGGAAGGAGGTAGGACTAGTAATGGGCTGATTAGGGAGACTAGTACTGGTAATGGGCTGAGGGGGGACTAGCATTGGAAATGAGCTGATTAAGGGATGCTAGGACTGGTAATGGGCTGATGGGGAGTAGGACTGGTAATGGACTGAGGTGGGGGGTAGGACTGGTAATGAACTGAGGGGGGCTAGCATTGGAAATGAGCTAATCGGGGAGGCTAGACTGGAAATGGGCTGATTAGTGGAGGCTAGGACTGGTAATTGGCTGATGGGGGAAGGGGGGTAGGACTAGTAATGGGCTGATTAGGGGAGGCTAGTACTGGTAATGGGCTGAGGAGGGACTAGTACTGGAAATGAGCTGATTAAGGGAGGCTATGACTGGTAATGGGCTGATGGGGGTAGGACTGGTAATGGACTGAGGTGGGGGGTAGGACTGGTAATGGACTGAGGGGGGCTAGCATTGGAAATGAGCTGATTGGGGAGACTAGACTGGAAATGGGCTGATTAGTGGAGATTAGGACTAGTAATGGGTTGATGGCGGAATGGGGGGGGGGGGAGGTAGGACCGGTAATGGGCTGATTAGGGGAGGCTAGCACTGGTAATGGGGTTGAAGGGGGACTAGCACTGGAAGTGAGCTGATTGGGGGGGCTTCAACTGGGAATGGGCGATTGGTGGGGAGGGGAGGACAGAGCTGCTGGCCTTGGAAGAAAACTGGGGGCTAGGGCTACAAATGGGCTGATGCGAGGGGATGGGAGAATGGGACTGGAAGGGAGTGGATGCTGAGAGGGGCTGCCATGGTATTTGGACTAGAAGGAGTTCGACAGTGGGGAAGGAGGGGGATTGGAAGGGAATGTACACCAGTGGCAATCATGTGAATGCAAGGTGACATTGGAAGGTACTGGGAGGGAGGATAGGAAAGGGGCTGATACTGGGAAGGGTTACAGGGCCTGGAAATAGGCTGATGGAAAGAAGAAAACAAAAGAAGAGATAAGAAATGGCAGCTGGACCATAGACCACAGAAAGAGAGCTAAGAGAATACAGGAAAGTAGAAGCCTCAGATTGGGACCAGCATGATCAGAGAATAAAATGGTCAGACAAGAAAGGTAGAAAAAATAATTTTATTTAATTTTAGTGATTGAACTTTGTGTTATCTTTATATTTTATACTGCATGGAGGAACTGCATATTTATCTGATGTTGCACTGCTTGAAGAGTCTGGCTTCTTGGGGTTTCAGTTTAACCCTAAGAGTACCGATGGGGTCAAAAGTGACCCCATTGCAAGTTTCACAACGCGTATCTCAGAAACTAATTGTTCAAGAATGCAATCTTTTTATGACTTTTCACATGTCAATATTCTCTTTATATTGCGCCATGAGAGGAATAATTTTCATCTGCTAGGTGACGCTAGTGATGAATTGCATTTTGACCCCAGTTGCTTATGTCCGGTTTGGATCGTGATACAATTTGCAGTTTTGTGAATTTTTTGATCTGACAAAGGTATTTATCATTAATTATGTATCATTTATTTTTTGTACTCTTATTTTATGAAAATTACACATGTTCTGTAATTGATATCATACGTTCTCTCATTATTTCCGATGAAATCTAAAGGCTTTCAGCTCGTTCATCACGATTATTATACACCTATAGTAAAACTGCTTTGCGTTTTATTCAACTTTATCTTTGTTTATTTATTTTAGGTTATTGTTTATGATGTCAAAACGAAAGTATTCAGCTGCCCAAGTAAGAGAAATATTGCAACGAGATGCTGACAGTGACGGGTCTGAGTTGTCTGATGATGCAGCATATTCAGCAAGCGAAGAAGCATATCAGCCAAGTTCGGGCGATAAATCTGATGATGACAGTCATGATTCAGATGGCGACAGCAGTTGGTCGCCAAGTGAATGTGAGACTGATGTTGAGCCGGTAACATCGCCTGCAGCAAAGAGTCAAGTTACAGTTCGAGGCAAAGGTCGAGGCTGTGCTGGATGTGGAAGAAGGCAGGAGTCCTCGGTGTCAGTATCATCTGTGAGGAATCTTAGGGGTATGTTTACTAAACCGCGTTAGTGTGATTTGCGTTAGGAGCCACGTTAGTGGAAGGAAAGCCAAAAAAGGACATGGGCGGTACATCGTTACCGATAACACGCAGTAACGCGCGTTATTAGGCGCAGCGCAGCAACGATTGTTACAGGGCGTGCGCTACTGCGCGCAAGCTTAAGAAAGCACGCAGACACCCAAATACAGAAACAGAGCTGTAGCACAATGGCTACTACACAGGCTGATGGTACAAGGGTCATGGGTTTGATTCCCCAGTGTGCGTAATGAATAAGGCTGGCTGAGGCGTCATGTGTAACCTTTTGAAGGCCTACTATAATATTTTAATCCACATTCTGCAGCCGGGTTAATGTTTGCACATGTCAGGAAAATTGTACCCATCGTATCCAATATGTTCCAATAGTGACGTTCCCTCTGGCATGGTCATGTATTATATACCATTTGATAGGAATATTTAGGCAGAAGTTTGGATCCCGAAAGTACTGGGCTTGGCCTGGAAAGGGTTAAGTAGTGGACTGTGAGGAAGTTTAGTTGTACCTGAATAGTGCTGCCAGCAAACACACCCTCACAGTGGCGTAACTTAAGGTGCCACATAAGGCACCCTAGAAGGCACTCCATAGGGCACATTATAAAGTGCGCTGTCTGCCAAGGCACCCTATAATGTCCCCTATAGGACACCATATAAGGCACCTTATAAGGCGCTTTATAGGGCGCCCTATAGGGCGCCTTATGAGCCACCCTAAGGGGACAGTACCCTGAGGGTGGTCCTGCTGGCAGAACTAAAATACAATAAAAATAGACAATGCCTAAGACAGCCCTATTGATGAACCCCACTGTGGGTTTTGACCCATGACCTCTGGCTCCACAGTCAGTGAAGTAACCAGTGGGCTAGAGCTGCTAACAAACAACTGGCTGGCTACAGAAGAACTGCATGGCACCACACCCACATTCTGCTGTGGTTACCAGGATAGGGGTAACCCACCCATACCCATGATGCACTGCACATGCAAATCAGCAGTTGAGAGATGAGCACAAGATCGGGTATGCACCCCCACAGCACCTCGGCCTTGTAGGGGGAACAGACCGTGTGTGGCACTGCCACAGAGTAGCCACAGACAGTCACATTGTGCAGGTACAGGGCCCACCCTGAGGTTGAGGTGGGGCGCCCAGCACCAGGTCCACAGCACCTTTCATGGCTGAAATATGCCATGCTGCAGGTCCCCATCAGTGTGTGATAGGTAGTTCCGTTAGTCACACCTAGACTACATCTGTGTCCTGCTGTATGTCCCGGTCATGTCTAGTCCTTATGAGCAATGCTGCACCCAGAATAGTGCATTTCCTGTGTTGGTGCCATCGTTACCTGCTGTAGGTGAAGGGGGGGGGGGTGTATGGACCTATAGGCAGATTATGTACCACCACACAACCCACCCTCTGGGGCTCAGGGTGGGAAACAGGATCACCCACCAATAGATCCACAGTCTACCTCCCTGCAATGGCAGCAGTAGAGGAGACCAGCAACAGCAGTCCTGCTGGGGAACAGACAGAGCAGTACACATCCATAACGCAATAGCAGACAGAAGGCAGGCCTGGATATGCTCAGCTGCCCCCCACCATTATCTGACATTCCTCAGCAGCAAGCCTCCAGCCACTGCACCCTGCAAGGTGTTCCAGCAAGACACATACTAGCTGCAGACAGTCCACCAGCTAGTCCATAGTGCATGGTCCTGGAGAAGATGCATGTACCCAGAACAGGGATGTCAGCATACACACCAAGCAGATAAATCAGTGATTGGGCCCCAAAAGAAAACCCATATATATCACATGAGAGAAATGCTATATAGCACTATGGGGGAACCTAGCCATGCCGTGGTCACTGATCAGTCAGGGTGAGAGTGACCTCCCAGCAGGACATGCTGTGGCCACTCTGTCCGTGCAGGTGGTACCGGGCACTACAATGTCCGAGCCATTGCCCTATGCCCTGCACAGATGTGGCCAGGCCAGGCCACCCTATCCAGGCTATTCCCACGGTACCTTGCTCCTCATTATGCACATTGGCAGGCCAATACTGGCAACAGTGCTAGCAGTGTGGGCTGTGGAGGGTGTTGGAAGCCACCACACACTGGATAGACAGACACACACTCCCCACACCTATGCCAGCATTGTGCAACTATAGAGGTGTTGGGCAGCCCAGGCCACCACACCAGTCCTGGGCACAGTGCAGGCATAGCTATGGTACGCAATACTGTAGGAGTCACTCCCCAGGTTGGTAAACACTGTCAGACACAAGACCTGTAGCACACTCCACAGACATCAGAAAGGTTGCTATGATGCAGCTCACTCAGGAAATTGTACTTAACCTAGGAATTGCTATCTGCCAGTAATCATAGCAACCTTTTGATAGATGTGTACCATATTCCCAGGTTTAGGGTGGCATTACTAAGGTATGCATGTGCTAGTATTGGGAGATGCACGCAGAGCCCAAAGTCCTGCCTCTCCAGGAGGCTTTGGATAATGGGGCCTGTGGGTGCGGGTGTGTCTGCCCCTGTTGGCTGCTGCTTTACGGCAGAAGTTCCCAACTCCAGTCCTGCGGTGCCAAACACTGTTCGGGTTTTCATGCCATCCCTCATGAATATGCATGAGATACATCTGCATACCATGGGGGTGGCGCATAGACATGCAGCACAGACATCTTTATCAGAGGCAGCATGGAACTGGAATGGTGTTTGGCCCTCCAGGACTGCATTTGGGAGGCTCTGCTCTAGGTAATGTGCATGTTTATGGTGTCTGTGCTCTGTAGGGTAAAATGTAGGTGTTTTGGGCATGTTTACGTCATCTGTAAGAAAGGTTCTGTCTGTATTAGCATGTTGTAGTAGTGGGTAAAATATGGGGGCTGGATTGGCGGAAACCACAGCTGGGACTTGAACCTGTGACCTTCTGCTTCTGACTACACTGGTTTTGTGCACTGCACCACCATGTTCTCACAGAGATGGTGCATTCCCTGGTGATACCATGACTGTTGGTCAGACAGGGCCTGTTGGTTGCAGTGCATGGCACCCACCTACACAGGGCTAGGCCACGGTCTGCTCTGGGCAGCTGCCACTGCCCCCTCCACCACCAGTATCCCTCAGCCACCATGCTGACATGCCCTTCTGCTGGTGGAGCTGGTGGTGCGCAGTCTCAGACCATCCAGTGTGCAGGTAGGCGGCTGCCTATGGTGCGGGTTCTGGGGTAGGGGTGCCTGCATGGACGTCCACACTCCCCCCAGCCCCGCCTGCCAATGTTCCGTGCCCTTGGGGGTTGCTGTTGGGTACTCTCCCCTGTGACACTTTGGGAAACACACTCGTGCCCAAGTTGGGCCCTCATCAGTTTCTGTCTGGCTCTACTGTTTACGCAGTCCTATGGGCCAGCTGAGCATCACCCTAGTCCCCACTGTGGCCCAGCTGCACCACAGCATGTGCCGCCTGCAGCCCTCTGTATCCCCTTTTCCAGCATCTGCCCGGTTGCCCGTTCCGACATGCCCGCCCTGATGTTGCGGGACATGTGCACGCCATAGGAACCCTGTCCGATGGTGGGGAAATCCCTGAGCAGCGCTATTTCACTGTGGGCCCATTCACCTTGAATGGGGACGGAGTATGGACCCTTCCACGATTTATATCTGTTCTATGGAGCTTACTCGGGGGGAGGGGTTGATGTTCCTCATTGCTACCACTATTGGCCAGCTTGGTTGTTGGTTTTTTCCAGTTTGTTGGGGTCATTTTCAGTGTTTCTGTGCCCTTTTGTTCTGTGCACATGTATCACACTTATCACCTTTTTTTGGTTTCCCTGCCTAGGCTGTACATTGCTGACACTGAGATGGTTTCTCTCCCCTTTAATGTGCATTTACCGGCAGGTTTTCATTCGCGTTGGAATTCAGCTCTGAAAATCAGCACGTTAGTGTGAAGGGAGCCTCTCCCCGCCCACTCTCTGCCCATTGACCCCTTCTCTCCGCCCTCTCTCCACCTTCTGCGGTGTTTTACCGCGCGCGGAACTTTACGATCGTTAGCGCACAATAGCACACGTTATGATGCGCTAACAATCGTTAACATTACATAACGCGCGTTATGTAACGTTACCGCAGTTTAGTAAACATACCCCTTAGTTGTGGTCGTAGAGGAGCTAAGAGGTCATCAACTATAAGCACAAATGTTGCCATTGAAGCCTATGTATCTAAGGATGCCACATCATGGAACAGGAAACCTATAAAGCAAGCTGCTGGAAGATATGCCAGAGCTAATATCATGCCCGTACAACAAGGTCCTACAAGGTATGCTGTACAAAATGTTGATGGCCCTCTCGCAGCATTCCACTTGTTCATGAGGAAGAACTTATTGAATGAAATCATGATGTGGACGAGCAAACAAGGAAGACACATTTATGACGACACCTGGAAAGATTTGACAGACAGAGAATTTCAACGTTTTCTTGGACTTCTGATCCTCTCAGGCATGTACAAGTCACGAAATGAATCCATAGTTCAATTGTGGAACCTTGAAGATGGTCGTTCTGTTTTCGGCAAAAATATGGCCCGTAACTGTTTTCAGCAAATTTCTTGTGCTCTCAAATTTGATGATGCAACCAACAGACGTGAACAATGAGGCGTGGATAAGCTTGCTCCAATCAGACATGTTTATGATACCTGGGAAGCAACTCTAAGTGACGCCTTTGTTCCTGGTGAAAATGTTACCATGGATGAGCAACTGCTTACATTTCATGGCCGTGTTCCATTCAGACAATATATTCCCAGCAAACCTGGGAAATATGGTATAAAGCTATGGATGTTGTGTGACAGTGCAACGTCATATGTTCTGCGTCTTCAAGTATATACAGGAAGGGAACTCGGACAAAACAGGGAACAGAATCAGGGTGAAAGGGTTGTGCTGCAACTCACTGAAGGATTGACGCGATCTGGCAGAAATGTTACTGTTGACAATTTCTTCTGCAGTTTATCCCTGTCACGGAAATTGCTAGAAAAACAAATGACACTTTTGGGGACAATTCGAAAGAACAGAAAAGAATTACCTCCAAAATTTGTAACAGCAAAAGGCCGAGAGGTATTCACGTCACTGTTTGCCTTTTGCGATGACGCCACTCTGGTTTCCTATTGCCCGAAGAAAGGAAAAGTGGTTGTTCTTCTGAGCAGTTTGCATGATCAAGAAGAAGTAGATAACACACGTCCAGACAAAAAACCACGCATGATCTTGGACTATAATTCTAGTAAAGGTGGAGTAGATACGGCAGATCAAATGTTGCGCATGTATACCACAAAACAAATGACAAGACGCTGGCCAGTGACAATCTTCTACAACATGTTGGACATCAGTGCTTTGAACGCCTGCATTGTTTGGATGTCACTAAATCCAGAATGGCAGTCCAAGTCAAAGCACAGACGTCATCTATTCCTCTTGGAATTAGGAAAGCAGCTGCTTCAGAATAATTGCAGCAAGACTTCTTCCAGAATGGAAGAAGCCACTGATGCTATTTGCAATATCGGGATCCCAAAGAAAAGGGCAAGGTGTCACTGCTGTTCCAGAGAAAAAGACAAGAAAAGCAACATAGTTTGCACCTCCTGCAAGCGCAATGTTTGCAAAGAACTTTCAGAAATTGTCTGTCTCATGCAAATGACTGTAGTATTTTACTGTGTTCATCAAGTGCTTGCAAAAACTGCTTTTATGGCAACTCTTCATGTAATTTTATGATAAAGCATTACATTTCAAAACATTTAACCTTCATATAATAAATAATTAATTCAGAATAATATTTTGTCTGTTTAGTTTAAATTTTTCATTGTTAACAATTAAAATTTGTTGTGGGGTCATTTATAACCCCAATGGTATTCAGTGTGTGCAAAAAATCTTGGTAATTCCAGGGTTAAATTTTGTCTATGTATTTTTGTTTTTACTTTAGATTGTAAAACACTTATTCTATACTTGGTGGGGGTCTGTATTTTGAATGTGTGATTGAGCCCAGGTGTTAACATGGGTCCAAACACCCTTCCTCCTCTGACCATGGCACCCACACAGGATATGTGCTATGTCTGGGTGCATCATAGTCCATAAAAGCTAAATATGACTGAAAAATACAGGTAGACACAGGTGTATCCTAGGTGTGTCTGCAGGAACTACCTATCACCCATTGGCACTGATGGTGACCTGCAGCAAGGCCTTTCTCAGGCATGCCAGGTGCTGCAGACCTGGTGCTGGGTGCCCCACCTCACACTCAGGGTGAGCACAGTAGCCCCACAATGTGACGGTCTGTAGCTACTCTGTGCCAGTGGCACACACTGTCAGTTCCCCCTACCAGGCTTAGGTGCTGTGGGGGTGCATACCCCATCTTGTGATCATCTGTAGACTGCTGATTTGCATGTGCAGTGCATCATGGGTACGGGTGGGTTAACCCTATCCTGGTAACCACAGCAGACAGTTTGTGTGGTGACCTGAAGTCCTTCTGTAGCCAGCCAGGGGTTTTCTAGCAGCTCAGCCTGCTATAGAGATGTAGCCCACTGGTTACTTCACTGCCTGTAAAGCCAGAGGTTATGGTTTTGATTCCACAGAGGTGTTATTTGGTAGGGCTGTCTGAGGCATTTTCTTTTGTAATTTAAATTAGTGCTGCCATCAAAAACACACTCACAGTGCTGTAACCTTAAGGCACCCCATAAAGCGCCCTATAAGGCGCCCTATAAGGCGCCCTATAAGGTGTCTTGGCGGACTGTGCACTTTATAATGTGCCCTCTGGAGTACCTTATAGGGCGCCTTATGCGGCACCTTAGGTTACGGCACTGTGAGGGTGTGTTTGCTGGCAGCACTAATTTAAATTAAAAAAGAAAATGCCTCAGACAGCACTGATTTAAAGTAAAGGGTAATGCCTCAGACAGCCTTATTTGTTAAGCCCAATGGGGGATCAAACTCATAACCCCTGTATTATCAGTCAGTGTATTAACCATTGTGCTACACCTCTGCTGTGGTGTTTTCAGGTCAGCGCGCCTACTTAAGACTAACGCACGTTAACGTGGCACGGCTCCGTCTATTGCATGATAATGTGCGCGGCACACTTTATTGCGTGATTGCTACGTTTAGACCGGAACGCCCACTCTTTTTATGGCATCCTGCACATTATCGCTGGGCGCACATTAAGACGGTTTAGTAAACATACCCCCTTGTGTAAGTGTTTAGCGAGGTATTGCTATGTGAAAAAGCATAGCACATTGTTTAATACAATGCCCTCAACGCCAGTGGTAATGGGTTCAAGACCCCCAGTGTGCCAACACCAAGATAAATGCATAATAAATGAATTGTGTTAAGAAAGGTCAGACATGTCACTGTAATGTGTGTCTGCAGCATAGATCTTTATATATATTGATTGTGTCACCATTTCCTGTGTTCCAGCCATGGCACAGGCACGGGCATGTTGTTAGCGTGCCTTAATGATGCGTGCAAGAGCAAGGCATTGCTGGAAATGGCTACTTGCTCAAGAAAGCCAGCATTCACTCGTCAGGAACTACGCCACCTTGCAGGGCTAATCTGCTAATCTGCACTAGGTAGACTAAACTGTTTCCAGGGTCATCGAAGCGGCAGGACCTGGGTCATGTCCAGAGGGCCTGGGACCATGTCACAAGGCGATATAATCGTCTTGTGGACTACCCACATGAGGTAAGTGTATGGGGTCAGGTCAGTATATCCATATACATATCCATCGTTGATTCTAGCTGTGCATGCTGCTGTGTGTAGGCATTCTATCTCATTTATGTTTATTAGTTTAACCCACGTGATATACCGCCTATGTATCACATCAAAGTGGTTTGCCCTATCCCCAGGAGGCTAAGGACCTGATCACAGAGTTCCAGATGTCATCCTGGTGTTATGGCAGCTGCTGCTGTTGATGTGTTAAAATACACCATAACACAAGGAGCCCCTAGATTTTCCTAAAGATGTTTGGTAAACATCATGCTGATATGGTAGGTTCTGCAGTTGCAGGGTCACACATCTGCCCTACCCCTAGGGGTCCTGAGACCTGCTCCAAATGGTCTGTCAGTCACCCTGGTGATATGGTTGTGTGTGCATTTGCAGGTTAAAACATCTGCCCTACCCCCAGGAGGCCTGACACCCATCAAAGTGGGCTGTCAGTCACCCTGGTGATATGGTTTATGCTGCTGTTGCTGTGTTATAATCCACCCTACCCCCAGGAGTCCTGAAACCCGCCCAAAGTGGGTTGTCAGTCACCCTGGTGATATGGTTGTGTGTGCATTTGCAAGTTAAAACATCTGCCCTACCCCCAGGAGGCCTGACATCCCATCAAAGTGGGCTGTCAGTCACCCTGGTGATATGGTTTATGCTGCTGTTGCTGTGTTATAATCCACCCTACCCCAGGAGTCCTGAGACCTGATTGCAAAGGTGGGTATGGCATCTAGATATTGTGGTTGGGTATGCCGAGTTTGGACACACATTTGCCCTATTCCCCGGAGGCCCAGACCTCATTACACATGTCTGTTATGGATTCTGATGTTATGGTAGGTGCAGCTGTGGGTGTGCTGTAAACCATCCCACCCCCAGGAGCCCTGAGACCTGATTACGAAGGTCTGAAACAAATCCATATATCATTGAAGTGTATGCAGTTCCTGGTCACACATCTGCCCATTCCCCTGGAGCCCCGTACCTGATTACAGAGAAACATTATAGATGCTGGTGTAAGGGTACATGCACCTGTTGGGGTTGCACAGCTCAGCCACAACCCCAGACAGAAGCACAGATGTTAATAGGCCAGCTAGGTGTGTTGGGCCATGCTCCTGTTGTAGTCAGCCATAACTGCCCTAATCACAGGAGGCCCTAGTCATGACCATAGAGGTATAGTATAAAGCCAAGTGTCATGGTATTGGCGTCTGGCAAGGTGCACAGGGTCACCCACCTTCCGCTCTGTGTTAGAACACATCACCCATGCATGGTAGGATATCATGGTGCAATGGCGGGTGTGTTGGCTGATGTGTATAGGTCAGGCAAACACCATGTGTATAGGTCAGGCAAACACACAGGGGGTTAGGGAGGACCTCCCCTAAACACCAGCATGGCCAAACCACACATTGCATAAACAGGGTATGGTGTGTCCAGGGTGTTACACACAGTACACATATGTGTCACTGCACACATGGCCAGACCCATAGCCACACTGGCACTGGCAACCGTTAGTAGAGGACACACTGACCAGAGGAGCAGGAGCAGCACGATGCTGCACACAGAGATGTCTGATATGTGTTGGCCACCCACCAGAGATATATGGTCATTAATGCACCCTCCCATTGCTTTCCCCCCCTAGGTAGAGGACCTACGGAAAAAGGGTCGGGAGTTGCGGCTGCACTGCCCGGAGGTCCTTGCCCGTCTACAGAGGCGGGCAATGTCAGAACGTGGAGGTGAGTGTTGTGGCCTCTGCAGCTCAGTAGAAAATGTCACAGTGGCCCACCAGCCTGTGCGCGGCCAAACTATGTACATGTGGTATGTGACTCACATAATAGTGTGCTAATGACTGTCATCCCTCACAGAGGATGCTCTTGCTGCCGTGGGCCCCTCCACATCACTGACACGCCCCACTGCCCAATGCCAAAGACAGGAGGAGGAGGGGGCAGAGGAGGAGGCAGAGGAGGAGGAGGAGGAGGTGGCAGAGGAGGAGGCGGCAGAGGCGCCGGAGGCTGATGAGGACAGTGGGGAAATGGAGGGGGTGGAGGGTGGGGTGGGAGGGGGGATGAGAGTGTGTCTGTTGTGGGGGGGGTGAGGAGGAGGAGGGGAGCATGGAGGGTGGCGAGGGTGAGTGGGAGGTGCCAGGGGGGGAGTAGGAAGGGGAGGAGGGGGGTGTGAAGGGGGGAGGGGGAGGGAACACAGGACAGCACAGGGCATTGTGGATCCCTGCCAGCCACCGCATGTGTGTGGCAATGGTGCCCATCTGGGTGTAGCTACGCCACCCATTGCCACAGACAGGTCCCAAGCACATGCCATCACACAGACACCTGGCACCATGTGTGTATGAGGTGGCAGGTGCATACAGGACCTGTATGTGGCAATGGATGGCATGGTTCAATGCCTGCGGGCCCAGGACCACACCATCCGGTGGCTGGCAGGTTTCATTCAGTGGATGGCTGCCGAGATGCAGCGAGTGGTGGGTAGGGGCGCTGCATCTCAACAGCCATCCACTGATGGGCATCCCAGGAGCGTGTGATGGCCCCTATGGCACCCACACACATGCCCTGTGCTGTCCTGTCTTCCGGGACCCAACATGTTGGCATTGGTATCCTTCCATCCCCTTTACCAAACTGCTAGGTACTGTCATGCAGCGAGGGCTAATGAAAGCCCAGATGAGAGAAAAGAAGCTGTTTTTCGGAAAGAAAAAGATGTGCACAAGTTGTAATATTCGCAGGAACCAGCTAGAGGGAGCAGGAGTGCATTCAGAGAGACTGAAGGGCCACACCCAGCTGGTCACGAGGAACTGACAACCAGCTCCCAATCCTCAAAGGCAGGAGTGCTTTATAAGGGGAGAGTGGAAGACTGGAGAGGGGAGAGGTTGAAGTGGAAGGCTGACTCCTTAGGAGCTAGAGGATCACCAGGAGTGAGAGGTGACTCACCAGGAGCTGGAGGACCACTGGGAGCTACGGGAGAATCACCAGGACCTAAGGGTGACTTACCAGGAGCTAAGGAAGGACCTAAGGAGGATCCAGCTCAAGCTAGAGAGAGAGCTGTTTGCCGGCAGAGGCAAAAGCCCTACACTAATTGTAAGCAGGAGCCAAAGGAGAATCAGTTGGGGAAGCTAAGCCAAGCTGAGCAGGAAAGCCAGAAGCTGGGCTTATGCAGAAGCAGGCGCTTACCAGGAAAATGGATTCAAAGGCTGCAAGGTAAACCAAACTTTCAAAGAAAAGTATTTCATCAAGCTGCTGAGTGTGAGAAGCAAGCAAAAGGAGAAAGCCGTTTACCTGCTTGTTGCTGCAATACAAGGTATGATAAATATATTCCTATGAAGAAAGCTGTAAATGTTAAAGGCTCTTGTAAAGCTGCTATAAAACCTCTAAGAAGAGAGAACACATTTAATACTAATACAGCACGTGGCCGACGTCCTAGGCTAGGCCAAGGACATTGGCAAGTACTGCAGGAGATATACAAAACCCCTGGATGTGTTTCCCAAGAAACTAGGGATACAGAGTTAGACATATCTGATTATGAGTCAATGCAAGTGGAACTGGCAGGAGAATTATCAGACGAAGAAATGGATTGTACTCTGTGTGTTTCTGGTAGCCTAGAGTCTTTGCCAGACTTGTGAATTGCTTGAATTGCCAACAGAGCATTCTTTAATTGACTAAGCACTGCTATTCCTGTGAAGTTCAACAGTTTTGCTTTAAACCCTGAGTTTTCTTTCTTACCTGAATTAAGGACATTTGCTTTGAGTTGTAACCCAACAATTGGAACCACTGTGTAAAGGGAATAAAAACCTTCTTTTTCCCACCACTCTGTTTAATGGTTTCTTTAAAGATTGGAGCTAAAAACTACAAGGACCAAGTGCCATTTGGCCCTTAAAAGACTCTCCTATCTTAATATTACATTTTTATGTCCCACCTGCCCTGGTGTCCACTGGCCACCAGGGAGGCCGTGCGACAGTACATATGACCTAGATTGGCCACTGTTGGAAACAGGATACTGGGCTTGATGGATCTTGGTTTGACCCAGTATGGCATATCTTATGTTCTTATGTTCATATGTTATTTGTAAATAAGTTTTGAATACAGTTTTGTTAATACATCACAATGGTCATGTGTCTCCCTTACAGACAGACTGTGGACGTAAGCATGGGACATGTGTGTAGATCACTATGTATGTGCATGGTAGACATGGGTATCATACATGGACCGTCTCCACATGCAGTTGTGGGGGCTGCCCATGTGTGTAGGCATCTGAGTCCCATGTTGTCCCTGTGATGTGCCAATGTGGAGCATGTCCCAAGATCTTTGGTCACGTGCATGCTGTGTGCAATGTGTGGGATCCATATCTGATGCACCATGCTTGTGTGCCATTAGGGGAAAGGGCTAGCAGCAGGTATATGGCATGGAGGGTAAGATGGAATGCTGTACCCAGGAGCTGCACAGGGTGATAGCTGTTGAGGGCGATATAGGTCAATGCATGTCACAAGGATGAGCGGTGGGGGACTACAAGCGCTAGTGAAGAGTGATCAGCTGACTGAAGCAAGCCACCTTTGTCTGCCTGTGCCGCATGCAAGCCTATGTGGAAAGACAGCCAAGTAGGCCCTGGTGTGGGCAGGGAGAACGGTCACACATGCGTGTCCATTCCAATGATGGAGAGTATATGTGGTGGGAGAGGGTGGCAGATCCCTACACCAGACATGTACCACCGTGAACATCTTCCTGGGCAATGGGAGAGGACGAGTATACCCACATGCATAGGTAGTGGGGTGGCGACCTGCCACAGTCCATGGCACACAGGGCATGGTATGACCTATGGGCACTGATAGGTGGCAGTACAGACACCCCACCCCTGAGGGGCATGGGTAAGGCACATGTGGGCAGGGAGACAACAGGAGGTGCAGGGTACGTAGGGGGCCAAAGTGCCACACATTGGAAACAAACACATAGGATGTAATAGTTCAAGATGGTTTATTTGTACTGCTCACATTCTCCATGGCCGCCACGGCGACCACGGCCCAACCCACCCCTCTGTTGCGGGGCTGCTGGTGCAGCCTCTGGTGCCAGTGCTGGCTGCTGTAACCTTGCTGCTATGGCCTCCTGGACATCTGCAATGCGGAGGAGCGCCCCTGCTATAATTTCTGCAGCTGTTGGATCCCCTGGTTAGTGGCCAGCAGATCATTGTAAATGGCCAACAGAGCCTGACGAGTGCTTGTGAGTGGGACACAAGGTAATATGTGAGATACCTCTTTCAAACACAACTGTCACACATGCACATGTCAGGCATATCCCACCAGATCAGTCTGCAGAACAATCATGCATGCCACAACTAGCAACGCATGATCATGTTTAGATCTGTGTTTCCCATCAGGCATTCTCATGCCTGGAAGGGGTCTTGATGAGGGGTCATGAGAATCACAGATCTCACACATGGCACAGTGTCGCAGTTTAATCTATCAATGCTTGATCTGCACACTGGTCATCTGAGATAGGTCAGATGACATGAGGGGTCATGGCACACACATACATATATCTGGGAAGCCCTCCTTTCTATAATGTTGGTGCACAGTGCAGATTATGATGACAAACTATGCTGCATAACAATACCCATGGAGAGGTGTCTGTCAAGTAGGGTGTCTGGGTGACCTTGGATTGGTGGTTTCCTCTGTGCGCTTACTTGGGGTATATGGCCGTGCACAGTGTGCATGTGTCTGAGCCCCTCACACTTGCTGACACCTGACAAGCCATGCTACAGGAGGGTGAAACGCAAAAGGCACAGAATACCCCCCCCCCCCAACATAAGAATCACTCTGCTATGTGGGCAACATGCAATCTCCTTGTGGATGTTCCGACAAACCTCATGGGGATTGTTATGTATGCTGTTACCCACCTTTGGCATCATACCGTGCTGAGGCACTGTGGGCCCGCAGCTCCACAAAGATTGTAGCCATGCTTGTGGGAGGGGTGGATGATATCCCTGGCACCTGCATGGGGTGGTGGTTCCCCTCAATCTCAGAACCCTCTTGAGCCGGTGTATGGCTGCCAGTGGCCTCCACTGTGGCGGTGACGTCGGGGGACGTGTCCTCTGCCTCGGTCAATCCATGGGTTCCTGGTGTGCGTTCACCATCACTGGTGGTGCCCCCAGACATTGTGGCCTCTGGCTCCTCCACATCCTGAGGCTCTGCCACATCCTCCTCCTCAGGTGCCTCCATGGTCGTGTAGTCACCTGGGTTGTGGAAAAGCTTACACAGCACAGATAGTTCATTTCCATTGCCCCTCCAGAGCTCTTAGATCGATTCATGCTAATCGCCTATTTCTTCCTCCTCCCTCACAGGCTCACCTTGAATCCACACGTTCTTCTGCCTTTTTCTTTCTTGGTCCCCGTCTCTGGAACTCGTTGCCATCATCTCTGCATCTGGAACTCTCATTTCACACCTTCAAAGCCAAACTTAAGACTCACCTCTTTTGCACAGCTTTTGATCTTCCCCCTCCTCCTCCTTCCGCTGACCTTTGACGGTGTTCTATCCCTCTACCACTGTCTATCCTTTTGCATTGTCTACTACTGCTATCCTTTTCTGTAAACAAATGGCGTTCCTTTCTTGTTTTCCTTCTTCTCCAGTAGTATCCTTTTTGTTTTATTGTAAACTGCCGTATACCTTTTGGTTCAGGCGGTATAATAAGTTTTAAATAAAGATAAAGATAAGCATGCACAGTGCACCTATGTATACCTGTGTAGTACATCTACCCTACAATCAATGTGTTGTACACCTGTGTCTGCTGTTGGTGTGCCTAAATTAGGGACAGCACAGGTGCCTACAGTGTGCTGTGCCTGGCAGGGGGTGGGGGTGTAGTAGGCTCATTCCCTGGTGTAGCTGTGACCTTGTCTGTGGCCTCAACAATACAGGTGGCCGTGGCACATGTGGGAGTTCTGAGTGGGATTTTGTGCTGTCACTGTGTGTGTGAGCGATGTGCTTGCATTGCCCTGAGTGGCATACACGATAGGGGTTGCAAGATGTGTCCATGTCAGCCAGATGTGTGTGGGGGCCCTCTGCTTTGGCAGACAGTGTGTGGTATGGGTGGACAGCTATCACATACTCCAGGGATGTGGTGGCGTGTCTGGGGGGATGGGTGGAGCACTGCTGAGTATGGGGTTGCACAGTGTGTGGGGGTATGGGAATGCATGTGTGGCACTGCAGGATGTGTATATGGGCTGATCCCAGGTGTTGTGAGGGTTGTGCTATGTGCATTTTGTATGGGTGTGGTGATGTACCGTCCAAGGTCTGGTGAGGGAGGGTGGGGTATCCCCACGTAATGTGGGCCCCGACAGAGTGTTAGGTGTGTGACGTGTGTCATGTTTCTGGTGCCGTTTCCTTGTGTCTACGTCAACATCCCCATGTGTTAGACCCTTCCCTGTCAGTGGTCTGGGACATGTCCCTGGGTAGGTAGGTGCATACAGATGTCATATGTGTTTTGGTGGGGTGTGTGGGTACCCACAGGCCACTGTGTGCTGGGCTAGTTGTATGTCCCTCTTGTATGTCTCCCCCTGTCTCACTGTGTTTGGGGACTGGCTGCAGATGTGTTATGACTGGCTGTGACCTATATGCCAGATACTATATTACCAGGTAGACCTCAGGGGGATAGACACTGCATGCAGCTAATGAAGTACACAACCCCAAATGGGGTGGGCACAGCCTTACTTAAACGTAAGCCCTCATAATCCATATGTGAGGATTTAACGCTAGACCATTCTGGGTATGGTTACTCCAGTGGTAGAGGCATCTGACCTCAGTTAGTCCCCCAACCACCTATCCTTAGGGGGAAGAGTACTTAGAAGGACAGACCAGCCCTGTTATCGCATGAACTCTGCATACATCAGTGGCCAAACTTACCTATATGAAATGTCTCAAGGGTCCAGCATCACAGCCAGACTTCACAGCACTAGAGAGCAACAATGTAGAGGTGATACCAGGGGGTTATCTGCATACTGTCAAATGATATCCCAATGTGGCTCATTACTGTTACAGTACTGCTCAGGTATGCTGTGTATCTCGTTGATTACAGTGGGATATCATTAGCCACTCCTCAGATAGGTCCTTTAAATCACTATTACATTGCTGATCTGTGGTGCTGTAAACTGTTGCTATGCAGCTTTGCCCACTGGGCTTTGCTTGTCTGTTGCCTGGACCATGCATGTATGCAGTGCAGCACCAGATATGGGTCTGGTCTGCCACACCCCCTGCTTCAACGTTGCTTTGGGAACCTCAAATATGCTCAGGACTGTGTCCAACATGCACACAGGTTCATGTACCTGTCACACACACCCTGTACCTACCCTGCCATGTGCTGCTGTGTCATCACCCCACAGTTGCCTGTGTTGGGGCACACATGCTCTCAGGAATACTCCCCCACCATTCCCCTCCATGTGCCACATGTGCTTGGGTGTGCCCTGTACATGTGCTGCATATCTACTACTACTACTCCTACTACACCTACTGAGCATTATAATGGGCACTACCAAGCGCATGCATCACTGTGAGAGTGAACACACAAACAGACAATCCATGCTCAGTGGAGCTTACAATCTAATTAGACATAGCAAGGTGGAAAGAGGTTTGCAGAAAGGTGTGGAAAGAGGTTTGCAGACATAGGTGTGGAAAGAGGTTTGCAGCAGGAGCAAAGAGACAGGAACAGGGGAGACAGGACAAAGGATGGTGGTAGGAACACTTGTGAGAGTCTGACCGAAACGTGCAATTTAAAAGGGATGGAATGGCGAACAGCACACTCATGAGCCAAAGGCAGAGGCAAAGATTTGAGCTATGAACCCAAGTGTGATGAGGGACAAAGAAGATGCCTGACACCTAGACAAAGAGAGTTTATTGCACGTGCAAGGAGAAGCAAGGTGTAAGGGGCATACCTGTGGATGGGCAGTGTCCAGTGCTTCTGGCAGTCCACACAAGTAGATGGACCCAAGACGGTCTGCAAGCTCCTGCTCAAGGGGTGTGAGTGTTGGGGCAAAGGGGCCACCCCCACCAGTGCCCATGGCATGTTGCCTTTCAGCCATCATGTGTGCACGCACACCACACTTTATATCGTTGAATCTTTTTCTAAGACTGTCCAGGTCCCTGGTTGGTCCCCCTGCCTGGGCTACGGCCTCCTGCACCTCCTCCCACACATGTGTACGTGCTGCCACAGTGGTGCTGTTGCTCAGCTGGCCATAGAGCACCTCATAGTGCTTCAACACACTGGCCAGCAGGATGTGGTTTTCCTGCTGGCTGAATCTCACAGCCCTCCTCCATTCTGCAGCTAGCACTGGTATGCGCCTTCTCTTGGCACTGGGTGGCCCCTGTGTGGGCTGGGACTCAACCGATGGGCCTGCAGCCACCACCAAATGCCCAACACTCCCTGCTATCTCTGGGTCCTGCTGAACAGGTGCCCCCCTCCTCCCCTCCTGCCATGTCCTGCTGCTCCCTCTCCCTGCCCTCTGTGTCCTCTCCCTCCCTGTCACACATCCCAGCTCTTCTGCTACCCCTCACACCTGCTCCTCGCCCCACCTCCTCTGCCTGCTGCCTGCTCCTCAACTCTGATGCTGTATCTCTAGACTGCTCTTTGCCTCTCCTCTCTCCTCTCTCTCTCTCTCGCCTGCTTTGCCTCCACACCTTTCCACATCTCCACTGATCCACACCTCCACTGCTCCACACCTCTACACACCTCTCCACACCACACCTGCCCCTGACACTCTCCACCACCACTCACAACCCAACCACTCTCTGCAACACACCTGCCTCCTCTCTTCACTCTGCTCGACACTCTCCTCGCTTCACCAACAATACATGCCTTCTCTCCTCTCGCCTACACAAACCCCTCAATGTGAACCAGTTGTGCAGGTGTATTTATAGGTTAATTTTATGTAGCGCACGTTGTGCATGCGCCGCAACGTGCATGTGTGTTGTGCGCATTGTGCAGGCACCACAGGGATACAGATGTTGTGCGTGCGGGACCCCATCTTACATACGCGCTGTGCGTGTGTGTGCGGTGCATGCGCCTAACATCACACAGCACATGCGCATGTGTAACATAGTGTCCTGTGCACACACCTTCTGCATATCTGCAGTGCATGCACAACACGCACAACACATGCACATGCTGTGGCACATGCGCAATGCACGCAGGGCAACGCGCTTGTGGTGCGCCTCATGCACAATGCACACTATGTAAAATTAACCTATAAATACACCTGCACACCTGGTTCACGTTGAGGGGTTTGTGTAGGCGAGGGATATAAGGTGTGCGTTGTTGGTGAAGCAAGGAGAGTGTTGGAGGCAGGTGTATCGTGGAGAATGGCTGGGTGTGTGAGTGGTGGTGGGGTAGTGTGGCTGGGTTGGTGTGTGGTGAGGGAGGTGTGTGGCTAGATTGGTGGGCTGAGTGTCTGTGTTGGAGTGAGTTAGAGAAGTTGGAGGGGCGGAGTTTATGGCGGCCTTAGTGATTGCTGCATGTGCAGTGGGAGATGAGCAGGGGCTGCGGTTGCCTGATGGGGGAGATGCTGTCCATGGGGCTGGGGCACAGGGCATGGGTTTAATCCTGCTGCAACACAGACCTTCAGCTGTGGGGGCAGGCCAGGCAGGGGCTGTGCCGGCACGGCGCAGGAGGCGTGCAGAGTTGCAGGCTCGCCAGCCTCGCCTCTACAGGCTCAGGACCCAGCTCCAGGGCATAGGTGCGGACCAGGTCATCTCCCTCTACCGCCTGAGCAGGGGGGCTATTAGGGAGCTCTATGAAAATCTAAGACCTGACCTCGAGCCCCTGACTGGTCGGTCACATGCCATACCGGGTTTGGTCAAGCTCCTTGGTGCCCTACATTTCTTTGCCTCTGGCTGTTTCCAGTCATCTGTGGCCGCAGTGGGTGGCATGAGCCGCCCAACCTTCTCACGCTGTCTCCACCAGGTACTGCGTGCCATGATCAGCCGGGTGGGTAATTACATTGCCATTCCCAACACTAGGCAACAGTGGGGGACCCTGAACCAGGCCTTTGAGGCATTTGGCGGGATACCACCCATGATGGGAGCTATTGATTGCACACATGTTGCCCTGGTCCCTCCAAGAGACAGGGAGGTAGTGTTTCGCAACCGCAAACACTACCATTCCCTGAATGTTCAGGTTGTATGTGATGCAAATATGCAAATTCTGAATGTGATCCCTAGGTTTGCAGGGTCCACCCATGACTCCGATATCCTGCATCACTCGGCACTAATCAGACAATTTGAGGCAGGACAGTATGAGGACTGTATACTGCTGAGTGCGTATTTCACATCTCCGACATTCACATGTTGATCCTGTGACTCACCGTATGTGCACATGTCTGTCTTTGAGGTTTATCGCTAGTTGTGTCTGTGTTTCATCTGTCTGGGTGTGACCTAACATTGGGGGAGTTGCCTTCCAGCTCTACCTTGCTACGGTGCTGTGTGATGATGGTAGCATGGACGCTTGCATTTGTGTCGTGTTTACAGATTATGTTGATTTCAATCCGTACACCTACCCCTTGTTTTGTGTGTCATAACTTCACACGCTGATGCATATTTGTGGTGTTCCATCATGTGCTATCATATGTTTCTGTCAAGGTGTTTTGTGTATTTGGTTTGCACATACATACTTGTGTCCACTTGGGTGGACATCAGCTCCTGCTTTAACGTTCCACATTTTTTTCTGCAGGTGATGCAGGATATGGGTGTCGCCCCTGGTTGCTGACCCCTGTGCGTCAACACGTGCAGAGAGGAGGTACAATGAGGCCCATGCCTCCAGGCGCTCTGTCACAGAGCGCACCTTTGGCGTTTTAAAGAGTCGCTTCAGGTGTCTGGATAGGACAGGCGGGGCCTTACAATACCAACCACAGACTGTGGCAGTGATAATTATAGCCTGTTGCATCCTGCACAACATTGCTCTCAGACACCATATCCCTGTCGAAATTAATGAGGATCTGGAGGATGATCCTACATGCCCTCCTGTACATGCCTGTGGTGACACACGTGAGGGCACAGCAGTCAGGCGGCAGATGATTGAGGTGCTCTTCTCATGTAAGTACAGCATATGTTACCACATACATTTGTTTAGATATGTGTGTACTACTAGTGAACATTTGTATCCCAATGATAGTAAGCTGCAACACTGCACTGACATGTAACAGACACTGCCTGGCCATCCCAGCTGACAATCTAGTCATGAGTGAAACGCAGTAAATGTGAGCAGGGCACAACAGCGGGTGGTGGTGGATTATGTGTGTTGGGAGTAGTAGGCTTGTGGGAGGTGTTGAGCAGTCATACCTGATTTGTGGCTGGTTGGGATAGGGGCTGCTGTACAGACTCAGGTAGTTAGTTTGCGGCTTAGGGTGCAGCAAGGTGAAAGGCGTGTGGTATGGGGTATACAGTAGGAGGGCAGACCATAGATGGGACCAGTTGCCAGGATGTGTGTGTTTCACAGTTTTTAGTTGGAGCTGATTGATTGGTTGTTATGCTCTGATGAACGGGGACTGTGTGTTATTTGTTTCTGTATAGCGCTACATGTGATACGTAGCACTATATACATGCTGAGTAGTAGTTGGATTACTGGTATTTGAGATCAGTAGACCAAATTACTGCAACACCACAGTGTGCCTGTATGTATAGGACATCACGTAGCCTTGACATGGATGCGGGAATGGATAGAGAAACTGTGAGGTGTCCTGACAGGGGGAGTATTATTGCCATTATATGTGTGGCTGTAGAAAGGCCAAGCAGTGCAGTGTTGCATATTTTCATGGAACACAGAGATGATTCAAGGCCAGATCAGCAAGGTGTAGGTTACAGTAGGCAAGCCAGGAGCTGATTAGGGGGGAGCGATTTGGGTTTTAGTTGTGTTTTCAGGGAGGACTGGGGAGATCTAGCTGATGACAACTAGACATAAACCAGAAGCCTCAACTACAAGCTGTGTATGTGTGTAGAGGAGGAGAGTGCAGTCCACAACAACACCTACATTGCAGACCCTAAAGAGAAGAAGTTTCGACCACACAAACAAAGACGCTCTGATGGGAGGGGAGGGGTTAGGTGCACATATAGGAGATCCATGTTTTGCAATTATCAATTTCACACAGTGGAATGACATGCAGCCATCAATGTCAAGTAGAAACTGGACATTGGAGTGTGGTTTGGCAGACATAACTCAGGCGTGGAGAGATATATTTGCAGCACATCAGCACACACCTGTTAATGTAAGTCAAGGTATGAGATATACACACCAGGAAAATGTATATGGACAGAGGATAAGGATGGAGCCCCTGCATATTTCCCTGTGTTCCAGGAACTGACAGCACTGTAGCAGAGGACATTGAGACACCAGATCACACACTGAAGGGGCATTGGGAGAGATATGGGGGACACAGGATAGTACTGCGTGCTTAGAGACAAGCATGGACATGTTAGCGAGGAGCTTATTCTGTTCCACAGTTTTTACAGCAACAGAGAGGTGAGGAAGGGGACAGACAGAGTACGGACCATTGTTGTTTGCCACACACACATCAGTGAAGACTTTATCATCAAAAAGATCTGTACAGTGTGATGGGGAACAGTCAGTCTGTTAGGGATCTTGGGGGCTCTGCGAGCTGAGGACGTGAAGGTGCAGTGTGTGTTGCACAGCTCCAACCTGACTTATGTATGTTTCTCTTGTGTTTCTCAATCCACAGGACATACTTGGTGACCCTCCTGGTGCTGTGTTGCATTGGCAGGTGATTGAACATCATCCAACATGCAGTGGTCTGGGGTAGGTGGACCTACAGCTACTTTATCTGTGATGACAGTCAGGGGGAGCACATGTCTGCAGTGATCTGTCATATTGTACATATATTGTTGTTCACCTCTTTTCCCTGCACCCCCATACCCCAAATGTTGCTGTTGGCACACATATCCACCTGTGTTCCTGGCCAGTTTGTCTTCTCCAACACTGTCTCTGGGTGGTGGAATGCACATACACCCTTCCTAACATTGTAGCATCAGCCAACAGCAGGGTATCATTGCATTGAACAGGCCTTTATCTCCACTAATCTCCAATTGTGCACATACAGGCCATATGCTACTGCTGCCATGCTCACCTTAGCATACTGTGTGGGTGGGTGCTTTTGTGTTGGCTGTGCGATGATACAGTGTGCAGGCATTTTGCATTATCATGTGGTGTGAGGGGTCTGTACACCTGGGGAGCGGTGGTGACAGTGCTATCTCTACCTTACTGCTATTTACCTTGTGGATATTGTGGACATGTGTTGTGTGTTGTGGGCTGACCTATCTCTTGTGTGCTGACAGACCACTGTGCAACAGCATTTGTGTATCACAGATATCACCATAATGTGGACATGCATCAACAGTGGTTGGACATGGGGACATGGTGACTCTACACATTTCAGTGACCTTCTCCCTTGACTGTGACTGTGAGCCTCAGGGGATCCCAAACATACACTTGCTGCAAACACATGGTAGGTTGCACCTTTGGTCTTTTGTGAATGACATCAGCCTTTACATGTTAATGATTTACTGTTTGTCTCATAGACATTTCCTGTTGGGTCTGTGTACACGAACGCTGATGCACATGGGATGGAGCTGTGAGACGCTTGTGTAACATGGGCATGGACATGACCATCTCCATGTGACACCCTTGTCTGCGGTTCCAATTCGATATGTCTCCAACATGCAGTGTGTTCTGTGTTGTGATCATGTTATGTTTGCCTTTGTGACATTTCCTTACATACATATTGATGTTTCACTCTGTGCAATTTGGGCTGATGTTGCAATCAGCATACCACTACATTGTTTATCCTCTTCTGACACAGGGCAGTGAATACACAAAGCACATCTACTACGGTGCATCCGGCATCACCATCAACCACCTGTTGGAGGACACAACAACACCATGGAAGTACCCCTGGGAAATGGTGCCATAGGATGTTTGACCTCTGCGAGTGGGACACATGTCTAGGATGGACAGTATTATTGTTGGACTGCTACTTTGGGCATGACAGGCCTGTCCAACACACCGTTGATGTTGTGCTCTGGCTGGGTGTCGTGTTCATCACAGGAGACATACATGACCTTTCCAGTACTGTGGCATATTGGGATATCACACTTGACTATGCATGCCCAGGGTTTCAAGGACAGTCGTAACATGACTTGTTGGATTGCAGACAACCTTTGCACTTTGGACATTGTGTATTGGTCCCCACATGTGCAGCAGGGACTAACATCGTGACTGTATGTTGTACATCCTTCTGACATTGTGTTGTTGTGTTTTGCCTATGTGTGTGACATGGAACGCAAGATACGCTCATCTGTTTGGTATGAAACGGTCACACAGTCATGCGTGTAGCACAGGGGGAACACTGGAGAGGTCCTCTTGTCCATGTTCACTTAGCCTCCACTTGGACATGACACAGTATTTGCCACGACGCCACTTTACTACACACCAGCATCTTGAATTGCTGTTTGCAATCACCAAGGGTGTTACAGTGCATGTGTGGCATCACTGTATCATGTTTCAACGTACATGGTGCATGTGCATGTGACTGACTATGTTGGTGCAACACAGCAGGTTGCAATATGGCTTCTGTGTGGGTTAATGTAACATGATCTGAGGCAGCATGGATTCACCAGAGGCAGGTCTTATCAGACAAATCTGATTGATTTCTTTGACTGGGTGACCAGGGAGTTGGACCGAGGGAGAGCTCTAGATGTGGTGTATTTAGATTTCAGTAAAACCTTTGACACTGTTCCTCACAGGCGACTTATAAACAAACTGAGCACCCTAGGGATGGACCCTAAAGTTACTGCTTGGGTTAGAAATGGGTTGGGTGGGAGGCGACAAAGAGTACAAATAAATGGAGCTCACTCTGAGGAGAAGGATGTTACCAGTGATGTGCCCCAGGAATCTGTCCTTGGTCCGATTCTTTTTAACATCTTTGTTAATGATATAGCGGAAGGGCTGTCGGGTAAGGTTTGCCTCTTTGCGGATGATACCAAAATCTGCAATAGCGTAGACACCCAGGAAGGTGTAGATAACATGAGGAGGGATCTAGCTAAGCTTGAAGAATGGTCTAGAATTTGGCAACTGGGATTTAATGTTAAAAATGTAAGGTCATGCATTTGGGCTGCAGCAATCCAAGGGAGCAATATAGTATAGGTGTGAAGTACTTTTGTCCACTAAAGAAGAGCGGGACCTAGGCGTGGTTGTGTCTGATGATCTTAAAGTAGTTAAACAGGTAGAAAAGGCAAAAGCTAGAAGGATACTTGGGTGCATACGGAGAGGAATGGCTAGCAGAAAAAAGGAGGTGATAATGCCTCTGTATAAGTCTTTGGTGCAACCTCATTTGGAGTATAGTGTGCAATTCTGGAGACCGCACCTTCAAAAGGATGTGAACAGGATGGAGTCGGTGCAGAGGGTGGCTACTAAAATGATTAGTGGTCTTCATTATAAAGCATATGAGGACAGACTTAAGGATCTTAATATGTACACCTTAGAGGAAAGGCGGGATAGAGGTGATATGATTGAGATGTTTAAATACCTCTGTGGCATAAATGTTCAGGGAGAGAGCCTCTTTCAATTGAAAGCAAGTTCTGCTATGAGGGGACATGGGATGAGGGTGAAGGGAGATAGATTCAGGAGTGATATGCGGAAATATTTCTTTACGGAAAGAGTAGTGGATCCATGGAATAGTCTCCCAGTGGAGGTGGTAGAGATGAGGACAGTAACTGAATTCAAAAAAGCATGGGACAAACACAGAGGATCTCTAAAGGTAAAAAGGGGACTGTTGTAGTTGTTGATATGGAAGGACAGATTAGATAGGCCATGTGGTCTTTTTCTGTCATCTTATTTCTATGTTTCTATGTTTGACTTTTCTTTTGATCATTATAGACAGCTTATTGTGTCTGCTTACTGTACAGACGTGACGCTCTGCATTGATTTACAAACAAAGCATTGCATGTCTGTGCAGTCCTATTTATCCCCTGAGGTAATGACACTCACATTGCCCCGTTATATTTGGAGTGCGGCAGTGTGAGTGTCCATTTTCTTCCTTCATTAGTGCAGTCCATGTACTGTGATATATGTGTAAGGACACTGTATCCACACCAACCAGTGCAGGGGGACCTTCTGTATAGTGTCATCTCTGCATGTTTCTGCAGATGGTTTCTTTTGAATTCTCTGTGTTCATGTGCCTCTGCTACCTGTTAGCATATCCTCATTGTGCATTTGACGATTGTTTAGGGTTACATTGTTGCAGCTTTGATTCCTATATCAGGCATTATGTGACAGCTGTAACATAAATTTCGATATGTGTGTTTAAACTTTCACACTTTTGACAACATATGAAGGCAGAATAGGAGCAATCTTTCCTGTGATTGGTGCTTAGATGTGGCACAGATCCCTCCTATTGTGGATATTAGCCTTCAGGAAAAAAGTAAGATGGGAGAGAGGAAGCAAATATGTAAAGGGGCATTACCTTTAAAAGAAAATAAAAAATGAGGAGGACAGGGTAATGGAGGGCAGGGAGTGGAAGTGTTGAGGGGAGGGAGAAGGGGGGGAGAGAGAAAGGAAGGGGGACAGAGAGTGGGGAGGGATTGAAGTGGAGCGGGAAGAGTGCAAGGTGGAGATTAAAGGGATGAATGCATAGGGACAAAAATTACAATATGTATATGCCAAAGGGTGCATCCCCCAGACATACAGTATATGTAAGTACCTCACTCCCACACTACACACACACAAGCACTTTACCCCACACTGCACCTACACACACACCTCACCTTCTCATGACAGACACACACAGAGGCACCACACACACACATATACACCTCACCTCTGCACATACATGACACATACACACACAACCTACCTCTGTGTCACACACACATGCACCACAGCCTTGACCCCTCCCTCCCACATAAAGCCACCCACCGCCACATCTCACACATGGACAGGCACATCACTGTTGCACCACACACCCACAGAAGTACTTGCTTTCTGAAGCTTATAACTATTGTTATCTAAAAATTATGCATACCGGTAGGTAGGAAATCTGGCGCTGGTCTCATGAAAACATGAGAACAGCACAGGAGAACCGGGGTGGGTGGGGGGGAGGGGAAAAGATAAGGTCAGAAGCACTGGCTCCTAAAATTTTGGCCTGCCTTCTAAATCCACAAAAAATTAGTGAAAGCCTCCCTACTGTATGCATAGAAGTGGGCTCTGCACCAGATCATCCATGATGACTGCATTAGCACATGCCAATCATCAGTGAATGACCCTCATCCCATTCTTATTGTATTATGGTTCAACAGAAATGTTTTGCAAATTTTAGATTTCTCAAACTTTTCTGTTGATATGCTACTTATGTCCACAATTTTCACTTTTCTCTTGATTTTGAAAGTTTATTAGGTTTTCACTGAAAAATCGTAGTAGTGGTGAGGTAGGCTATGGCCTAGCATGGCCTGCTGCTATGAAAGGCCTGTAAGTTAGGCCTGGATTCTGACTCCCATTATAGCTAGAAAAGAACCAAAAATCTGTGGAAATTGAGAAAGATGTTTTAAAATGCTTAATAAGAAGTTTTTATGAATTCATAAGTCCTCTATTATTCTCTTGTGTGTGAAAGAACAGAAATGTTTCAAAAGATGCATTCCTGGAGCCGAAGTTAACCTTGCAGTAGAAAAGTTACCAAGTTAAGACTATGCCATTGTTCAAGCAATCCTAAAGGAGGGGGCCGGTTGCTAGGCTCCAGAGGGATTTCTAATTGGACAACTGAAGGGAATGTATAACCAATGAAAAGTTTGCATGTATCGAGTTAGAGCCAACAGAAAATTCTCATGTATCAAACTGAAAAAGCGGTATAAAAAGTTATGTCTCTGTAGAAACCTTCACTCAGTTCCTTTTGATGCTTTGACTGACTGGGCCTGTGCACATTAAACTGGTTGGAACCGTGTCTGTCCGACCGCGGGGGAGACCTCAGGCGCCGCCGGCCCCTTTGTGCCGGAGAGGGTTCCGCCTGTCTCGGCGGGCCATCGGGTCCAGCTGGCCAACACCTCTGACCCGGGGGAGTCCAGGTTCCAACTCAGAAGCTGGTTTGGTATCGGGGACCGGATCCGGTGAGTAGACATTTTCGTGACTTAATAGTCAGACAGAACAGCCTGGGACAGCGTCTTGCGTGCGCAAGACTAATTTGGTAAATTTGGTATAGATTAACTGGGAGATCTCGCACGAGTGTGGGCGAGACAAAGGAGCCTGATCACCTCCCAAAAGGGCGGTCCTAGTAAGCTCCGCGTAAGGAAAGCGGAAGCTGAAGCCATCGACCTTTCTTGTTTGAAATAGCTAGCCAGTCAGAAAACCTGGGCACTTGAAATACTGAAAAATTGATATCTTGTTGAAATACGCTTGCGTGTGTGAGTGAGAGGTCTTGAAATACAGGCCGAGCGAGAGCGGACTCCTAAGTAGCGCAGTTCCTGGCCGGGCGACCGCGCCCAGGTCGCAAACAGGAGGAAGCGAGTGTTGTTTGTCCCCCCCAGTGTTTTGTGGGCTGTACGGACCCCTTACCTGCAGCCATACTACCTATCCCTATTGTATGTTGTCTTATACGTCATTACGTGTACGTAGGGACGTAGGGTACGTAACGTACGCAGGTACGTTGAGTACGTAGGAAGCGTAGGCAGGTACGTTTACATTATGGGAGGGACAGAGTCCACGCAAACTCTGTTGGCATGTATGATCAAGAATTTCCGTAAAGGATATTCGGGCGATTATGGTATAAAAATGACTCCGTCCAGCTTAAAAATGTTATGTGAAAGGGAATGGCCCGTATTAATTGCTTCTTGGCCCCAAAGGGGAACTTTTCATTTTGAGACAGTTTTACACCTCCATCAGCTCTTATTAAGAAAGTATCCTGACCAGTTCCCCTATATTGATTCCTGGTTAAGTGTATGTGAACAGCAGCCCTCATGGATAAAGCGCTGTTATGAGGAGCATTGTAATGTATTTGTAGCTACTACTAGGGGAACCAGAAAGGCTAAGGAAGAAAAGCCGCCTGTGTATTCTGACCCAGAGGCCTCAGATATTTTAGATAGGTTGCCCCAGCACCCGCAAGGGATAGTCCCCACAGCACCATGGGCTGAGGAAGACCCGGAAGAACCCCAGGAAATACCAAGGCAGCCGCCCAAAAAGCACCCTACCCCGAGTGAAAGTCCCGAGTCAGGCCCAAGCACAATGGAGGAGCATGAGTCCTCTGATGAGATAGAAAGCGAAAGCTCTCCTGCCAGTTCAGGGTCACCCGCTAAGGAGACTGATGCCCGGGAGCCTTATGATTTAAGAAGCGCACCTCCCAAGAAGAAAGAGAAAGCAGGGCATTTAATGCCATTACGCCAAGTGCCCGGAATGCCTGTAATAAATAATCAGGGCCGGATGGCGCCAGGACCAACCAGCTTAGTTTATGTGCCCTTTTCCACCACAGATTTATTAAACTGGAAAACGCATTATGCTTCCTACACAGCCAAGCCCCAGGAATTAACAGACTTAATGTCAAGCATTATGCAAACCCATCAGCCTACCTGGGCCGATTGTCACCAGCTCCTGTCCACCCTCTTCACCACTGAGGAGCGAGGTCGGATCTGGCAAGCAGCCCTCCGATGGTTAGAAGAGAACCCTGCAGAAAGGAGGGGGGGGGACATAAATCCCCCACAAGCAGCTGCTGCAGAATATCCCAATGAAGACCCCGGGTGTGACCCGAATGAAGAAAAGGGGGCGGCGGCCCTAACTAGATTTCGCCAGGCCCTAGTGCAGGGCCTGAAGAAGGGAGGCCAGAGGGCCATGAATATTGGGAAAGTATCGGAGGTTCTTCAGGGTTCAGATGAGAGCCCAGCGGCCTTCCATGAGCGGTTGTCTGAAGCTTATAGATTGTATACCCCATATGATCCCGCCGCCCAGGAAAATTTACGTATGGTAAATGCGGCATTTGTTAGTCAGTCCCAGAGAGATATAAAGCGAAAATTGCAGAAATTGGATGGATTTGCGGGCATGAATACAGCTCAGTTAATGGAAGTCGCTCAGAAAGTATTTGTGAATTGTGAAAATGAACGAGACAGAGAATGTGAATGAAAGATGAAGAAGGCAGATCTTCTTGCTGCTGCTATAACCGAACGACGTGGAGGAGGTTTCCCTAATCAAAGGACCAGAGGACGTGGAAGAGGCCGCGGAAGTGAAAGGCCTCAACTAGGTGCAAACCAATGCGCCTACTGCAAGGAAGAAGGACATTGGAGAAATGAGTGCCCGCATCTGGACTCCGCCCATGCCAGGGGAACAGGGAGTCCCTGGAGGCCCGGAGGAAGATTTCGAAGGAGAGGAGGAATGAATCGAGCACAGTTCCAGCAGGAGAGGGAAGAAGCCCTTGAGGGAGTGGCAGTAGCCACGGGCTATGACCTGGACGACATAGATGAAGACTAGGCCAGACCGGGCTCCAAGTTCACCCTGGGTCCCCAGGAGCCTATGGTCAATTTAAAGATAGGGGACCAATATATGGAATTTATGGTAGATACAGGAGCAGAACATTCAGTAGTAGCCAAGCAAGTAGCTCCTCTGTCTTCACGATCTGTCACCATTATAGGAGCCACCGGAAATAGAGCTACAAAACCATTTTTGCAGAATCGCATGTGTGAACTAGGGGGACAGAAGATAACGCACCAGTTCTTGTATATGCCTGAGTGCCCTATTCCACTACTGGGCCGAGACATGCTTGCCAAGCTCCAGGCCCAAATATCCTTTGCTGAAGGGGGAGAAATGAAAATGACTGTGAACCCAAAGCCTGCTGGATTGATGGTGCTTACTGTTCCCCGAGAAGAAGAGTGGCTGTTCTACAGTGCACCTCCAATAAAGCCAACCAGTCCCTGTATACCTACCAACCTTATAGCCCCACCTGAAGTATGGGCAGAAGAAAATCCACCAGGCCTAGCGAAGAACATAGCCCCTGTCATTGTCACCCTCAAGCCAAGAGCAGAACCAGTGCATATGAAGCAGTATCCTCTCCCTCGACCAGCCATAGAAGGAATTCACTGCCATTTGCTGAAATTGCTGAAGTATGGACTTCTCAAAGAATGCCAGTCACCATGGAATACCCCTCTTCTCCCAGTGAAGAAGCCTGGGACAGGGGACTACCGCCCAGTACAAGATTTAAGACGAGTAAATGAGGCAGTTGAAACTATACATCCCGTAGTACCAAACCCCTATACTCTCTTGGGACTGATCCCAGCTGAGGCTACTCACTTCACCGTCTTGGACCTGAAAGATGCCTTTTTCTGTGTGCGCCTAGCACCCACCAGTCAACTCTTATTCGCTTTTGAATGGCAAGTCCCCACAACCGGAAGGCGGGGTCAGCTCACCTGGACCAGATTACCCCAAGTATTTAAGAACTCACCAACTCTCTTCAGTGCTGCCCTGAACCAAGATCTTTCAAGTTATCCAGTGGACCCGGGGAAAAGGGTTCTCCTTCAGTATGTAGATGACTTGCTCATAGCCACCAACTCAGAAAGTGAATGTCTACAAGCCACCAGTGAACTTTTGCATCTTCTCAAAGATGCCGGATACAAAGTCTGAAGAGCCAAAGCACAACTATGCCAAACAGAAGTCAAGTATCTAGGATTCCAGTTGTCCAATGGGATCCGGCGCTTGGGACCAGAACGTAAGGAAGCTGTATGTAATATCCCCATTCCAACCACTAGGAGGCGAGTAAGGGCCTTCCTGGGGGCCGCGGGATATTGTCGTATATGGATCCCAAACTTTGCCCTGATCGCAAAACCACTATACCAAGTCACCAAAGGAATGGAAAAATCCCCACTAGACTGGGGACCTGAACAAGATGTAGCATTCCGAACTTTGAAGAAGGCCCTAATGTCATCTCCAGCTTTAGGTCTTCCATATGTTCAGAAGCCTTTACAGCTTTTCGTTCATGAATCAGAAGGAAATGCATTGGGAGTATTGACTCAATCTCTTGGATCCTGGCAATGACCAGTAGCTTATCTGTCAAAACAATTGGATGTAGTTGCAAAAGGATGGCCCCCGTGTCTGAGGGCTGTTGCAGCAACAGCCCTCCTGGTGGGCGAAGCAGATAAATTCACCCTAGGACAAACTCTTCAAGTCACTGTGCCACACTCTGTTCTGACACTCATGGAACACAAAGGGAACTTCTGGCTAACCAATGCATGAATGTTGAAGTATCAGAGCATGCTATGTGAAAACCCCCGAATACAGTTAAAAGTCAGTCAAGCTCTGAACCCTGCTACATTGTTTCCAATTGGTCCTGGGCCACCTGATCACAATTGCTTAGAAACCATGGACACTGTATTCTCGAGTCGCCCTGATTTGACTGATGTCCCTCTAGAGGACCCAGAACAGACTTTCTTTGTAGATGGAAGCAGTTTGGTCATCAATGGACATCGATGTGCTGGATATGCAGTGGTGACCCCTGATCTGGTAGTTGAGTCTTCAGCCCTGACCCCAGGAACCTCTGCCCAGAAAGCTGAATTGATAGCCCTTACGAGAGCCTTGACATTAGGAGAAGGACTCCGCATAAATGTGTACACAGATTCCAAATATGCTTTCACTACTTTGCATGCACACGGAGCCTTGTATAAAGAACGAGGGTTAATCACCTCAGGGGAAAGAGCATTAAGTATGGTCCCGAGATATTGATGTTATTAGATGCTGTGTGGGCCCCCAAACAAGTGGCAGTTATGCACTGCCGAGGTCACCAGGTAGGAGCAGGAGAAGTTGCTCGAGGGAATAGATTTGCAGATGCCACAGCCCGAAAAGCAGCCACCACAGGACATGTTAGGACCCAAGATACTGTAATGCAAACAGCCCTATTTCCGGTGCCCCTCAGTTCTTGGGCACCCCGATACACTACTAGAGAGTTAGACTATTATTGTGAAAAAGAGGGGGGAGTTTTGACAGAACAAGGTTGGATAGTGTTGCCACCCCCAGAAGATAGTCCTCCTCCAGGTCCTACAGTCATTCCTGAAGCATTAGGGCCAGCCTTCATCCAAGCTTTTCATCAAGCCACACACTATGGGAAAACAGCCATGGAGAAAGCCCTGAGACCCCATTTCTGTATTTCATTGTTAGGATCCCTGACCGCCTCAGTGGCACAGCAATGCCTGATATGTGCCAAAAATAACGCTAAGCAAGGTCCCACCTCCACGAGTCCAGTCAGTAGGGGTGACCCCCATGAGTGATCTACAAGTAGACTTTGCTGAAATGCCCCATGTAAATGGATATCACTATATGCTAGTGTTAGTCTGCACCTTTTCAGGATGGGTAGAAGCCTATCCCACCCGAACAGAGAAAGCATGAGAAGTCACTAGGGTATTGCTCCATGAGATTATTCCCAGATTTGGAATACCATCAACTATAGGATCAGACAATGGTCCATCATTTGTATCCCAAGTGACCCAACAGTTAGCTCAAGCATTGTGAATAAAGTGGAAATTGCACACTGCTTACAGACCTCAGAGCTCAGGGAAAGTAGAGCGTATGAATAGAACCCTGAAAACTCAGTTATCCAAGCTCTGTCAAGAAACACACCTGAAGTGGCTCCAAGTTCTGCCCATAGCCCTTCTTAGAATATGATCAGCACCCACCAGATCCTCAGGAGTCTCCCCTTTTGAGATTTTGTATGGGAGACCTCCGTCCATAGTGCAGGGGATAAAGGGAGACATGAGACAGATAGGATCTGAAATAACCCGACAAGAACTATTAGCTTTAAGTTCTGTTTTGCAGAAACTCCAAAAGTGGGTACAAGACCGGTTACCCATCAACCTGACTGAGCCTCTGCATCCCTTCAAGCCAGGAACATCTGTGTGGGTGAAAAGACCCCACTGGCGCCGCATTGGAAGGGACCATATGTTGTTATCCTGTCAACCCCGACTGCAGTGAAAGTTGCAGAAGTCGAACCCTGGATCCACCACAGTCGAGTGAAGCCGGCAGCTGTTCCAGATCCTGGCCAATGGACGTCAGTGAATGATCCTGAGACTCCATTGCGACTCACCTTGAGAAGACAGCCAGCTGTGTAAAGAATCTTCAGCATCCACCTACGTCACGCGAGAGTGACCATCATAGCGACAACAGAAGAAAACTCAGTACTTAATTCTCCAGTTAACCGCCAGAGACTGTAATCACAATGCTCATCTGCTATTGCCTTGTGGGGGTGGTGGTCCTGGGACTTCTGGAAAAGACTGTTGCTTTACCCCCTTGCATAGCTTGCATAAACACTACCCGAACTGGACAAAAAGTTACTCAGACTTTGCTCTATCATTCCTATTATACCTGTACTGGAACAGTCAGTCGGTGTGTTTACAAGGGCACCAAACTCAATGTTTGCACAAAGGGAAGAAGTAAGACTTGTTATACCCCTCGACAAAACCCATCATACTATACATTTGAAATACGATCGAATGATGAAGATGGAGCGATCCTGAATGCTACTACACCTCTTACTGACCCCACGAAACCTATCACTTTGAACTTTGATGCTTGTGATGCTCTCAACAGAAATGCATACTACAGATGTGGGTCATGGGAGCGGGCCTACTACCATGATGATAAGTACATGTGTCCAGAAGGAGCCTATGGATGGGGAAAGTGTACAGGAAAGAGTACGGCAGCCACCATCTACACCACCGCATCTAAAAATGATTACTTTTACCCAAAATGGGACTGTGTCTATTTTGCTACCTGGAAGAATGCACCGACAGGACAAGACGGCGATCATCGCAAAGGCAGCCTCACGAAGCTCACAGTACCAGACCCCAAGAAAGTCCAAAAAGGTGCCTGTAATCCTCTACAGCTCTTCATAGCCAATCCGAGTCACTGGAAGCAAGGATACAAGTTTGGGTTGCGTATTGCAGCAGGGGGTGTAGACCCCGGGACTATTATATATCTGCAATTAAACACTAAGACCCATGTCTCCTCACCTTATCATATACATCACTCCTTCTATGAAGCCATGAAATCAGAGTTTGAAATCCCTCCTGCTTCCCAGAACTTATTTCTTGAATTAGCGGGAGCAGTTGCTTCTAGTCTCCATGTTTCAGACTGTTTGTTTTGTGGAGGAACAAAAATGGGAGACCAATGGCCTTGGGAAGCACAAGAACTGAACTATTCTGTTCCATATAATCAGACTAATATACGCAATACTATAAGTGAATGGGTGTTGGCCCACTCCATTGTGGGTAATTTATGTTTTTCTCGTTATGGAAGTTCGTTTAATATGGAAGTGGGGCAGCTGGTCTGTCTCAATCAGAAGTTTTACAACAGTACCACTAAGAAGACATCTTGGTGGTCAGGAGTCAACGCTACTGAACCTTCCAACCCTCTTATCCAGTTCCCCAGACTTGCCAGCATCTGGACTAACTTAGCAGCGTATAATTCCTGGCAAGCACCACCTGGACTGTACTGGATTTGCGGAACCCGAGCATATGCCAGACTTCCTCATCATTGGGGAGGCGCATGTGTATTGGGAACCATACGACCTTCCTTTTTCCTCCTGTCCACATCCCAGGGAGAACTGCTGGGATATCCTGTGTACAGAAGTCGACAGTTGAAGGAGGCCTTGAAAATAGGCCAATGGGACAAATGGGATGGTGAAGAATGGCCACCTGAAAGAATCATCTCATACTATGGACCTGCTACTTGGGAGCAGGATGGGACCTGGGGATATCGTACTCCTGTTTATATGATTAATCGAATAATACGTTTGCAAGCTGTTGTTGAAATTATAACCAATGAAACTAGTAAAGCACTAACCCTTCTGGCAAAGCAGAGTACGCAAATGCGCACAGCCATTTACCAAAATTGTTTAGCTTTAGATTATTTGTTAGCAGCTGAAGGAGGGGTATGTGGGAAGTTGAATCTAAGTAAATTGTTGTTTACAGATTGATAATAATGGACATGTAGTTGAAGATCTAGCCACCCAGATGAGAGAGCAGACATTTGTACCTGTCCAGACTTGGCATAGTTTAAAGCTGGACAGGTGGTTTGGGTCCTGGTTTTCCTGGATTGGTGGTTTAAAAACATTCTTAATTATTGTACTATTCATATTAGCTATGTGTTTATTGCTCCCTTGTCTCCTACCCCTTTGCTTACGCATGATAACATCTTCCCTTGATAACACCATTGAATGGAAGGCAGCTGCAAAAGTATTAGCTATGTGGAGATATCATCCTTTACCCCAAGATGCCGAAGCTGTCACACTAGTATAATGTATTACTTGACTAATGAGTAATTTAATTCTCACCCTTCCTCACTTGCGGGTGAGAATAATCAAAGGGGGGAATGAGGTAGGCTATGGCCTAGCATGGCCTGCTGCTATGAAAAGCCTGTAAGTTAGGCCTGGATTCTAACTCCCATTATAGCTAGAAAAGAACCAAAAATCTGTGGAAATTGAGAAAGATGTTTTAAAATGCTTAATAAGAAGTTTTTATGAATTCATAAGTCCTCTATTATTCTCTTGTGTGTGAAAGAACAGAAATGTTTCAAAAGATGCATTCCTGGAGCCGAAGTTAACCTTGCAGTAGAAAAGTTACCAAGTTAAGACTATGCCATTATTCAAGCAATCCTAAAGGAGGGGGCCGGTTGCTAGGCTCTGGAGGGATTTCTAATTGGACAACTGAAGGGAATGTATAACCAATGAAAAGTTTGCATGTATCGAGTTAGAACCAACAGAAAATTCTCATGTATCAAACTGAAAAAGCGGTATAAAAAGTTATGTCTCTGTATAAACCTTCGCTCAGTTCCTTTTGATGCTTTGACTGACTGGGCCTGTGCACATTAAACTGGTTTGGACCCTGTCAATTGACTCCTGGACTTATTCATTGATTGCACTTTGCTACAGCAGCAGTGGCAGTTGTTCATTCAGTTTTATAACTCAAAAAGTTTAATAAATTAAAAATAAAAACTAAACAAAAAGAGAAAAATATATGTTGTTAACTTTTTATATTGGACTAATTTAATAATTTTCTGACCAGATTCTGGAGTTAATACCCCCTTTTAACACCCCCTTCCTTTAGGTCATTCCACTTTAAAGAAAGGGTGTTAAGTTCCGAAAGCTAGTGAAAAATTAATTACCCAGTCCATTATCAAGGTATCACTTTTATATTCTTTTCTTTTTGTTTTTCTTTTACTAACCTTTAAAATGGAATAACAGAGCAAGCACACTATTTTATCTACAAAGCAGATAAGGTTCATGACTGTCATGGTATGCGCCAAACTAACCCATTTGGAGAAAGTGTGCCAGATAAAGAGGGGATAATGTTCTGCTATTTTTATGGCATAAACAAGTACACCTTATATTTAAATCAAGAGGAATGCAAAACAGAAAGTGGGGCAGTTTTGAGAAATTGCCAGATAAAGAGGGGATAATGTTCTGCTATTTTTATGGTATAAGCCTTATATTTAAATCAAGAGGTATACAAACAGAAAGTGGGGCAGTTTTGAGAAATTGCCCTGCTGAAAGCCATCTTTCATTTTGTGCAGAGGCGAGAACTGGAAAAGAATGACATTCATAATATAGAATTCTTCAGTTTATCAGAGCTGAACACCTTCACCCAGGCGCCACTGTAGAAAAGACTTTCCTTCTCTGTCTTCATACAGATACAATACAATTCTCAGTTTAAGAAGAGCACTGAGCTAGCATTAGTAGTTCTCATGCAAAGAACGTTACTAGAGGCTGCTTTTCCTTCCGCTGACACGCCTTCGTATGCAAAGTTCAGATATAAACAGCACTATGGGAAATGGCGAACAGTTTGTGGGATAAAGTTTAATTATTCTTAGGCGCTCCCCAAATCACAGTTACTATTTCAAGTACAGCAATCACAATTCTAAGCTATGTTCTATCTGAATGAATTGTTTTTAGCAAGCTGAAAATATCCCATCCTCACTGTACTGTGATGACAGAGAGGGGACACGGCATGCTTATGAGTTAGTTTGTGAGGTTCTCCAGTCTAGTCCCGACCCGCCTGGGTTATGTAGCAGGGGAAAGCCACGATCACGAAGGTGGTTTTCCCAGGGTGAAACTCTTCCATTGCACATCGGTTGGGTCCAGCCCTGCATTTTCCCAATATAATGGGAAATTTGACTGCACAATTTCTGGTAGTGGGGGATGGCATAAATGCTTTCCCCTGAAATTTGTGTTTTAAAGAAAGAAAAGCATTTTAGTGGGGTGGTTGATTTTAGAGTGAAATCATTAAGTAGCTCGGTGTGTATTTTTTTTTCAAAAGAAAATGTAATAACTGAATGAGTTGTTTTTAGCAAGCTGAAATTATCTCTTTTACTGTACTGTATTGACAGATAGGGGACATGGGCATGCTTATGAGCTAGCGTTTGAGGTTCAACAGTTTAGTCCTATTCTGCCTGGGTTATGTAGCCATACAAAGAACGTTACTAGAGTCTGCTTTTCCTTCTGCTGACACGCCTTCTCCTTCTGCTGACACGCCTTCGTATGCAAAGTTCAGATATAAACTGCACTATGGGAAATGGTGAACAGTTTGTGGGATAAAGTTTAATTATTCTTAGGGGCTCCCCAAATCACAGTAACTATTTCAAGTACAGCAATCACAATCCTAAACCATGTTCTATCTGAATGGTTTTTAGCAAGCTGAAAATATCTCACCCTCACTGTACTGTGATGACAGAGAGGGGACATAGCATGCTTATAAGCTGTTCTTGAGGTTCTCTAGTCCAGTCCCGACCCATCTGGGTTATGTAGCAGGGGGAAGCCATGATCACGAAGGTGGTTTTCCCAGGATGAAACTCTTCCATTGCACATCGGTTGGGTCCAATCCTGCATTTTCCCAATATAATGGGAAATTTGACTGCCCAATTTCTGGTAGTGGGGGATGGCATAAGTGCTTTCCCCTGAAAAATGTGTTTTAAAGAAAGAACAGTATTTTAATTTTTCCTTTAAGTGTTTTAATGGGGTGGTTTATTATACAGAGTGACATCACTGAGTAGTTCAGCTTTTTCTTAGTTCAAAACAAGCAAAAAGGAAATAACAACTGAATGAGCTGTTTTTAGCAAGTTGAGGTTCTCCAGTTTAGTCCTACCTGCCTGATTTATGTAGGGGAAAGCCACGATCAAGAAGGTGGTTTTCACAGGGCAAGACTCTTCCATTGTACATTGGTGGAGTCCAGCTCTGCATTTTCCCAATATAATGGGAAATTTGACTTCATAATTTCTGGTAGTGGGGGATGGCATATGTGCTTTCCGCTAAAAAATGTATTTTAAAGAAAGGAGAGTATTTTAATATTCCTTTTAAGTGCTTTAATGAGTATGTCAGCTAGTAAATGGGATGATTAGATTAATTTCACAGGCTGTCATCACTGAGAAGTTCAGTATTATTATTTTTTTTGCACTGGGATAATGAATTACTTCTTATTATTTGTGCCAGAGCAGCTGCAGATGAGTTCAAAACATTCCGGCGCACAGGGGGAATCGTTCTCGTTCTCTTTCTTTTTGTCTGACATCTTAAGTGCCGACGTTTGTGCACCACTACCAGTCACCATAATCTAAGTGGAAGCGGGTTAAGTGCACAATTTAGTTATTTTATCTTTGGCCTTGGTTTGCAGCTTGTTGTGCTGTGAGGGCTTGTGTGCATCAGTGATGCTGAGAGCTAAACTATTGGTAGTTTAACTACTGGCAGGGTCTCCCAAGATGGACAGGTCTCAGCGGAGATGCCAGACCAAGACAAACCACCCATCTGGGCAGCAGCAGAATGGGATAGTGTTGATGGCGGAGGATCACATTTCTGTGACAATGACAACAACACCAAACTTATACTGTGCGGAAGAAAGGCCCGGCAATCTACGTCTGTATCTTGCCATGAAAACCCAATGGATAGTTACAACAAAACAAATTGTGCTGTATTGCTGGAAGATGAGACCCCCAGGTTGGAAGGCACTCAACTAGCTACTGGGGAAGAGCTGAAGACTTTTCAGAGTAAAGCCAGCATTTATGATGTGGTTAGATCAAAGCCCTCGGGACGTCTGACTGCTGATGTAGCTGCGCATGAAATGAGAGTCAGAAGCTGTAAAGATGTCTTACACATTGGAACATGGAACGTACGAAGCATGAACCAAGGGAAGTTGGAGGTGGTCAAGAATGAAATGGAACGTGTACAACTTGATCTGTTGGGTGTCAGCGAACTGAAATGGACTGGCATCAGGCACTTTGCATCAGATGATAACATGGTCTACTATGCTGGAAATGAAAGACAAAGAAGAAATGGTGTTGCATTTATAATAAAGAAGAAACTTGCAAAAACTGTAATGAAATACAATGCAGTCAGTGAACGTTTAATCTCTATTCGTCTACGAGGAATGCCTATCAACACAACTATAATTCAAGTATATGCCCCAACAACAGCTGCAGAAGAGAATGAAATTGAAGAGTTCTATGAACAAGTACAAGCTGAAATTGACAGAACATACAAACAGGATATCCTGATAGTTATGGGTGATTGGAACTCAAAAGTTGGCAACAAAGAAGAAGACAAAGTAGTTGGAAAATATGGACTTGGCAACAGAAATGAAGCTGGAGAAAGACTGATAGAATTCTGCAAGACCAACGATCTATTCATCTCGAACACCTTCTTCCAGCAACACAAGCGGAGACTGTACACATGGACTTCACCCAATGGATTGTATAAAAATCAAATTGACTACATCTGTGGAAAAGCTCTATAACATCAACAAAGACAAAACCTGGAGCTGAATGTGGTACAGATCATCAACTACTAGTATGCAAACTCAAGTTAAAGCTGAAAAAGAGCAAACCACTCATGAATGCAGCAAAATATGACCTTGAGAATATACCACTGGAATTTAAAGACTGCCTGCAAAATCGATTTGCTGCTTTAGATACAAATGATAGAGTTCCAGAAGAGTTATGGAATGACATCAAGAAGGTTGTGTTGGAAGAAAGCGAGAAGCCTCTACAAAAGGTAAAAAAGAAAAAACTGCCAAAATGGATGATGGAAGAAACTTTGAAAATTGCCCAGAAACGCAGAGAAGCTAAAGCCAGAGAAGAAAGAAAGACAATCACAGAACTCAACAGAGATTTCCAATGTGCAGCAAGACAGGACAAGGAAAAGTACTACAATGACGCATGCAAGGAAATAGAAGCAGAAACTATTAGAGGAAGAAAAAGATCAGCTTTCCTAAAGCTACGAGAGTTAAAGAAAAAGTTCCAGCCTCGAATTGGAATGTTACAAGATGCTCAAGGTTCTATGTTGAATGATGCTGAGAAGATCAAGAAAAGATGGAAGGAATATACAGAGTTTTTATATGATAAAGATCAAGTGGACCAACAGCCGTTTCAACCTGTACCTTATGATCTGGAACCATTGGTGATGAAAGAAAAAGTTGAAGCAGCATTGAAAGCCTTATCAAAGAGCAAAGCACCAGGCATTGATTGCATTCCCATAGAAGTATTACAGCAATCTGATGCAGCTGTTACCATACTTATAAGGCTCTGCCAAGAAATATGGAAGACAGCATCATGGTCAACTGACTGGAAAAGATCTGTGTTTATACCAGTACTAAAGAAAGGTGATCCAACTGACTGTGGAAATTATCGCACAATCGCTCTGATCCCACATGCCAGCAAAATTCTACTGAAGATTATTCAAAAGAGACTACAATCATACCTGGAACGAGAACTACCTGAAGTGCAAGCAGGGTTCAGAAAAGGGCGAGGAACGAGAGACATCATTGCGGATGTGAGATGGATCCTTGAAAAGACTAAAGAATACCAAAAGGATATCTATTTGTGCTTTATCGACTATAGCAAAGCTTTTGACTGTGTAAAGACCATGAGAAACTCTGGGCCACATTAAGAAGCATGGGTATACCAGAACACCTGATCGTTCTCTTGCACAATCTGTACATTGATCAAGAAGCAACAGTTCGAACAGCATCTGCACCTTGCCCACTCACAATCCTCATTATGCACATTGGCAGCCCAATACTGGCAACATTGCTGGCAGTGTGGGCTGTGGAAGGTGTTTGCAGCCACCACACACTGGATAGACAGACAGCCACCCCCACACCTATGCCAGCATTGTGCTACTATAGAGGTGGTCAGAAGCCATACCCACCACACCAGTCCTGGGCATAGTACAGGCATGGATATGGTACACAAGACTGTTGGGGGGTCACTCCCCAGGGTGGCGAGCACTGTCAGAGACCAGACCTGCAGCACACACCGCAGACATCAGAATGATTGTTATGGTGGAGCTCAATGAGCAAAATGTGCTTAACGTAGGAATTGATATCTGCCAGTTATCAGAGGAAACGTTTGATAGCTGTGTACCATATACCCAGGTGTAGGGTGGCATTGCTAAGGTATGCAACTGCTAGTATTGGGAGATACAGGCAGGGCCCAATGTCTTGCCTCTCCAGGTGGCATTGGCCAATGGGGCCTGTGGGTGGGTGTGTGGCCCTGTTGGCTGCTGCTTTACGGCAGAGTTCCCCAACTCCAGTCCTGGTGTTCCAAACACTGTTTGGGTTTTCATGCTGTCCCTCATAAATATGCATGAGCTACATCTGCATACTATGGGGGTGGTGCATAGCTATGCAGCACAGGCATCTTTATTAGAGGCAGCATGAAGCCGGAATGGTGTGGGGCCCTCCAGGACTGCATTTGCGGGACTCTGCTTTAGGTAATGTGCCTGTTTCTGGTGTCTGTGTTTGGTGTGGTAAAATATAGGCCATGCGTATGTTCTCTGCAATAGAGGAGTGTCTTTACTATCACTGTTTAGTGGTGGGTAAAACTATAGGGACTGGGTTGGTAGGAGCCCCAGCTGGGATTTGAACCTGTGACCCTCTGGTCTTACAGGCACTGGCTGTGTTTGTTGCACCACACTGACAGTGCAGTCCCTGGAGTTAGTTAAACCGGCCTGACGAGTCAGAAACCCTGCTCTGCAACAGGTTTACTGTGGCCTCATTTCCCTTGTATGCAGACAAAGGTGCACATAAACCTCAGAAAAGACCTCACAAAAGGGGCACACACCCATAACCAAGCTGGGCAACAATGATAACATTGGGAAACATTACACAACACTCCCAAGACAGCTCCATTACAATGAAATGATCTTTAAAAGGGTCTGCGGAGCCTTGACCCTTCCACACATCATTTCTTTTTTTTTTGGTGCTTTCCAGGGAGTGTTGTTCCTTGTTGCCCATTGCTATCACTGTTGCCCAGATGACTTATGATTTTTAAAATGTTTCTTGTGGTCATTTTTAACGTTTTATGTGAAATTTTGTTCTGTGCACATGTATCACACTGCTCACGTTTTGTGGGTTTCCCCGGTTTTGCTGTACATTGCTGACGGAAATGGTTTCTCTTCCCTTTAAATGCCTTTAACGACAGGTTTTCATTCGCGTTGGAATTGAGCTCTGAAATTCAGCGCGTTAGTATGAGGGGAGCCTCTCCCCACCCACTCTCCGCCCATTGACCCCTTCTCTCCGCCCACTCTCCACCTTCTGCGCTGTTTTAACGCGCCGCGGAGCTTTACGATCATTAACTATGGTTAACGTGCGTAGTATGACGTTAACGGTCGTTAGCGCATCGGTACGCGCGTTATATGGCACTTACGGTCGTTAACGTCGTATAACGTGCGTTAGTCACGTTTACCGCACTTTAGTAAACATCCCCCTTAGACTTTCATACTTTGGACACATCATGCGGAGAGAGAGATCATTAGAGAAAGACATCATGCTTGGTAAGATAGAAGGTCAACGTAAAAGAGGAAGGCCAGCAATGAGATGGATTGATACAATAACAGCAGCTACGGGTACCAGTCTGTCAACAATAAGCCGCCTGACTGAGGACCAAACACAATTTAGGATAGCTATCCAGAAGGTCGCCATGAGTCGACTCCGACTCGACGGCACTTAACAACAACAACAAAATCTTTGGCCTGACATGGAGCTCAGCGCTCAAGCAACCATTTACCATGCCACTTCCCCTCCATAGAAGCAGTTTTAGCATAAAATACAAAACATACAGATATACAAGTGGAGTGAACAATTAATAATGATAACATAGTAACATAAGAAATCATGAGAAATAAAGATCAGAATGGCCCATCTAGTGTGCCCAGCAAGGTTATCACCACTCTGCATTTTTTATTTCAGATTGTAACTGAAATAATGACAAATGAATGAAATAACAACAACTGAATGAGTTGTTTTTAGCAAGCTGAAATTATTTCACCCTCACTGTACTGTGATGACAGAGAGGGGACAGGGCATGCTTATGAGTTAGCTTTTGAGGTTCTCTAGTCTAATCCTGACCCACCTGGGTTATGTAGCAGGGGAAAGCCACGATCATGAAGGTGGTTTTCCCAGGGTGAAACTCTTCCATTGCACGTCGGTTGGGTCCAACCCTGCATTTTCCCAATATAATGGGAAATTTGACTGCCAAAAACCTGGTAGTCGGGGATGGCATAAGTGCTTTCCCCTGAAAAATGTATTTTAAAGAAAAGTATTTTAATATTTCTTTTAAGGGGGATGTTTACTAAACTGCGCACACGTGCGGACGCTAATGATGCATTTAAGAGCTTTTAAGCGCCGCGCGTGCAACATTAACGGGGTGCTGCACGTGTGCGGGGTGCTCATGTGTGATAGAGGCGGGGAAACGCTTATGGAGGGTGGAGGAAGGCTCCCAAGGGGCGGGGGGACGGGGTCAATGGGTGGAGAGTGGGAGGGGAGAGTCTCCCCGCACAGGAGCGGGGTTCAATTTTGGCATGTAAAATACCGCGAGTGAAACCTCGCGTTAGAGGTGATTTAAAGGGAAGAGAAACCATTTACGTCAGCAATGTACAGCCAAACCGGGGAAACCTGCAAAACGTGAGCAGTGTGATACATGTGCACAGAGCAAAATACCAAATATACATTGAAAATGGCCACAAAAAATCCCAAATAAATAAGAATTCAGCTCGGCAACAGTGATATTAATGGGCAACCATAAGAAACACTCCCTGGAAAGCGCCAAAAGGAAAAATGATTTTTGTAAGGGTCAACGCTCCGTAAACTTGTTCAAAAATCACTGCAGTGTAATGGAGCTGTCTTGGGAGTGCTTGTCATGTTGCCCATTGATATCATTGTTCCCCAGCGAGGTTTTGGTTGTATCACCTTTTAGTGGAGGTCATTTTTGAGGTGTAAGTGCACCCCTGTCCCCATACAAGGTAAACGAGCCCACAGTAGAATTGTGCAGAGTAGGGTTTCTGACTCGTGCAGCCAGGTTTTCTATCTCCAGAGACTGCACTGTTTCTGTGGTCACAGTGTGGTGCAGCAGACACAGCCAGTGCCTGTAGGACCAGAGAGTCACAGGTTCAAATCCCAGCTAGGGCACCTGCCAACCCAGTACCCCATAGTTTTACCCACCACTAAATAGTGTGAGTACAGACACTCCTTTATTGCAGAGAACATAAGCATGGTCCCAACACCTATATTTGACCCCACACTGCACTCAAACCATAACAATGGCCAGTTCCTACAGCCGAGTCCTCCAAAGTCAGTCCTGGAGTGCTACAACTCACTCAGGTCATATGTTTTTCACAGATAGGGACATGTCTGCATGTTGGCGGAAAGGTACAGGTGGGGGAGGGGGCAGTGGCTGCAAACCACAGCAGACAGTGGCCTAGGCCTGTGCAGGCTGGCACCGTCCACTGCAACAGACAGGCCCTGTCGGATGTACAGTCATGGACTCCCCAAGGAACACAGCATATCTGTGGCAACACGGTGGTGCAGTGCACACAGACAGTAGGTGCAGTGCACACAGACAGTGGGTGCAGGAACAGAAGGGCACAGGTTCAAAGCCCAGCTGGGGCTACTGCTAATCCAGTCCACATATTTTTCTACAACTAAACCATGATAGTAAGGACAAACCTGTATTTCGGAAAACATAAGCATGGTTGATACGCCTATATTTTAGCACTCCAAACACACACACCATAAAAAGCTGCATTACCCAGAGCAGAGTCTCCCAAATGCAGTCCTGGAGGGCCAAACACCAGTCAGAATCCATGCTGCCTCAATAAAGATGTCTGTGCTGCATATCTATGCCCCAACCCCCATGGTATGCTGATGTAGCTCATGAGGGACAGCATGAAAAGGCAAACATTGTTTGGAACACCAGGACTGGAGTTGGGACACTGTGCCGTAAAGCACCAGCCAACAGGGCCAGACACACCCACACACACCCTCACAGGCCCCATTGACCAATGCCTCATGGAGAGCCAGGACATTGGGCCCTGCTTGTATCTCACAATACTAGCAGTTTCAGACCTTAGCACTGCCACCCTACACCTGCGTATATGGCATGCAGCTATCAAACGTTGCCCATAATAACTGGCAGATATCAATTCCTACTTTAAGCACATTTTGCTTGGTGATCTCCAATGACAACACAGTGGCGCAGTGCACAAAGACAGTGTGTGCAAGAACAGAAGGTCACTGGTTCAAATCCCAGTTGTGTCAGCTTCCAACACAATCCCCTTATTTTAAACATGAAGAAAACATGGTAGTAAAGACTGCCAGGTACTCCTGGGAACAGAAACATGCCTTAAATGTATATATTCAACAGCAATGAACACCAACACCATAAAAATGTGGTACCTAGAGCAGAGTCTCCCAAAGGTCGCCCTGGAGGGCCGAACACCAGTCAGGTTCCATGCTGCCCCTAATGAAGATGCCTGTGCAATGTAAACAGCAATGGTGCATAATAGCATGTTGCCAGAGGGTTACCGGTGGTGGAGGGGGCAGTGTGTGCTGGTCACAGCAGGTGGTGGCCCAGCCCCCTCACGTGGGTTCAGTGCACCCCAAAAGACAGTCCCTGTCTGACAAACAGCCATGGACACCCCAGGGAACGCACTGTTTCTGTGCTAAGACGGTGGTGCAGCGGATGCAGCCATTGCCTTATGGACCAGAAGGTCACTGTTTCGAAGCCTAGTTGGTGCACCTGCCATACCAGTACCCACATTTTATGCTTTGAAGAAAACATGATAGTAAAGACTGAACCCTTAATGTGGAGGGGATAAACGTGGGTGAAACACTCATATCTTTCCTTAAATAACACACACCACATAAACATATGCATTGCCTACAGCAGAGTCCCCCAAATGCAGTCCTGGAGGCTAAAAAATCCCTCAGGTTGGATGCAGTCTCCAATAAAGATGTTTGTGCATAAATTGCAGGTTCGGGCCCCATGGTATGCAGAGGTATCATAGGCATATTCATCCTGAACATCCTGAAAACCTGAACAGTGTTTGGCCTAGCAGGACTGTATTTGGGAACCTCTGCCCTAAAGCAGTGGCCAACAGGGGCAGAAACACCTGCACCTGCAGGCTCCATCATCCAAAGTCAAATGCAGAGGCTGGATTTTGGGCCCTGTGTGCATCTCCCAATACTAGCATGTGCATACATTAGCAATTTATTTATTTAACTGTATTTATATTCCACTTTTCACCGGGTCAAAGCGGTCAATTGAGGGGTACATTTAACACGAGGGGATATGACACACATATGTTAATACTTACAGGGAACATGGGCAATGGAGGGTTAAGTGGCTTGCCCAAGACCACAAGGAGTGCCTATAGGACTAGAAATCCCAGTCCCTCCAGCCTGAGATTGCTGTCCCCAGGTGGGACTTGAACCCCTGGCCCTCTGGCCTGAAGTACCTTGTCCTAACCACTAGACCACTCCTCCCGTGCTTACTGTGGCATTAGCAATGCCACAGTAAGCACGGGTATACGGTACACAGATATCAAAAGGCTGCTATGATTCCTGGCACATAGAAATGGCAAAGTTAAGCACAATTATCTCAATGAGTTGTATCACACCAACCTCTCTGATGTCTGTGTAATGTGCAAAAGGTCATGTGTCTGACAGAGTCCACCACCCTGGAGCATGACAACAACGTTTCCGCCTAACATAGCCATGCCTGCACTGTGCCCAGTAATGGGGCGTTTGCCAGGGCTGCCAAATACCTCTACAGCTGCTCAATGCTGCCATAGGTGTGGGGCGTGTGTGTTTGTCTATCCAGTGTATGGTGGTTGTGAAATCCCTCTGCAGTCCAAGCTGATAGCACTGTTCCATTATTGGCCTGCCAATGTGCATAATGAGCAGCAAGGCACTGTGGGTATAGCCCAGACAGGGTGGCATGAGCAGGATGCAACTGCACAGGGCATAGGGCAATGGCTGGGACATTGTAGTACCTGGCCACCACCTGCACAGACATGGTGTCCACAGCATGTCCTGCTGGGAGGTCACTCTCTCCCTGACCGAGCAGTGACCACGGCATGGCTAGGTTCCGCCATTGTGGCATATAGTTGGTCTTTCATGTGATGTATATGGCTTCTGTAGTTCTGGGGCCCAATCACTGAGTTATCTGCCTGGTGGGTGTGTTTTCATCTCAGTTATGGGTGCACACATGTCCTGTGATAGCATGCACATTGGACTGGCTAGTGGACTGTCTGCAGTTAGTGTGTGTATGTCTGGGAGATGGTGGTGAGCTGTGGTGCATTTCAAGGTCTAGCATCTGTCTGCACTTGAAGTATGGATGCATACAGAACTGTAGAAGGTGCTCTGTTGTTTCCTCCAACCGCAGCTGGACTGAGGTTGATGGCTCTGTCTGCTGCGGCCACCATTGCAGGGATATAGAATGTGGATCTGTTTTTGGGGGTTCCTGGGTTCCACAGGGCAGGTTTGGTGGGCTGACACACTCTGCCTAGGTATCCATACAGCTCCATCCCTCGCATATACAACACACATATATCATGTGTGCATGGTTATGCACTATTCCATGGGCATCGAAGTCCACAAGGCCCAGATGTGGTTGGGATATATAGATGCACAGAGGTGTACCATAGGTGTGTCTGATACAACAACCTATCAAACATCTGCACACATGGGACATGAGGTATAGGCCATTTCAGCATGGACAGGTGATGTACACTCCACCTCACCCTCAGGGTGAACACAGGCCCCCCACACTGAGACGGTATGTAGTCACTCTGTAGCAGCAACACAGAAGGTCTGTACCCAGCATTAGGCCTAGGTGCTGTGGGGGTGCACACCCCATCCTTGAAAAATGTGTAGACTGCTGCTTTGCATGTGCAGTGCATCATGGGTGTGAGTGGAGTACCCCTACCCTGTTAAGCGCAACACACAGTCTGCAGACCTCATATTGTAGCCAGCCAGACCTCTTTTCACATATATAGAGCTGTAGCCCAGTGGTGAATGCAATGCCTGTGAAGCAACAGATTGTTGGTTTAAATCCCGAGTGCGGTTAGACAGCAAACATTTTTAGATAGGCACATTGCTGCATATACTGTGCTAGTCAGCATTTTTGCTGTTTACTTTGCACAAACTGGGCAGACATTGATCAGGGCATTGTAACATGGAGATAACTATTCTACAGGGTACATGGGGGCTGGCTGGGGCAGTATGTGTGTAATGTCATGTAGTACTGGCAACAGAGAAACCATCACAGTGCTCTAACCATAGCCTTCCCTATAAGGTGGCTTATGGGGCACCTGAGGCTTACAGCACTGTGAGGATCCTAGAGCTGCCACCACTAATTTCCATTGAAACACCCGTCATTGGCTGCACCCACAAATTACCCCACTGTGTATGGGAACACACATCCTCTGGCTTCACAGGCAGCGAGGTGAGCTGTGGGACACAGCGCTATAGCTGAGATCAGATGCCTGGCTGGCTAAGGAGGAAATCATGCAGACTGTGTGCTGTGGTTATCAGGGGTGCGTTGGAACAGTAGGAACAATGCTTCACTGCACATGACATGTATAGCACTGTAAGGGTGTTGCTCCTGGCAGGACATATGTAATGTAGAAAGGAAACTGCTGCAAGTAACACTGTTGCAACGTAAGAAGATATATGCCGCACGCAGCACAAATGTTCATTAAGAGCACTATGTCTAAATTGGCACTGCTGTAGAATAATGTGTGGTGCCTGAGACACGTAATCCAGAGCCCCACTTGGTAATTGAACCCATGACCCCTGGTTTAGCAGTCCATCTAACAACCATTGTGCTACTCCTCTGCCACCAGCACTGTATGGCAGCACACATAGTAAAGGATAAGGTGCAATAAGGTGGCATGCCGGCCTACATCACCTCTTAATGGTCAGCATGCAACTTATTGTGCATGTGCAATGTTCAAATATGGTCCCTCCCACACCCCCCTATGTCAAACCCCACACCCTTGCACGGAACACATGGAGATACACCACTGAACATACTCCAGGGGCTCACAGAACACCAAATTACCAGGTTTTTTTTTTGCCGACGCTGATGGTTTGTCAGCAACCCTTGTTAGAAGTGTTGTGGCAGTACCTGCTATGTGACACACATAGCACACCTCATCAGACAATGCACCAGCAATCAGTGAATATGTGTCCATAGGTTCAACACCACACTGTGTAAACAAGAATAATCCATAATAATCTAAGTGTTCTTTTGTACATGAGAGACACATCGGTGCTATGTGTGGCTGCAGAGATCAGTAGATATACTGTTGTCCACACACTACCCAGTGTGTCTGAAAGATGCGTGCATTCTCAATGGGCATATTCCCGCCACGCAGCCATGCGGAACGCTGGTGCACACCTATCTGTGTCGCGTAGCCATGCGGCGCGCATGTGCGCGAACCGCTTTGTGAAAATGCGGAAGTAGCATCGCGTGCGTCACTGCGTCTGCACGTTGTCAGACGGCTGCCTGGGTGAGAATGTTCACAGTCTTGGCAAGTGCATATGTCAATATGATTTGCAAGGGATTGTGGTCAATGCAGTCCATTCACACCAGACACAGCTGCTCACAATAATTTAGTTGTGCTCAAGTGTAAAGCCAATAAGATATTTATTTATGGGGTTATTTCTCCCAACACAGATATGCTTGGTAGCACATAAATCAGGTTACTTGCTTTCAGTGTTAAACTTGGAAAAACAAAATCAGGAAAACAACATTTGAACTTGTCAGGCAATCAAAGCAAAAGAAATAAGACCTGGTTGGTAACAAACTGATCTTTTCTGTAGGCTTTAGCTAATATTCTCTTAGCAATGTATCAAACAACAAACCAAAAGCCACAAAGAAATGAAAAAACTGTTCTTTTCAGGTAAACTTCTTATATCTTCCCACATAGATTCAGAAGTGATTCTCTCAGAGCTCACAAGCAATTAGGTAAGGCTCAATTGCTAGCAGTTATCCAGCTGAAACCCCTTAGCTGGCTTGCTTTCTACTGCGTGGCTAAAAATCCTACTCAGGAGCTTTTCTGAGTAGATTAAAGAACAAGTTTGTATTTCTTTGTGATGGTTGCTGTACTTTATAACAGAAAATCACCAAAGGAGTTTAGACAGAGAGCAGTCCATGTAAACACATTCTTCATCCGCAATCACTCCCTCTTCTTCAACAAACATGGGTTCAATATCATGGATTGGCACAGATGAATTTCTCAATGGAGCACTTTCAGGAGAATACTTGTTTCCCTGCTGTCTTTCAAGGTGATAGCTAGGGCATAGATCAGTGTTCATACCTGAGCTTCCATTGCTGTTAGAGTTCCTCTCTATATAGCCTGGCCAGTATGTAGTCCAGTTCTTATGTCCAGCCCTCCAATCCAGATCCCTGGACACTGGATCTCTCTTCACATACCTTCTGGCACGGGTCTTAGGGTCCCTTCCACGTGCAGCCGTCTCCCTCACAGGTACCGTCTGGAGATTCCTAGCTCTGCAGCACCATTCCTCTGGCTTTCCCCAGTCCAATGGTGTATGCTGGCCCTTGGAATGCCTCCCAGTATACGTACTGCTCCAGACTCCTCTAGACCTCCCAAAGGCTTTTCTCTTCCTTCTTCCAAAGGGTTTCTTGCCCTCTCTGTCCGTCTGGTTTGGCTTCTGCTTCTGATGATCCTCCAGATGAAACTGAGGATATCCAAGCTGATCATGAAGATGATGATGATCCTGAGGATAATTCTCTGTAGAATAAACTCTACCTTTATTCTGCTTAGATGAGTGCTCCTCCCTAACACAGCACAGCTGTGCTGAATCAGGCCCTTCCCTTTGAGATGAGTGCTTAGGGATTACCTCATAGCCCTCCTGATTGAACACACGTTTCCCCACTTCAGCTCCTCTAATGGCTGCTGGAAACCTGGTGCATTCTGGGACTGTTAGTCTTTTATGGGAAAATTCTGTTTTCTTATTTCTACCAGAACTGACAGGTTGCTTGTTCAGAGTCACTTCACCTTTTCTATAGCTCCTTCCTGAGCTATGATAAGCTTCCTTATCACAACGTGCAGACAGGAAAATGGCGTCCCGCACTAGGAAGCCTGCGTTTAGTCGCCGTGAGTTGTGCCATCTGGCCACATTGATAGGCCCGAAGCTTCATAAGCTATTCCCAGGGGCATCCAGGGGAAGGGACACTGGAAAGGTGGACAGGGCCTGGAAACGCATCACAAGGCGGTTCAACTGTGTGGCCGAGAACAAAGGGGGGGGGGTAAGTGTATGGCAGCAGGTCAAAATAACCATATACAAAGACAGGGGTGATTGCAGCTGTCCATGCTGCTGTGTGTAGGTAGTGTACAACAGTAAAGTTCAGCAGGTGAAACCACATGTACACATCTTTATGTGTCACATCTGAGTAGTTTGCCATGTACCCAGGTGTGGACGGACCTGGTCACATAGGGCATGATGCCATCCTGTAGTCATTGCATCTGCTGCTGTTGATGTGCTACAACACACTGTAACACAGCTAGGCCATAGATCTGCCTAAAGAGGGTCTTGTAACATCATGTGCTGCTGGCGGGATCTGCATCTGCAGGGTAACACATATGGCCAATCCACAGGGGTTGTGAAATGTGCAACACATGGTCTGTCACACATTCTGGAGCTATGGGGTTCTTTGCCAATGTTGGTCAAGGCAACGCCCCTATCCCCAGGAGCCCTGAGAACCCATCAAAGTGAGCCCTCAGTCACCCTGCAGATATGGGGATGTTTGTTAATGTTGTTTAACATATCACCCCTATCCCCAGGAGTACAGAGAGCCCATCAAAGTGGGCCCTCAAGCACCCTGGTGCTATGGGTTTGTTTGCTAATGTTTTTTAATACATCCCCCCTATCCCCAGGACTACAGGGAGACAATCAAAGTGAGCCCTCAGTCACCCTGCACATATGGGGATGTTTGCCAATGTTCATTAACACATCCCCCCTATCCCCAGGAGTACAGAGAGCCCTTCAAAGTGGGCCCTCACAAACCCTGCACATATGGGGATGTTTGTTAATGTTGTTTGACACATCCCCCCTATCCCCAGGAGTACAGAGAGCCCTTCAAAGTGGGCCCTCAATCACCCTGCAGATATGGGGATGTTTGATAATGTTGTTTGACACATCACCCCTATACCCAGGAGGACAAAGAGCCCATCAAAGTGGGCCCTCAAGCACCCTGGTGCTATGGGTTTGTTTGCTAATGTTTTTTAATACATCCCCCCTATCCCCAGGACTACAGGGAGCCCATCAAAGTGAGCCCTCAGTCACCCTGCACATTAGGGGATGTTTGCCAATGTTCATTAACACATCCCCCCTATCCCCAGGAGTACAGAGAGCCCTTCAAAGTGGGCCCTCACTCACCCTGCACATATGGGGATGTTTGTTAATGTTGTTTGACACATCCCCCCTATCACCAGGAGTACAGAGAGCCCTTCAAAGTGGGCCCTCAATCACCCTGCAGATATGGGGATGTTTGTTAATGTTGTTTGACACATCACCCCTATCCCCAGGAGGACAGAGAGCCCATCAAAGTGAGCCCTCAGTCACCCTGCAGATATGGGGATGTTTGTTAATGTTGTTGGACACATCCCACCTATCCCCAAGAGGACAGAGAGCCCTTCAAAGTGGGCCCTCACTCACCCTGGAGATATGGGGATGTTTGTTAATGTTGTTAAAATATCACCCCTATCCCCAGGAGTACAGAGAGCCCATCAAAGTGGGCCCTCAAGCACCCTGGTGCTATGGGTTTGTTTGCTAATGTTCTTTAACACATCCCCCCTATCCCCAGGAGGACAGAGAGCCCATCAAAGTGAGCCCTCAGTCACCCTGCACATATGGGGATGTTTGCCAATGTTAATTAACACATCCCCCCTATCCCCAGGAGTACAGAGAGTCCTTCAAAGTGGGCCCTCACTCACCCTTGAAATATGGGGATGTTTGCCAATGTTCATTAACACATTCCCCCTATCCCCAGGAGTACAGAGAGCCCTTCAAAGTGGGCCCTCAATCACCATGCAGATATGGGGATGTTTGTTAATGTTGTTTGACACATCCCCCCTATCCCCAGGAGGACAAAGAGCCCATCAAAGTGAGCCCTCAGTCACCCTGCTGATATGGGGATGTTTGTTAATGTTGTTTGACACATCCCCCCTATCTGCAGAAGGCCAGAGAGCCCTTCAAAGTGGGCCCTCACTCACACTGCACATATGGGGATGTTTGTTAATGTTGTTTGACACATCACCCCTATCCCCAGGATGACAAAGAGCCCTTCAAAGTGAGCACTCAGTCACCCTGCAGATATGGGGATGTTTGTTAATGTTGTTGGACACATCCCCCCTATCCCCAGGAGGACAAAGAGCCCTTCAAAGTGAGCCCTCAGTCACCCTGCAGATATGGGGATGTTTGTTAATGTTGTTGGACACATCCCCCCTATCCCCAGGAGGACAGAGAGCCCATCAAAGTCAGCCCTCACTCACCCTGCAGATATGGGGATGTTTGTTAATGTTGTTGGACACATCCCCCCTATCCCCAGGAGGACAAAGAGCCCTTCAAAGTGAGCCCTCAGTCACCCTGCAGATATGGGGATGTTTGTTAATGTTGTTTAACATATCACCCCTATCCCCAGGAGGACAAAGAGCCCATCAAAGTGGGCCCTCAAGCACCCTGGTGCTATGGGTTTGTTTGCTAATGTTTTTTAATACATCCCCCCTATCCCCAGGACTACAGGGAGCCCATCAAAGTGAGCCCTCAGTCACCCTGCACATATGGGGATGTTTGCCAATGTTCATTAACACATCCCCCCTATCCCCAGGAGTACAGAGAGCCCTTCAAAGTGGGCCCTCACTCACCCTGCACATATGGGGATGTTTGTTAATGTTGTTTGACACATCCCCCCTATCCCCAGGAGTACAGAGAGCCCTTCAAAGTGGGCCCTCAATCACCCTGCAGATATGGGGATGTTTGATAATGTTGTTTGACACATCACCCCTATACCCAGGAGGACAAAGAGCCCATCAAAGTGGGCCCTCAAGCACCCTGGTGCTATGGGTTTGTTTGCTAATGTTTTTTAATACATCCCCCCTATCCCCAGGACTACAGGGAGCCCATCAAAGTGAGCCCTCAGTCACCCTGCACATATGGGGATGTTTGCCAATGTTCATTAACACATCCCCCCTATCCCCAGGAGTACAGAGAGCCCTTCAAAGTGGGCCCTCACTCACCCTGCACATATGGGGATGTTTGTTAATGTTGTTTGACACATCCCCCCTATCACCAGGAGTACAGAGAGCCCTTCAAAGTGGGCCCTCAATCACCCTGCAGATATGGGGATGTTTGTTAATGTTGTTTGACACATCACCCCTATCCCCAGGAGGACAGAGAGCCCATCAAAGTGAGCCCTCAGTCACCCTGCAGATATGGGGATGTTTGTTAATGTTGTTGGACACATCCCACCTATCCCCAAGAGGACAGAGAGCCCTTCAAAGTGGGCCCTCACTCACCCTGGAGATATGGGGATGTTTGTTAATGTTGTTAAAATATCACCCCTATCCCCAGGAGTACAGAGAGCCCATCAAAGTGGGCCCTCAAGCACCCTGGTGCTATGGGTCTGTTTGCTAATGTTCTTTAACACATCCCCCCTATCCCCAGGAGGACAGAGAGCCCATCAAAGTGAGCCCTCAGTCACCCTGCACATATGGGGATGTTTGCCAATGTTAATTAACACATCCCCCCTATCCCCAGGAGTACAGAGAGTCCTTCAAAGTGGGCCCTCACTCACCCTTGAAATATGGGGATGTTTGCCAATGTTCATTAACACATTCCCCCTATCCCCAGGAGTACAGAGAGCCCTTCAAAGTGGGCCCTCAATCACCATGCAGATATGGGGATGTTTGTTAATGTTGTTTGACACATCCCCCCTATCCCCAGGAGGACAAAGAGCCCATCAAAGTGAGCCCTCAGTCACCCTGCTGATATGGGGATGTTTGTTAATGTTGTTTGACACATCCCCCCTATCTGCAGAAGGCCAGAGAGCCCTTCAAAGTGGGCCCTCACTCACACTGCACATATGGGGATGTTTGTTAATGTTGTTTGACACATCACCCCTATCCCCAGGATGACAAAGAGCCCTTCAAAGTGAGCCCTCAGTCACCCTGCAGATATGGGGATGTTTGTTAATGTTCTTGGACACATCCCCCCTATCCCCAGGAGGACAAAGAGCCCTTCAAAGTGAGCCCTCAGTCACCCTGCAGATATGGGGATGTTTGTTAATGTTGTTGGACACATCCCCCCTATCCCCAGGAGGACAGAGAGCCCATCAAAGTCAGCCCTCACTCACCCTGCAGATATGGGGATGTTTGTTAATGTTGTTTAACATATCACCCCTATCCCCAGGAGTACAGAGAACCCATCAAAGTGGGCCCTCAAGCACCCTGGTGCTATGGGTTTGTTTGCTAATGTTTTTTAATACATCCCCCCTATCCCCAGGACTACAGGGAGCCCATCAAAGTGAGCCCTCAGTCACCCTGCACATATGGGGATGTTTGCCAATGTTCATTAACACATCCCCCCTATCCCCAAGTGTACATAGAGCCCTTCTAAGTGGGCCCTCAATCACCCTGCAGATATGGGGATGTTTGTTAATGTTGTTTGAAACATCACCCCTATCAGCAGGAGGACAGAGAGCCCTTCAAAGTAGGCGCACACTCACCCTGGAGATATGGGGATGTTTGTCAATGTTCTTTAACACATCCCCGCTATCCCCAGGAGGACAGAGAGCCCATCAAAGTGAGCCCTCAGTCACCCTGCGGATATGGGGATGTTTGTTAATGTTATTTAACAAATCACCCCTATCCCCAGGAGTACAGAGAGCCCTTCAAAGTGGGCCCTCACTCACCCTGCACATATGGGGATGTTTGTTAATGTTGTTTGACACATCCCCCCTATCAGCAGGAGGACAGAGAGCCCTTCAAAGTAGGCGCACACTCACCCTGGAGATATGGGGATGTTTGCCAATGTTCTTTAACACATCCCCCCTATCCGCAGGAGTACAGAGAGCCCTTCAAAGTGGGCCCTCAGTCACCCTGCAGATATGGGGATGTTTGTTAATGTTATTTAACAAATCACCCCTATCCCCAGGAGTACAGAGAGCCCTTCAAAGTGGGCCCTCACTCACCCTGCACATATGGGGATGTTTGTTAATGTTGTTTGACACATCCCCCCTATCAGCAGGAGGACAGAGAGCCCTTCAAAGTAGGCGCACACTCACCCTGGAGATATGGGGATGTTTGCCAATGTTCTTTAACACATCCCCCCTATCCGCAGGAGTACAGAGAGCCCTTCAAAGTGGGCCCTCAGTCACCCTGCAGATATGGGGATGTTTGTTAATGTTGTTTAACATATCACCCCTATCCCCAGGAGTACAGAGAGTCCTTCAAAGTGGACCCTCACTCACCCTGGAGATATGGGGATGTGTGCTAATGTGGTTTAACATATCACCCCTATCCCCAGGAGTACAGAGAGCCCTTCAAAGTGGGCCCTCACTCACCCTGGAGATATGGGGATGTGTGCTAATGTGGTTTAACATATCACCCCTATCCCCAGGAGTACAGAGAGCCCATCAAAGTGGGCCCTCAATCACCCTGGTGCTATGGGTTTGTTTGCGAATGTTTTTTAATACATCCCCCCTATCCCCAGGACTACAGGGAGCCCATCAGAGTGGGCCCTCACTCACCCTGGTGATATGGTGCAGTGTGCCAATGCTGTTGAATCCATTCTCCCCATCTCCAGGAGGCCTGATACCGGCGTATGCTTTCCATGGAAACACCCTGCTTCTATGTTGCATTTTGCTGCTGAGGTACTGTAGGTCACAGAACACCCAAGGGGACCGAGACCTGAGTGTAACGGAGGGTATGTTATTCAGATATGTTCCTAAGCTATGTTGGTTAGGTTGCACATCTCACACAGTCAATGGGGTTCTGAGCGAGACACACACACTGTTGATGTACCCAGATGATATGGTAGTTGCAGATGTGGATGTGCTTAAATAAAAAATCAACCACCTAAAATACAAAATCAAATTGTGAAGGTCTGTAACAGAGACATGTCCCCAGCAATGCATGGTGCGTCAGGTCACACATCTGGTCAGACCCCAGACAGCACACACCTGTTTGCAGATGAATATCACAGATGCGTTTTGGAAGGATATATGCACCTGTTCATGTTGTACAACACAGACTGGACCCCACACATGAGCAGAGGTGGCAATAGGTCATAGTTGATGCAAAGGCACATGCCCCGTAGTGTTTGCAGTCACACCTCCCATAATCCCCGAGGGCCCACGTAAGATGATCATAACACCATCCGATAAACCAAATGTGAAAATGTACGTCCACCATGAGCAGTATGCTCTGTGCAACAGTAGCCATCTAGTTCAGACTTACCTACCATTATCCTTACGACACACAGGTCACACTGCGCCTGTAGTGTGTCAGTCATTGCTATTCATCAACCTGTTCAAAGCCACATGTCATGGACTTGGCCCCTGATAAGGGCTAGAGGGCCACACACAGAACGTCCCATGTATGGGCACATCACCCATGTGTGCTGTGATAGCATATTGCCACTGGGTGTGTGTTGGATAACATGTCTAGCTAATGTCACCCCAAATGTGTACATCATAACACATACAGGGTGAGTGGGGGAGAAGGATGGACATCATGTTTGACAACCATAACGTGGCAGGCCTTCGCCATGTCAGTCAAGAGGCCCACAGGGGAATGGCCTGTTGCATTCAGGGTGGCACGGCCAAACCACATAGGTGTCACTGCACACATGGCCAGACCCACAGCCATGCATGCAGCAGGCACCAGGGACAGCTAATCAACATGGACAAGCAGCGATTATTTGTCACATGTTGGTAGTGTCTGCCCTGTTGCAGCCTGTGTGTGTCAGCTGTACCGCGGCCATTGTGGAAGCATATGGGAGCATCACACAGTGCCTGTGTGCTGCCCTTATGCCTCTTCCAAATGCTGCTTCCCAGTTCATCATGTTTTGACAACCCAACAGGTCATTGTTCCTTTAAGTGCAAAACACCTCAATGGTATTGTCACTCCTGTGTCTGCGCCTGTTAACTCCCATCCCTTGGAGCTGATTTTACCTCACCCAAACAAAATAACAGGAGTAGTGTGAAAACGCCTTTTGCACGTCTCCCCTCAAATTCCACATAGGCCGTAAAAACACTGTCATCATGGATTAACAATCCATGTGTCTGAACACATGTTCAAAATGTGCCGGTAGCTCATCTGTCAATGACAACAATGTTTGCTGTCCACAATGCCTAGGGCCCACTCACTCAAAGTCTGATTGTATGACATGTGGGATGGCATACCAGAGTGGTTGGCCAACATGAGTAGCCAAGCTCAATACCCACGACCACACTGACGTAGCTGTGGTGGCTGCCATGTCACCAGGGAAGTGACCTCCCCCCTGTGCATCCCATGGAGGTAAACCAACAGCTGGCTGTATCTGAGAGGGTCCTACCCCATCTACACATCGGAATGGGCTGGCGTTGCCCCTGAGGAACATACTATGGCCAAGAAGCCCTGGAGGGATCTCCAGTCTCGCCAGGCCCTTTTGTGGCCACAGCAAGGTCTGGAGGCCGTAACCTGGCCTTAACCCCCTTGGTCCATGCTCCTGGGTCCTGGCTGGGGCTGGTACCACAACACAGGCATAGTCAGTGTCACTGGACCAGAGGATGCTGGGCAACAAACACTGTTCTGCGGCTATCCTGGGCCATCAAGGTCCGCCTTACTAAGCCACAACACACACATTGTGTCACATAAACCCACACAGATTTGGGTCACAGCATGGGCTAAGGGACCATCAGTGCTGATGGGTGCAGTCTGTGACACACTGGTACCAGGTTACCCATGTACCCACGCTTCTCAGTAACAGAAACTCACTAAGCCAGAGCACACAGTGACAATATATGTCCAATCCTCTGAGGGGCTTGGTGACTGTGTCAGCTACGAGGGTACTCATGTACGTCACCAGGAGGGGCCTGCATGACCCATGGGTCGATTGCCTTTGCCTGAGGATATGTCTCACCAGGATCTGCACAGACAAGTAGTCAGGGTCAACACCGGTCCAGTGGCAACTGAAACAAAGCACATGCCACAGGATGCAGACAATCAGCAAGATCCGCGGACGCCAAGGGTGCCGTTAAACCCTTCCAGGACATCAGAACATAATGGATACTCCAGTGAAAAAGATGGGATACACCTCTTAAAACCTCCACACATGAGTACTAGCAGGATACTACCTACCCTGAGACCTGCATCAACAGTCTCCTAAACAACATAGCCCCCAAAGCACTAAATTGTGGGGTGTTACACTATGATGAGAATATACTGTCACAGATGATATGTTATTATTCCTGCTGGCAGGGGCCCAGGAACGTATATGCCTTGGATTGCCATGTCTGCCATGCATCCCTGCTGTCAACCTTGATATTGTGTCAAAATCATGTACATGGGTCCGTATGTGATGGAGTTCACACTACATCTATAACGTCTACATCCCCCCCTCCCGTATGACAAAGGAAGGGTATATGTTGCACCTGTCAGGCATGCCCAGACAAAATCACCTTTTCCCAACAGAGTACCATTGGACTGGTGTGAGGGCACAGGCTGAGTCTTCCCCATTGCCATTGTGCCATGGTCAAGTGTCTGGCTGTTAGTCACTGAAGTGGAACACTGTATACAGGATAACTTTTGTGACACCCCCTTTACTCATTGCAAGCTGTCATTTACATGCTGGCAGCTAACATCCACAGAGGTGGATGCTGACAGGCCCACCCTGAACAGGCTGTCCAAGATGTGCAATCCTGCAAATGGGAAAGGGGACAATGATAGCTCCATGACCAAAAACAAAAGATGCTGCAAGGCATATGGCCAGGATGGACCCCCCTATGCACAAGCTGATGAAAATGGGCACTAATCTACAGAGCCACCACATTTGCAAGCCCCCCAGATGTAGCACACACAGCATTGTCAGCCTCCACAGGCCTTGGGAGACATTGATAAGGGACACACCCCCCCTCGCCATCAACGTACAACATACGTAAACAATTCCATAAGGTCTATGCCTCCGCCCACACGGATGGTGAGACAGACAATCGGACCCCTATACTCTGTCCATCATAGGAGGCCGCACAGGCCACCTTCTCACAGCCTCCCCTCCCCACAACAGAACGGAAGGTCAGTTCCCACAAACGCACCCCAAATGTTCCCAGACATAAAGCGTTACCTAGTTCAGGAGGGATACAAGTGGAAACATCTCCACAACAGGGCTCTGTGTTTCAATGCCCCTATCTCACCAAAACTGAGACAACAGGAGGACACAGACACATCTGAGATACCACAGATCTGGCAAGTTTATGCTTCAGAGAGATGTACACATACCGTTAAATAGGAGACGTATCCCCATACCCCCACAGTCCAGACTGGCCCCCATCCACAGTTCACAAGGATGCCAACACCCATGTGCAAAGGCACAAAATACCCCATAAATTTACACGGTTTTCACTTTCTGGGAGGGCATTATCAATGCAAAGTCCACACCTTGAGGCCGGCCGCAGCACCCAGAGTATGCCCAAGGTGCATGGATGGGGGAGCTGTCCTTCCCCGTACAAGGGAGATATGTGTAGAACCACACCTGAACGATTGGGCCATCTGGACAGAGTCAAAGACTCTGGACCAGTCCACTCTCCCTCGTACACACCACGTGTATGGCAAGATGTATGGCGTCTCAGAGATCGCAGGGCATCCCTCCAGACTCGCAAACAATCGCTGGAGGCCAGATGAGCACAGGAGGGTAGAGGACTGCCAGCCACCCATCTGCTGCAAGCTCGCCATACTTGCATTGTGCCACTGTGATCCTGGCCAGTACAAGCAATATGGCTCTTGGACAGAGAGATGCTCCAGCAGCTGTGGCACATGGCAGCCAAGTAACATGTGTCCCAGTATGCACGTCTACACTGGGAGCAGCCCAATGCTTCTGAACCAACCAATGGACGCATGCAACAGGCTGTCACTCAGATTGGAGAGTGACTTCAGACAACCCCACTTAGCCCCTGTACTGGGGGCGTCAAGCAGCATAAGGTTGGGAGGTGTCACCTTTTTGCAAACGCAAGCTCTGCCCACCATCTCAACAGATGCAGTCAAGGTGGGGTGGGGTGCTCATCTCCTGAACACCTCACCCACAGCCACCTGGAGGTCCAGGGGAGTCATCCCAGCACAGACATGTGGGGGCACACAGCAATGAGCCTGTCACCCCAGACATTCAACCCAGCATGATAGGCCAACACACGAGTAGTTCACACAGACAATCAGGGAGCCATGTCCCAGGTGCCGAAAGGAAGTGTCACAGGCTCTCTGTCATATAGGAGCAAGGCCCATAAACTGTGTCTGATTGATAGAGAGCAAAATACCCATCTCCTGACAGTCTATCTCCATGGCTATGTCAAGTATCTGTCAGACAGAATCATTAGTGAGGTGCGCCAGCACACATGGAGCCTACACATGTAGCACCTCTGCAGAGCATTGAAACATCACGGAAAAGCAGGTATAGACTGCTCTGCAGGTGTGACACATGCCACACGTACACAGTTAGATTCCGTTATTCCGACTCATGGATGACATGCAAAGGCTTCCCTCTCCGCAACTGGGGGAATGGCACCCTATATGTCCCCTCTGACATTTGGTGGATTGCAAGGACACTATGCAAGGCCCAGGGGTACTGAGACAACATGATCCACATAGTCCCATGCTGAGCACACTAGGGGTGGATCTCTCTGCACCCATGTCTGTCGCATGGCCACCTGCACGGACATGTTCCCTCTCACAGACCCACAGTCGCAGGGTGAGGGGACAGTATGCCATCCACACCCTCAGTCTGTAATTTGCTGAACCTGGTTAGGGATAGCTGAATGCTTTATGCCACCCCCTCACCCTGGATGTGTGACATAGCAGTTTTGTGCTCCTGAAACCGCCCACAAGGCGTGCCCATGCGTTCAGGTGGGAGTATCCAGCTGATGTCCACAAATGTGCGTAAACCACCGTGCAATACCACACGCCACAGTGTGGGGTTAACAACGTCACCTCCCACACACTGGTATACAAATTAGGTCAATCAGAGAAAACTGCAATGCCACCCATTGATGGTCAAGCAGATGCCTCCCATACGATTTGAGCATGCGTGGTGGAGTGTCTGCCCCTTCTGACCCCTCTCCTGGAACCACCTCCAGTGGCATGCGACCGCAATCTTGTGGTGGCCAAAGCTATGAGGGCCCTGTCAGAGGTCCTGGATACTACGTCCATAATGTTTATGTCCTTGATGGTGCTACACATTAGTGGCAGCATGTCATCAGGGCGTATCAGTGGGGTGGAAGCTGTAGTGGCACATTCACCCTACACAGGGATCCAACATGATATGGTCCCCCTATGGACACAGACACATGTCATGCCTATGGTGGATGTGTACATTGTTTTGGTTTAGCAGCATCATCTACCTTTCTCCTTCCCAGAGCCCCATGGGCCAGATGCAGGGAAGGAACATTGTACTGTAAAACTATCAGAGAGGCCTGGCTCACTATTTGCAGGGGACCCAGCTACACATAGGGTCCCCTCAGCTATGCCCTCACTCGGATCCATTCCATGTGAGAACAGCAGTGTCACAGAGAAATGTCTCCTATAGTTTTGTAAGGTGTCTCACATATCTCTATCATGGCACACCATCCGCTGTGCATGTCCATGTCAACACTCACTATGTGAGAGCCATGGCAGCCTCCAGGGCTCCACGTCATCATGCCTGTGTGCACGACAGCTGATGGCCACTTACATGGTGCCCAGCTCACACCATCACGGGCCATTACGGCTCTGGTGGAGGCCCATACAGGGATGGTATGTTTAATCAGGGCACAGATTAACACGTATCCCATACATACCCAACTCTGAAGCGCACCCCATAGGTGATGGTGCAGATCCATGGGAGGTAGTGGAACCCCTGCACAGGGCCCTGCCACTTCGGGGACACTTTCCTGGCATCTCTGACTAGGGGCCCCCACCAGTGGGACTATGTCCCTCACTGTTCTTGGAAACGCATACCTACACACCTGTACCAGATGTTGTCACAGAAACTAAGGCGTTTATCTGCACAAACACAACATTGCCTCTAGGGGATGTGTCACCCTCTCTCACCCTCCATGTCTCTCCCACTCTCGCACACTCCCCCTCTTTCTCCCCCCCTCTGTCTGTCTCTATCTATCCAACCATTCCAACAATGTGTTGGCTAGAGGTGGTGATATTGGGGGGGGGGGGGGGGGAGGGCAGCATGTAGGCGCTGTGCAATGCTGCTAGCTGGTGTCCTATATGTTGCTGCTTGATGAACCCAGATAGGCCCCATTGTTTCCACTTCATCACACATGTGCAGCCTTATGCACACAGCTCCCAGAGAGCAACTGTTACAGGTGTGTAACTATGCTTTATGTGCAAAACAGACATCAGGGGATGGGCAGCTGAAAGATGCTGGTCACACAGAGGTTTGTCTATGTTGTCCAAACACCTGTGGTAACCGGAAAGTGATGACCACAACCTATGTTTGCATATCCACAGGTGGAGGACCTGAGGAAGAAGGGTCGTGAACTCCGGCAGTACCATCCAGAGTTCCTTGAGTGGTTCAGCAGCGGGCCGCAACAGCAACAAGATGGTGAGTATTGCCTGTGATGACTCCCAGTCCCAAATGTCACATTGGCCCACCAGCCTGTGTGTTGCCTGCATATGTACATGTGTTATGTGACACACATGGACATGTCATAATGTATGTCATCTTTCACAGAGGGAGAGGACAACAGTGCCGGAGGGGAAACATCAGCCTACAGCCTTCGCCGGCCCACCACCCGCCAAGCAAGGGATAGGGAGGTGGTGGAGGTGACGGAGGAGGAGGAGGAGGAGGAGGTAGAGGAGGTGGAGGAGCAGGATGCAGAGGTGGTGGAGGAGGGGGAGCAGGAGACAGAGGAGTTGGAGGAGGCAGAGGAGGAGGAGGACGTGATGGTGGTGGTGCCGGACACAGAGGCGGAGGAGGACGACACTGAGGAGGAGGATGAGCCCCACCAGTTTCTTCCCGAGGGGGATGATATGCAATGGAGGGGGGATGCGGGGGAGGGGGGGTCAGGGGGTGGGGGACATGTTGAACATGTTTGTGTGGGGGTGATAGCATGGGCGGAGAGAGTGGTGGGAGGGAGTTTGGGGAGGGAAGCAGGTAGGGTGGAGGGTGTGGGGGAACACAGCACAGCACAGGTCTCTGTGGGCCCCCGTCAGACACTGCAGGCAGAAGCACAGGATGGGCGTCGTCATGTCACCGCGCCATCCACGGCCACCAACGTATCACATGCACATGCCAGCACACAGACCACAGCCACTGTGTATCTGTGTGCTAGCAGGTGCATGCATGATGTGCTGGTGGCAGTGGATGACGTGAGGCGCGACGTCCGTCTTGTGTTTCATGCACTACAGTGTCTGACGGGGGCTGTTCAGCAGGTGAATGCCGATGTTGCACAGCTGCAATGTCGGCGTTCATCTGCTGAAGGGTGTCACAGGCGTCATTGATGGCACCTGTGATGTCCACATGTGCCCTGTGCTGTGCTGTGTTCCAACAACAGACAGGGGGCATGTTTTTTTGGCATGTTGCCAATATTTTTGTACAGTGTTAAATAAACAGTTGGATTTGTGTTTTTGACACAATGGTCACGGGTTTCCCTTACACACTCACTATGGATGCAAGCATGGGATATGTGTGTGGACCAGGATAGGCAGTGAAGGTAGACATGGCTTTCATACGTGGAGTGGCTCCACATGCAGTCATGGGGGTTAAACATGTGTGCGGGATTGTGACACCAGGGTAGGCGCATGAGATGTTGCATATTAAGGGGTTCCCGGGAACAAACATGTCATAGGGGTGGGCGTGGTTTAAACAGATGTGTTAGTGAACATCTGCATCATACATACGCATGCCACCCATGTCTGTCAGTGCCACATGCATGCCATGGGGTTGGTTGTGCAGGCATGTCATCAGTGTTCCAGCCAGGGGCAATGGTCACACATATGCAACCAATGTTTGGGGTATAAGGAAATGTAAATAATGATGGATCTGAATAGTCACCATGCAAACTCTAACCATTCCCCCTGCCGCAACATGGGGGTGTGTGTAAAGGGGCCTGCTTCAGTCAAGGGGCAATGAACACACTCTGTGCAGGTCACACATGGCATGTGCTGGCATCTGTGTAGAACTACCTGCCAGTGCAAACAACAAAACAGCAACGAGACAGGGTGCAGGTCAGATGTTTAGGAACGAAACATGCATGCACACAGTACATAGGGGAGCACAGGGAAATACATTGGACGCACACTTTGCATGTCTGTTACCAAATGATTTTATTCATGCAGTTATGGTCTGCGGCGTGGCCGACCATGTCTGCCACGTCTCAAACCCCCCCCCGGTGCCCCACCCTCTTGCTGTGCCTGTGGCGGTGGTGGAGGCGGTGATGGTGGTGGTGGTGGCGGTGCAAATCGTTGTATTACAACAAGCATGCTCTCCAGGGCCACAGCAATCCTTTCTAACGGCATGGCCCTCACCTCTTCCCGCAATTCCCTAATCTCCTGCCGTAACAGGTCCACTGAATTGCGTATGGCTTCAGATGCCTGACGACTGCCTGTGGGTGGAACAAAGGGTGGCCTGTGAGATCCATCTCCAGTAATCAACCATCACACGCAACAATATCACACATATAACACATGTTGATCATTGTGATTTGACAGACTCTAGTAGAAACATGGTAATGTTTACCATACCTCATGGTCAGAGAGGTATATGTCACATCCACACACAGCACATGGTTCAGTTACGTGATGTAGGGGTCAAACACAAGTATACACAGGCTGTGCATACACAACCACGTACTGCAGATGTTACAATAGGCGTGGGGACAGATAGCAAACACATGTCCATTGTGTAGGGGGGTGGAGCATGTGTGCTGGACAGCAACCACACCTGGGGAGTCACATTGATGAAGCAGAGTTTGTTTGAGAACACCCAGCCCAGGTGGAACCCCAGTTGGAGGAATGCACACAGCATGGAAAGGTTAAAAATTCCACCCAATTGACTCTGAGAGATGGGGAGGAAGCACCACCATTACAAAGCTTACGTGGACATGTCCACTGCTGCTTCATGTGTCTGTTGACACAGGGGTTCACTTACACCTATTGGCAACAGAGCACGGGTCTGATAACAGTGCTAGTACACCTTCATACACATGTGGGGGTTTTAGACAGAGCATGGGTAGCACCAGATGGTGCAGCAGAGGGGGACAGATCGCAAGATTGCACAGACAGGGTTATGATGCGCAAACAACAGCAGATGGTAACCCCTAGGGATGTGTGGTGAATCACAGAGCTTGGGGGGGGGGGGGGAATCATGATTCATGTTGGTAGCAGGGGTGTCACCTGTGAGGTGTTTAGTCTTTACAACAACAACAGGGGGCATAAGCTGACCTGTGTGATCAGGTGGGTGGGTCACAACCCATGCAATTGTTTAACCAATTGTCATATATACAGGAACGGGACATGTTAATAGCCCTGTCTGTATGTCTAGCAGCCTACCTTAGTTGTGGACATAAAGGCAGTCTCCAGGGACCTGTAAGCCTCCCAAACCATACCTACATGACCTTTCACCCTGTCCTTTCCGTACATTATGCAATATGTGTGTCAAGACAAATTTAACATGCTAATGTCATATCTTAGGATTGCTTTTCACCTGGAAATGCAGACTGTAGGGTATGGGGACTGTGTGACGTTGCATTATATACAATCTTTAGGTTGGCATATGGTATCTCTGATTGTCCATGGACTAGGGGATAGTGGCCATTACTTTTCATGCCACACGGCTGTGCTTCTGTGATGAGGTTGACTGTTGCAAGTGCAATGCTATTATTGAGGTTATGACTCATAACATGCAGCACCTTAAACTGCATTCCTCTTATGTCTGCATCCGTAGGTGTCAACGGACCCTAGGCTGATCTCTTGTGTGTCACAGTGAGATCAGCTAACATACGTAATTCCCTTTTGTTGTCTAAAATGTCTACTGTCTACGGGAGACAGACCTGTCACAGCTGTTGAAGGTATGTTGTCACATCCACCGCACACACCACAAACAGAGACTAATGGTTTGTGTGTTGTGGTTGTGCCGGTCTGTGGTCACCACTGTTCCCTCTCAGCTGTGGGCATGTGTGTGCGCACACACCTTGCCAAGCAATTAAAAACACTTTATGACAGAGTGCACATAAATTATGTCTCTGATTCTGCTCAACATCAACACATACGTGTTGAAATGTACATGTTATTGTGTAGATCTGCATTCCACAGGTTCTAAGATATGTTTCACTGAAAGCACTGTGTTGCACATACTGTATCCTGACGTGTAGTCTACTGTTACATTATATAAGCTAGCCTGCCATTTTGTGGAGTGGACCAAATTGACATTACTCCCATAAGATGCGCAGCTGCTATCTTATGCACACTCAGCATACAGAACATTGGAGGTAGCAATGGTTATCACCCACCTTCTGCATCTTGACGTGCAGATGTGGCATGTGCTCTTAGCTCCGCTATGAGTACATCCTCCCCGACCTCCTCCGGCCTCGGTGGTTGGCTGGCCCCTGTTGTTCCAGACACCATTGTTGTATGGCTCACCATGTGTTGCTCCAGGGGCCCCTCGCCGGAAGATGTGCTGCCCCCCGACACAGCAGCCTCTGCCTCCTCCATGATCTGAGGGCCGGACATTCCACCACCCGCCTCCTCCTCCTCCTCCTCTCCCTCCTCCTCATGGGTGATCATGGTACTGTAGTCACCTGCATTGTGGACAATCACAAACAACACACATATGTTTACCCATTCCAGCTATGTATACGTGTGTGCTGCTGACAACACATACATGATGGTGGTGGGACCCTGCATGTGTGCTGCAGCCAGGATCCCCTACACCCTCCCATACCTGTCTGTCCCCACCATGTATCTGTACCAGGGGAACAAGTGTGTTTCTTTGCCCTACACACTTGTTTATTTGGTAAGCTTCTGTTGCTCCTCAAATTGCGCATGTATCCGGCATTCCATCTCTCACCCCATGTGGACAAAATATGTCCACTCACGGCTGAATATTCATAACCCTTACACCTGCTTTGGCTATCCCCTGATTGAGTGTGCATGCCATTGAGCAGGGCATATGTCCTTGTCACATGCTATCATCACAGTGCTACATGTGCTTGGCAGTGTCATACTATGCATCAAGCTGCAAATGTTAATCACCTTGGGTGAATTGACAAGCACATGCAGCACTGTGTGTATCGTATGTCACATAAACATGCCCTTATCACAGGCCAATGCAATAATACAGGGGATGGCAAGCACTGTTGTGGGGGTAGGTTAGGGCCAGGTACAGGTGGACATGTTTGTGACAGGTGGGTGGAATGATGGGATGAGGAACACATGTGGAAAATTGTCCCAGGAACATGGCAACAGAACAGGGTATTCCAAGCCAATACCACGACGTGGAGAGCTCAGAGGGACCAAAATGAGATTTAGGAAGATACATATGTCACTATCCCGACAAAGGCCATGTTTCGCTGCCTTCCTCAGGTGCATCACGTGGACCACACATTTGCTCTCCTTTCATTAACATAGGTGTAATACTGCACCTTGTCAATTCATTGTCAAACGTGTGTGATAGGGGAGGTTTCCCATACACTATGCAGTAACTGGAGACTGCTGAAATGCCAGACGTAGCTGCAATGCAAATCCAAACACTCTTTCTGTGTTTCACTGTGTTATCTCCTTCCTTCACTACAAAGTTGGATTAGAACATATTTAATTGATGCTTGTTCAGATTTTACTTTGATGTGATGGTTGGAGATAGCACAGTTAAAGATGAAATGCGTGTTCAGATGTGCATTACATCTACGCCTGGCATTTCTGCATTCTCCAATTGCTGCATAGTGTTTGGCAACCCTCCCTTTCACACGCTTTGGAACTTGAGTTGGCAAGGTGTAGTGTTACATATATGTTTAAGGTGTTGGAGCAGTTTTTAGGTCCACCTCTTGCCCCTGAGGCCGCCAACAGAACCCAGCCTGTGTTGGGTCAGTGGCAGATGTCTTTAACAGCAAACATTATTGATCATTTTGAGTTCTCAACGTCTTGGTATTGGCTTGATTTAGCCTTTGTCTAGGGTTTGTGCCTTTGTGCTGAACAGAACAGGTTGTGGAAAGGTACAGCACACACCTGTGACACCTGCATAGGTAAATGATGTTGTTTGGGAGAGAGGTATGGAAGTACATTTTCAGACGTTTACAGTCTGCACAATGGGGATTACAGGAAGGTCTTGAGAGGTTAGAGGTATACGTTGCATACTTACCTGCATGTGGATGGGCTGTGTCCAGGGCCTCAGGCAGCCCATATGTATAGATGGGGCCCAGTCTTTCGGCAAGCTGCTGTTCGAGGGGTGTGAGTATAGGGGGGAGGGGGCCCCCGCCACCTGTGCCCCTAGCATGTTCCTGTTCAACAGCCATGTGGTGGCGCACCCCTCTTTTAATATCAGAAAAGCGTTTTTTAAGGCTTTCAATATCTCGCGGAGGGCCCCCTACCTCAGCAACTGCGGTGCGAACCTCCTCCCACACTGCGTTGCGTCCAGCTGCAGTTGTGCGGCTGCTGAGCCTCCCAAAAAGGACTTCATAATTTTCCAAAACCATAGCAAGGAGGTTGTGGTTCTCTGCGTCTGTGAACCGTGTGGCCCTCCTCCTCTGTGTTTCAGGCACAGGGACCCTTTTTCTTTTGGCAGTGTATCTGCTCTGTGCAGCCTGGGCCTTTGCTGATGGGCCTGCTGCTGGCTCAGCCTCCATAGGGGCGGCGGGCCCTGCCTCCAGATGAACAGGTGGGCACACCTCCCCCACCCCCTCGCCCTCACCCTCCCTCTCTCTCACCCTCTCTCTCTCTGTCTCACTCTCCCTCTCCCTCTCCCTCTCCATATCCATCACCCTCTCCTCTCCTCTCCCCACACCCCACCTCACCTGACCTCACCTCACCCTTTCTCCCTCACCTACACACAACACAACACAGACGTAACAAATATTAACACACTACTAACCACACAACACAATATACGACACAGTACACAGTACACTACAGACCCAATAGACTACACTACAATACAGTACAGTACAACACAATACAATGACACCTGCACACTACCTCCAGAAACACCACACCAGCTACACTACTCCCTGCTCACACACTACTCTCACCTACCTAGCACTCCTCAAACAACCCTCAACGTGGACCAGGTGGGCAGGGTGTTTTATAGTTTTTTTTTACGTATGTTACGTTGCGCATGCGCTGTTTGTGTGACGGCGCTGTTTGTGCGCGGCGCGTATTTGCAGTTGCGCATGGGTGGCCGTACGTTTGGCGAGGTGCATCTGTGTGTGTGCATTGCGCATGTGCAAGTGTTTGCACATGTGTGTTTGAATCTCTACATCACGTAAGTGCGACGCATACACCCATGCGTAACGAGATGCACATGTGCGACGCACACACACAGATGAACATGCGCAGACAGTTGCACATGTGCAGACAGCTGCACATGCGCAGACAGTTGCACATGCGCGACACGCACAGACAGACGCCCATGCGTAACGAGTTGCACATGCGCAACGCACACACACAAGCGCACATGCAGAAACCTTTGCACATGCATGCTGCGAACAAGCAGCGGCCTCGCACTGCGCATGCGCAAAGTCCGCAGATCCAAAAACCAGTATAAATCTACCTGCAGAATTGGTACACATTGAGGGTTGTTTCGTAGGCGAGGTGTGTGTTGGTTGTGAGATACGGAGAGAGCAAGGCAGGTGTTGTGGATCAGATTGAGTGTGTTGTTTGTAGTGTGTTGCATTGTATTGTGTGTCTATTGTCTTGTGTTGTTTGTAAGGTGTACATTGTCTAGGGAGGTGTGTGTGTGTGTGTTTGTTTAGACACACTTGAGGGGTGTATGGCGGGGATTTATGTAGTTTGTCAGACGGCTGCCTGGGTGAGAATGTTCACAGTCTTGGCAAGTGCATATATCAATATGATTTGCAAGGGATTGTGGGCAATGCAGTCCATTCACACCAGACACAGCTGCTCGCAATAATTAGTTGTGCTTGAGGGTAAAGCCAATAAGATATTTATTTATGGGGTTATTTCTCCCAACACAGATATGCTTGGTAGCACATAAAACAAGATACTTGCTTTCAGGGTTAAACTTGGAAAAACAAAATCAGGAAAACAACATTTGAACTTGTCAGGCAATCAAAGCAAAAGAATAAAGACCTGGTTGGCAACAACTGGTCTTTTCTGTAGGCTTTAGCTAATATTTTCTTAGCAGTGTATCAAACAACAAACAAAATCCACAAAGAAAGGAAAAACTGTTCTTTTCAGGTTAACTTCTTATATCCTCACACATAGATTCAGAAGTGATTCCCTCAGAGCTCACAAGCAATTAGGTAAGGCTCAATTGCTAGCAGTTACCCAACTGAAACCCCTTAGCTGGCTTGCTTTCTACTGCGTGGCTAAAAATCCTACTCAGGAGCTTTTCTGAGTAGATTAAAGAACAAGTTTGTATTTCTTTGTGATGGTTGCTGTACTTTGTAACAGAAAATTACCACAGGAGTTTAGACAAAGAGCAATCCATGTAAATACAGCCTTCATCTGCTACCTCTCCCCCTTCTTCAACAATCATGGGTTCAATATCATGGATTGGCACAGATGAATTTCTCAATGGAGCACTTTCAGGAGAATACTTGTTTCCCTGCTGTCTTTCAAGGTGATAGCTAGGGCATAGATCAGTGTTCATACCTGAGCTTCCATTGCTGTTAGAGTTCCTCTCTATATAGCCTGGCCAGTATGTAGTGCAGTTCTTATGTCCAGCCTTCCAATCCAGATCCCTGGACACTGGATCTCTCTTCACATACCTTCTAGCACGGGTCTTAGGGTCCCTTCCACGTGCAGCCGTCTCCCTCACAGGTACCGTCTGGAAATTCCTAGCTCTGCAGCACCATTCCTCTGGCTTTCCCCAGTCCAATGGTGTATGCTGGCCCTTGGAATGCCTCCCAGTATACGTACTGCTCCAGACTCCTCTAGACCTCCCAAAGGCTTTTCTCTTCTTTCTTCCAAAGGGTTTCTTGCCCTCTCTGTCCGTCCGGTTTGGCTTCTGCTTCTGATGATCCTCCAGATGAAACTGAGGATATCCAAGCTGATCATGAAGATGATGATGAGGATGAGGATAATTCTCTGTAGAATAAACTCTACCTTTATTCTGCCTAGATGAGTGCTCCACCCTAACAAAGCGCAGCTGTGCTGAATCAGGCCCTGCCCTTTGAGATGAGTGCTTAGGGATTACCTCATAGCCCTCCTGATTGAAATCACGTTTCCCCACTTCAGCTCCTCTAATGGCTGTTGGAAACCTGGTGCATTCTGGGACTGGTAGTCTTTTATGGGAAAATTCTGTTTTCTTATTTCTACCAGAACTGACAGGTTGCTTGTTCAGAGTCACTTCACCTATCCTATAGCTCCTTCCTGAGCTATGATAAGCTTCCTTATCACATACCCCCCTGCTTAAGTTATTACGGACTGGTTTAACTGGTGAAACTTCTTTCCTACAGTCCGTAATACCTACGAGAGTGTTATCTTTTTGAAGCTCACTCACTTCCTGACTGGCTTCAGGGTTATTATTATTTACAGGCCTCTCCTTCCAAGACTTAAGTACATTAATATGGTATGTCTGCCTACGCCCTCTTGCATTTTCTACCATATAAGACACTGGGCTCACTTGTTTAACAACCTTCCATGGCCCTTTCCACTGTACTTCAAATTTTGGGGCTGTACCTGCTACTTGAACCAAAACCTTTTCACCAATGCTTAATTGGCGGCTTTTGGCCTTCCTATCATACCACCCTTTCTGGCGAACTTGACTGTCCTGCAGGTTCCTCTCAGCAACCTGCGAGGTCCTTTTTAAACGTGCCCTCAGGTCACGTAGAAACTGTGGCACTTCCTGACTTCCTGGTTCAGGATCAATCCATTGTTCCCTCAAAATATCTAACAAACCCCGTGGAGCCCTACCATACATCAATTCATAGGGAGTTACACCTAGGGACACCTGAATTCTTTCCCTGCAGGCATATAAGGCAAAGGGCAATAACATATCCCATTCTTTTACCTCTCCTGCTAACCCCCTTCTCAACATTTGTTTGAGAGTTTGGTTGAATCTCTCCACCAAACCATTCGATTGTGGATGGTAGGCTGAGGTTTTCACGTGATGAATGCCAAAGGCATCCCAGACCTGGGCCAAATATTTGGATACAAAATTGGACCCTCGGTCAGTCAACACCTCTCTTGGGAATCCCACTTCACAAAACAATTTTACTAGCTCTAAAGCTATTGTTTTTGCAGAAACATTCCTCAATGGTATGGCCCAGGGAAACCTTGTTGCCTGATCTACCATAACTAGGATGTATTGGAAACCTTGGGGCGTTTTGACTAATGGGCCTACAATATCCATGGCAATGCGACCAATTGGGTCTGTGATAATTGGCATGGGAATCAATGGCACCACCGGTGGGTGAGCCGCTGTAACTCGCTGACACGCTGGACATGCAGCACAAAACTGGGCAGTTTCTTTGAAAATACCTGGCCAGTAAAAACGCATAAGTATTTGATCCAGCGTTCCTTGCATTCCTTTATGACCTCCAACTGGATGATCATGTGCTAATCTAAGTACTAGCCCTTTGAAAATTGTGGGTACCACCAATTGTTTACGTATGGTCCCATTCCTGGGGTCCTGACTCTCTCTAAATAATATTTCATTATCTAGTCTGAATCTGGGCAACTCCTCCCTGACCTCCTGAGCATACTTAAAAGCTCGGGTGAGAGCTTGATCAGCTCGCTGCTCTTTTGGAAAGTTAGGAAACTTTGCCACCAACTCAGCTGGCACCCAGGGTAAACTTTGGCCAGCTACCATCTCAGCCCTACCCTGTGCTCTGCAAAGTCTCTCACACCGCTTTTGTGCTTTCAACTTTCTTACTTTAACAGATGATGGAGTTATTAAATCATCATGAGAGGGTAAGTCTCCTAATAACTCTGCCTGCTCCCCCTCCTCCTTTTACTGGCTCTCTACCTTAGCCTGCGAGCGGGTGGATACAAGGCCCCTCTTATTATCTATAGTTTGGCCTTCTGGAAGCTTAACCATCTTTTTAGCTAGGGACTGAGGACTTCCAAAGAAAGGCTCGGGAGCTATTTCCATTATTCCTTCTCCCTCCTTCTTTCCTAGCCCTTCTACTAGTCCCTGCTTAAATCTTGGCCAGTCCTTTCTTAGAACCAAATCAAAGGGTAGCCTAGGCACCACTGCTAACAGGACTTCCTCTTGTTCCCCCAGGCACTTAACCTTTAGCCTATAGGTGGGATATGATGTTGCAGCACCATGAATGCATCTGATGTGAACTTGGCTTTCAGGGATTCTAGGCACAAATCCTTCTTGGGCCTCTATCCTCTTCCAAAGCCTTTTTGACATCATACTCTGGTCTGCCCCAGAGTCTAACAAAGCATTTGTGGTAACTCCTTGCACATCAACCATCAAAAGAAATCCTTCATTGGGCTGTTTTAAATCCACACCCATTAAGCTAGTGTGTGTCTGGCATCCCTTTTCTAAATGTCCCCATTTTCCACATTTGAAACATTTCTTTCTACTCCACTGTGTCATCTGGTTTGATACAGTACATTCATTTTCAGAAACATTTTTAATTATTTTATTTTCTGATACAGCACATCTTGCCTCAGCACCAATCTTCAGAGGGCCACCCATTCTATGGCAAACCTGCGTGGCTTCCAAGAATCTCTCTGCTAGCATGGTTGCCTCTCCAAGATTTTGGCAATTTTGCTGTATAAGGAAAGTGTGCAAATCTTTAGGCACCGCAGACATAAATTGTTCAAGCATAATAATGTCTAATAACATTTCTAACCGTCTTTTGCTCAGGCTCCAACCATTTTACAGCTAATCCTCTGATTCTCTGACTCAGAGCCCTGGGTGTCTCACCCACTCTCAATGTAGTAGCTCTAAACATTCGCCTATACTCTGAAATAGACAACCCTAGGCGATCTCTAATAGCAGCCTTTACATCCTTATAATTCAAAGCCTGGGCTGCTGGCATTGCTCTATAAGCTGCAAGCGCCTCTCCAGTTAATGAGGCTGCCAGCCTTACTGCCCACTGGGTCTCTGGCCATGCTAATGCTTGTGCCACTCTTTCAAAAGACTCTAGAAAATCATCAACATTATCATCTGGAGTTAGCTTCCCAAAACTAAATGCCCCAATTCCTTGATTGAGTCCCACACTGTCCACATGTGGTGTACCAGCATTTACTGCTGGTCTTGCATCTGTTCCACTTTGGTTCTGCAGCTTAACTAGGGCTTGCACCAGATCAAGCACTGGCTTCTGCTGGTCCATTAAGGCTTTCATAGCAGTGTCCTGAGCCTGCTGTGCTAGCTCCTGTTGCCTGCTAAACTGGGCTGCCATCCACTGAGGTAGTTCCCTTGGATCCATCTTGATCCCTGCAAGAAACAAAGAAAAAAAACAAAGTGCACCACCTTCCAAACAGGTGTTTTTTTCTACTTTTTTTTTTTTCAATTACCCCTGTGCCTTACTCCCATCCACCACTAGACATGCCCAGGTACTTGTTATCTTATGCCAGTGATGAATCCAGCTCTGCACAGGGTCTTTTCCTCCTGGGACAGCTACCTGGAACATCCACTTATCCTCCAAAGTGCTGTTGAGGGAAAATCTTTTTTTTTCCAGCTTTAAACTTGAACTTTAGTTGTAATCCTTAGCAAGTAAATCCCTTCATGCAAAAGCAATCCGAAAAACTACGCCATTTGTCAGACGGCTGCCTGGGTGAGAATGTTCACAGTCTTGGCAAGTGCATATATCAATATGATTTGCAAGGGATTGTGGGCAATGCAGTCCATTCACACCAGACACAGCTGCTCACAATAATTAGTTGTGCTTGAGGGTAAAGCCAATAAGATATTTATTTATGGGGTTATTTCTCCCAACACAGATATGCTTGGTAGCACATAAAACAAGATACTTGCTTTCAGGGTTAAACTTGGAAAAACAAAATCAGGAAAACAACATTTGAACTTGTCAGGCAATCAAAGCAAAAGAATAAAGACCTGGTTGGCAACAAACTGGTCTTTTCTGTAGGCTTTAGCTAATATTTTCTTAGCAGTGTATCAAACAACAAACAAAATCCACAAAGAAAGGAAAAACTGTTCTTTTCAGGTTAACTTCTTATATCCTCACACATAGATTCAGAAGTGATTCCCTCAGAGCTCACAAGCAATTAGGTAAGGCTCAATTACTAGCAGTTACCCAGCTGAAACCCCTTAGCTGGCTTGCTTTCTACTGCGTGGCTAAAAATCCTACTCAGGAGCTTTTCTGAGTAGATTAAAGAACAAGATTGTATTTCTTTGAGATGGTTGCTGTACTTTGTAACAGAAAATTACCACAGGAGTTTAGACAGAGAGCAATCCATGTAAATACAGCCTTCATCTGCTACCTCTCCCCCTTCTTCAACAATCATGGGTTCAATATCATGGATTGGCACAGATGAATTTCTCAATGGAGCACTTTCAGGAGAATACTTGTTTCCCTGCTGTCTTTCAAGGTGATAGCTAGGGCATAGATCAGTGTTCATACCTGAGCTTCCATTGCTGTTAGAGTTCCTCTCTATATAGCCTGGCCAGTATGTAGTCCAGTTCTTATGTCCAGCCTTCCAATCCAGATCCCTGGACACTGGATCTCTCTTCACATACCTTCTAGCACGGGTCTTAGGGTCCCTTCCACGTGCAGCCGTCTCCCTCACAGGTACCGTCTGGAAATTCCTAGCTCTGCAGCACCATTCCTCTGGCTTTCCCCAGTCCAATGGTGTATGCTGGCCCTTGGAATGCCTCCCAGTATACGTACTGCTCCAGACTCCTCTAGACCTCCCAAAGGCTTTTCTCTTCTTTCTTCCAAAGGGTTTCTTGCCCTCTCTGTCCGTCTGGTTTGGCTTCTGCTTCTGATGATCCTCCAGATGAAACTGAGGATATCCAAGCTGATCATGAAGATGATGATGAGGATGAGGATAATTCTCTGTAGAATAAACTCTACCTTTATTCTGCCTAGATGAGTGCTCCACCCTAACACAGCGCAGCTGTGCTGAATCAGGCCCTGCCCTTTGTGAGATGAGTGCTTAGGGATTACCTCATAGCCCTCCTGATTGAACACACGTTTCCCCACTTCAGCTCCTCTAATGGCTGTTGGAAACCTGGTGCATTCTGGGACTGGTAGTCTTTTATGGGAAAATTCTGTTTTCTTATTTCTACCAGAACTGACAGGTTGCTTGTTCAGAGTCACTTCACCTTTCCTATAGCTCCTTCCTGAGCTATGATAAGCTTCCTTATCACAAGTTGCATGGGCCCGAAGACGTGGGTGGATACTGCGGTTGCAGGACAGGGGAGATGGTGTCCATGGGGCTGAGGCACAGGGCATGGGTGTAGTCCCGCAGCAACTCAGACCTGCAGCTGTGGGGGCGGTCCGGCCAGGTGCTGTGGTTGGACGGCGCAGAAGGCGTGCTGAGGTGCAGGCTCGGCAGCCTCGCCTCTACAGGCCCAGGGCCCAGCTCCAGGGCATGCGTGAGACCAGGTCATCTCCCTGTACCGACTGAGCACAAGGGCTATTAGGGAGCTCTATGAGGATCTGAGACCTGACCTCGAGCCCCTGACTGATCAGTCCCATGCCATACCTGGTTTAGTCAAGCTCCTTGCTGCCTTACATTTCTTTGCCTCTGGCTGTTTCCAGTCATCTGTGGCCGCAGTGGGTGGCATGAGCCGCCCCACCTTCTCACGCTGTTTCCACCAAGTACTGCGTGCCATGGTCAGCCGGGTGAGGAATTACATAGGCCTTCCTCACAATAGGCAACAGTGGGGGAGCCTGAACCAGGCCTTTGAAGCGTTAGCCGGGATACCACACGTGATGGGAGCTATTGATTGCACACATATTGCCCTGGTCCCGCCTAGAGACAGGGAGGTGGTGTTCCGCAACCGCAAACACTACCATTCCCTGAATGTTCAGGTTGTATGTGATGCTAATCTGCATATTCTGAATGTGGTCCCTAGGTTTTCAGGGTCCACCCATGACTCCTATATCCTGCATCACTCAGCACTATTCAGACAATTTGAGGAGGGACAGTATGGGGACTGTATATTGCTGGGTGAGTATTTCCTGATTACTTATTTAGTAATGCATCTATTTATGTGTTTCATTAACATCTCTTATATAGTGCACTGTTTGCGCTCTGTGTATTTGAAAACTTACCTTACGTTAAAAAGACTGGCGACTGTTTAGAGTTTACATTGCTACCGGAGTGGAAACGTTGAGTAACAGGGGACATGATTAGATATGTGACATCAGGATTGTAACATTATCTGATCAAACCCTGCTGATGGTGTTCAAATAACTATGCACGTGTGCAAATGTGTGTCCTGGTGGTGGATTGATAATAGTGTGTGTGTGTGTGTGCCATCTACACACATGGGGGGGGGGGGTTGGTGCCCTTCACACCCACCTGTGATGCCGGTTACTTTTCAGGTAGTTGTGTTATGTCATGTTGCATTTATGTTAATGAAAACCCATACAGCTAACCCTTGTCATGTGTGTGTGAGGTTCACACACTCAATCAGTACTGGGTTTGTGACCCTGGAAGCAGTAGATAACAGGAGGGTATGTGTAGCTATGTAGGATGCATGTTTCTGACCTTTGCAAATGAGAGTACATGTTTGCATATGTATGATCATGCATTTGACCTGCGTCAGAGCAGAGGAGAAACAAAGTCTAGGGTTTGCAGTATGTTTGAACACTGTAGATGTGGTGGACATAGGCGTCATTGTAGGTGTTGGTACTAATGTTGCAGAGCATTGTGGAAAGGTGACAGCAAGGGCAAGGGGGCTATTTGGATGCATACAGAGAGGTATTGGTAGCACATACACAGGAAAGTACTCTGCCTCGGTATATGTGATTGTTGCAGGCTCATGTGGGCTACAGTGTGCAGTTCTGTGGGCCACAGCTTCAAAATGCTGGAAACATGATGGAGACAGTGCAGAGGGTGCCTACTAGAATGATTGGTGGTCAGCAATAACCAGCATATGGAGTTAGGCTGCTAAAAGTTGATATGTAGACCTTGGACAACATGGGGAATATAGGTGATATTGTTTTGACCTTGTCATACCTCCATGGCATACCTGTTCTGGATATGAGCCTACATCACATCACATCACATTTTTGTGTTGTATACTTTGCTGACATATACTTTGCACATGAGATCAGTGTATTGGTGGTATAGTCTAACGTTGCAGGTGGTCGACATCATGGCACTAACTGCAGTACAATACGCATGTGCCACACAGAAAGGGTTTCTGGAGGTACAAATGGGACTGTTCTCTTATTTGGCATGTATGTTCAGACTCCATGGCCCATGTGTTCCATTTCTAGCATCATTTTGCAATTGTTTTCACATGCATAGTTGTGCTGTCATATATTTCTGTCAGGATGTGTTATTGATTTGTTTATTACGTCTATACCTTTGTCAATTTGGGGTAACATGCGCTCACACATTCACATGCAACATTTCTTTCTGCAGGTGATGCAGGGTATGGGTGTCGCCCCTGGCTGCTGACGCCTGTGCATCAGCCACGGACACGTGCAGAGCGGAGGTACAATGAGGCCCACGCCTCCAGCCGCTCTGTCATAGAGCGCACCTTTGGCGTGTTAAAAAGTCGCTTCAGGTGTCTGGATAGGACAGGCGGGGCCTTACAATATAAGCCAACCACTGTGGCAGAAATAATCATAGCCTGTTGCATCCTGCACAACATTGCTCTCAGGCACGATATTCCTGCAGAGATTAATGAGGATCTTGAGGACGAACCACTGTGCCCCCCTGTACGTGCCAGTGGTGACACACAAGAGGGCACAGCAGTCAGGCGGAGGTTGATTGGAGAGATCTTCTCTGGTACGTATTGCATATATTTGCACATATATGTGCTGTTCTGTGTGTGTGATGTTTATAAAGGTTTTTGTGCCAGATCATATAGCATTCAGATGAAACACTGCAATGTCATTAGACTGAAAATCATAAGGTCAAATATAGCCATAAGGGTATGACCAAGCATGTGGACAGCCCAGAACAGCAGCTGTTGGAGGATTATGTGGGTGGGTGTTCATACGCCCTTGGGAGGTTTTGTGGGTCACATTCCCAGTTAGTGGCTGGTTGTGATAGCAGCTGCTGTGCAAACACAGTTAGTTGGTTTGATGGTCTGTGTGGAGCACGGTGGGAGGCATATGGTGCAGTATTCACAATGGAAGGCAGGTCCATGATTGTGGGACACTCTCCTGCGGGGTGTATGTTTGTATAGTCCAATTTGTAGGTGCTTGTGTGGGTGTTTTGCTCGTGTGAGCTGGCTATGTCTGTATGTTTCTTAGGTGTGGTGCCACATGTCATACATAGCACAGTACACATGCGCATGACTACTTTACCATGATGGTATTGAATATGTGTGACAGGTGTAAATGCAACCCCTCAGTGTGGCCTAATGTATACTTCATCACGTAGCCCTGACATGGATATGGTGAAGGATGGGGACCTGTGCAGTGTGCAGGCCGGGGGCCATATCATTGCTTCAGTTTTTTTGGGGATAATAGCCATTTTGAGCAGTATTACATATGTACACACATACAGAGGTGATGCAAGTCTGATCAGCAAAGGGTGGGTTACAGTAGACAAGTGTTACGCTGCATGTGTGGGTGGATTTTGTGTTTTGCTGCTTTTCATGAGGAACATGGCATATATATGGTACATGCTGTGTATGTGTGCAGCAACTAACTAAAGTGGGCTAAGTTCTGTGAGCATATCACTACTGAAAAACTAAACGTTAAGAATGCTCAAACTGCAACCTTTGGAACTCAACGTACCTACGTTGATTATCAACCAGGTACTCGGGTCTCAGCAACACATTGCAGCTTTTCTTTAATCGCCTGTAGTTTTCACTTTCAAGCTTAGCTGCTGTTAACATCAATGACCCAACCTATGTACCCTCTTTTTCTTATTAAATATGTATTGAAACTATAATGTCATCCATTTATCCATTTTGTGCTTTTTTTTTATTTTCTTTTTTTCAAATTCTTAAAAAGATAAAAAGTCTCATGCGTGCATAAATTATTCAAACAACAGCCTGGAGATCTTTCACACTTGTTTGGATCACCTCTTTCAAAGATACTTCTATTGAATCAAACTTGTAATAGCGGGCACTTATCTCTCATCCGCTCTGGCTCTTCATAGCCTTGACGAAACAATGAACTGTATCCAGCTGTATCCAACTGGGCTGTTGTATTTCGCGGCTTATTCACTTGCTCCCGACGCCGTTCCTCTAAGGTACCCAAGCGTTTCACTATTATGAGGTTCTTCAGGGGAATGCACTCGTGTTCTGTATACAATCCTCTTAAAGCTTTTTTCTTTTACCCTTGGAGCGAACAATGTTGTATCAGCTTCTCTGCTCACTCCTTGGTATGGTGCAAAAACACGGTGTCAGCAGACACCTCTATTGACCAGTGTGGACAACAACAGAGAGGTAAGGGAGGCGACAGAGGGATTAGTGAGACCTTTCTTTAACATCTGACACCTCCGTGCTGCCTCTCCCATGTGAGAGATAAGTACAGTGTGATAGTGAACAGTCAATCTGTACGTTATGTTGTGGGTTCTGACAGCTGGGGACAGGGAGGTGCAGTGTGTGTTTCACAGCTCACACTTGACATATGTTTGTTTCTCTTGTGTTTTCCAATGCACAGGACATAGTTCGTGAGGATGCTGTTGGTGTGGAGCATTGACACCTGACTGTACATCAGCAAAGATGCTGTGGTCAGGGGTAGGTGGATCTACCACTACATTGTCTGTGCCTGCAGTCACGGGGACAACATGTTGTCTGTGATGTTTCATATTGGGTAGATGTTGTGGTTCACTTGTTTTCCTTAAGCCCCCCTTACCCATAGCTTGCTGTTGTCACACATATCCCCATGTGTTTGTGTCCAGTCTGTCGTCTACAACACTGTTTATGCCATATTTGCAGCATAGCTACATGTGTGTGTGGTTTTTTCTTGTTTGGGTGAACCTACACTTGTTGCCTCCCCCAAGATTGTTCTATCAGCCATCAACAGGGTATCACTGCATGTCACTGGGCCTTTATGTCCACAAATTGGCACTTGTGCACATACAGGCCATGTATTACAGCTGTCCCTCTGACCTACACATACTGTGTGGGTGTGTGTTTATGGGCTGACTGTGTGGTGATGCAGTGCTGAGGCATGGTGCATTATCATGTGCTGTGAGGGCTCTAAGTACCTGGGGGGCAGTGGTGACTGTGCTACCTCTACCGTAGTGCTATTTACCTTGTCAACATTGACAACATGTGTTGTGAGCTGTGAGCAGAATTGTGACTTGTGTTTTGAAGAACCACTGTTCAACAGCTGTTCTTTCTCTCAGATATCGGCATCATGTGGACATGCATCATCAGTGAATTTACATGGTGATTCAACATGTTTGGCTGACATTGTCTCCCTTCACTGTTACCTGATGTGGCTGTTGAGTAGCTCAACGTTTTGATGACGTACACATGATGCACAGACAGGGTATGTTGGACCTTTGTTATTTGTGGATTACATCTGGCTGTACCTGTTGATGAGTTACTGTTTGACTCATGTACATGTCATGTTGCCTCTCTGTTCACACAAACAGATGCATATAGTGTGTAGCAGTGAGATGCCTGTGTGACATGAAAATGGACATGACCATATCCATGTGACACCTGTGTCTGCATAAACATTTACTGATATCTACAATCTGTGTTTTATTTAATGTTCCGATCATGTAATGTTTGCCTTTGCATCCCTTTCTTCAGTATTTGCTAATGTGTGACTCTATGCAATTTCTGCTGTTTTTGCAAGGTTTTTAACAAGACCATACTTATTTTCTCCTGACACAGGGCAGAAGACATACCGGACCCATTTCTTACAGTGCATCTAGCCGCCCCATCAAACACCTGTTGGGGGACATAACACCATGGGATTGTTTCAGGAGAATTGAGCCATTGGATGTTTGACTTATGAAAGTGTAACACATGCCTGTGGTGGACAGTATTGCTCTTGGATTGCTGCTTTGCCCATGACAGACCTGTACAACACACTGTTTCAGCCATGCTGTGGCTGGGAGTCCTGCTCATTGCAGGGACACAGATGAACTTTCAAGGACTGTGGCATATTGGAATGTGACACTTGACTATGCATGCCCAGGGTTGCATGGAGACTTTTGATCTGACCTTTTGGATTGTAGATACACTTTGCTCTTTGGACGCTGTGTGCAGCAGAGACTGACATTGTCACTGTATGTTGTACATTCCTTGCCTGTTGTGTAGTTGTTGTATTTTGGCCATGTGTGTGACATGTCACACAGGATACGCTCATCTGTTTGTTTCCACACGAGCATACAGCCATGTTTGTGGCATAGGGGCAAAGATGGAGGGTTCCTATTATCTATGTCCACCTGCCCTCCACCTGGACATGATACAGGTTTTGGCACAACAACGCTTTCATGTCCACCACCATCCTTGATTGATATTTGCAATGGGCAAGGGTGTTTACATGCATGTGTGGCCTCACTGTATCATGTTGGTATGCGGGTGTTGTTTGTGCTTATGACTGACTATGTTTGTGACCCACAGCATGTGGACCTATGGCTTTTGGGTGGTTCACTGTAAGATGTTTGCCCATCATTTCCCTATTTACATGGTGGTTATTGTGTTTGTTTACTGTACAGACGTGACACTATGCATGTATGTACACACCTTGCATTGCAACCCTGCACGGTCCTGTTTATCCCCTGCGTTAAGGACACTCTCATTGCCCCATTATATTCGGTGTGTGGCACTGTGGGTGTCCATTGTCCTCCTTCATTCTGCATCCCATGTAACGTGCTATATGTGTCCAAACACTGTCTACCCAACAAACACTGCAAGGGGACCTCATGCATGGTGTTATCTCTGCAACTTGTTTGTTTTGTATTCTCTCTGTGTTCATGTGCCTCTGCTACCTGTTAGCATATGCTCCTTGTGCTTTGGATGATTTATTGGGTTGACATTGTAGCATTTCTGATTTTTCAAACAGTCATTATGTGGGAGGTGTAACATTACTTTTTGTAAGTGTTTTTCACATCACAACATTGTGACAACATATGTTGTTTTAATTTGTGTGCCTCGTGTGTTGCCTGATGGCTATGTTTGGAGAAACAGGTGATGTGTTTTGGGTCGTCATCATGCAATGCCTACGGTCTACATGCACTCATATGTGTGTCACACATTTGAGCCATGCAGCAGCAGGTGGGGGGTGTGGGCCTGCTGCTCAGTGCATAACATGCACCTGATGCACATTATATGTTGTGCCCTTCATTTGTGGTCAAGGCAGTAACCTTTCTGTAGCATATGGGTTGATGGCCTGCTAAATGTGTTTCCATGTTTCACGAGGGATGCACTCACCTTGATATTATGATTGCACTGTCTACAGTATCTGTGAGGGTTAACCCAAATAAATATATGTCCTTGACAGACATTTGTCTCTTATGCTGCTTAATCATGGTGTCAAACATGCAATACAATGTGTGCCTTTGAATCAGTCCTGAATCCATGAAAACCTGACACTCCAGGGTTTTTTTGTCAATGTCACTGGGGTGTGTTGGCCAAGGCCACAGTGTGTGCTAGTGTGAATTGAGCCCGGGTTGCTTGGTGTCCAAGACAGTTTTCTGACCACTAGGCTACTCCTCCACTCTTTGAGCAAATTTACACTTGTGTCTAATGATTTGCTGGTCATGTCCATGGCCCACCTGTGCTCACATCCTTGTACGATGGCAACTCTGTATGTGTCAGCCATTTGGCACATCACTGCGTATTACAGGTTCCCATACAGACCTTCCCTTTGGACTATTAGTTCTGCCTTGTGCTCAGTGTGCTGTTTGTGGGAGTGGTTGGAGACATGTGTTTTAACTCAGTAGTTTGCAGGTTTGGTCCACACATGTGGTTTTTTAAATGTTTTTCTGTTGTGGTAACTTAACCATTAGTTAACAGCAGATTCATCACCTCTACACACACCCTTGCCTCTCTTCAGTGTACAGCAAGGTGTGCACTCTGTGCTGCTTAGCCATCAGATATTATCTGTTACATAGGTCTCTTTCTTTATGGTGTTTACAGGGCAGTGCACCTGGGGGTTTGATAGTGCTGCGGTTCAGCTGGTGTGTGGTACACCTCTTTTCATGTTGAGTTCCCTCCTGTCGTATCCCAGATTGCTACCCATCTCCACCGAGCATCCTCTGCTGCCCTTGGGGTTTATTTTCTTTCCTCTTTTGCATGTTGTATCCACTGCAAAACATTTTATTGTGTGTGTGTGCATGTGTCCCTGGTTCCAAATACAGCCTGGGATCTGATCTGTACACAGCAGATCTGCATGTGCATTTCTTCATGATTACTGTTGTGGGTTTGCCTGTCCTTACAACCAGCAAGCGTCTTGTGTGATGGCCTGGACTATTTTTGGATTCAGCCTTTGCTAATGAGCACACGTTGGTGGTGTGGCCTACCGGTTGGTGCATTGGCATTTGTGGTAGTTGTCGTAGGTGTGATTCCTCTCTGTTGTCTTGGATGGGTATGCTTGTCCTGCAGAGGTGGCTTCCATTTGTATGACGGTCATATGTGGCCAGATTTAAGCTGTAAGCACATTGTACCCTAATCTGAGTTGTGAACCACACTTCTGTTCATCTTCTGTCTGGCAGCTGTTGTGCCACCCTACCCTGATGTGCATGCTGCTACAACACGTCCTACACTCCTACACATTCCTGCATTTCATATCTCCATGGTTGCCTCTCGTGTGTGTGCTCTGCATAGCACTCCTACTCCACTGTCATCCTGATATTTCACCTATCCTGCCATTTCAGCCTCCTGTGTTGCACACATCTTCCCATCCTCTGTCACACACTGTCATTATAGCATGGTACATTACCATCACTCTGTGCATAGCTACAGCTAACCCCAATATGTTTGTCCATTTCTGTAGCTTCCACATGGCCTGTGGCTGATTTGTGTACTCCAGCAGCTGTAATGTACATCCTTCTACTTATGCAGTGTGTTTCCTTTCAGCTCTGTGCAGTGTTTGGCTTACATGTGTGTTTGCCACATACCTCTGTTGCCCTTCAGATTGTGGGATATTACTGCTCTTGTCAAACATTTTCGAATTCACCTGGACATCCTTGGGCCATCTTATGTCACACCTTCGATTCAGGCAGCTTATGGGCTACCTACTATGGTGCCCTGGGAGTTGCCAACCTTTCTACATGGCCTCTGGGGAACATTAGAGGTTGCCTTTGCTGACGTGGTTGTTTATGACGTGCGTTCTGGTGCACCCTAAAAGGTGCATTCCTTTAGGGCACTAGGGTGGGGTTATTTTTAGGTGGCAGCACAGATTGGTGTACATTTGCATGCAGAAAGCAGACATACCTATGCCAGCCTTATTCACTGCTGGTTTAAACCCATGACCCCTGCAACGTCAGTCAACGTCTTGACCATTGTGCTACACTGCTGTTCCTTCTTGCATGTCTGCACACCTACTTAACATTTCCATGCGTTACTATGCACATTGCTGCAAGCAGAAACACTGCTCGGACCTTGCCCTGCCTCATACGGCACCCTATAAAGAGCCCTATCAGCAACATTGCAGGGTGCCTTGGTGGACAGTGCACTTTAAAAGGTAACCTCTAGGGTATCTTATGCAGCACCTTCTATTACAGTGCTTTGGAAGTGCATTTGCTAGCAGTAGTAATTACAATAAAAGAGTAAGATGCCTCCTAGAGTTATTTTGCTCACAACAGGTAATGACTCAGCCAGCCTTATTCATGGGGCACAGTGGGGGATTGAACCCCTGATCCCTGCACCATTGGCCAGTCTCTTCAACATAGTGCTGTGGTTCTGTTCCTGTGCTTGCACATCAGCAAGCCAACTTATGACTCACAACATTAACAGCGCCCCCGCCTTGTGCCGTCCACACCTGACAGCACACCGCCTTATGCCGCCAAAACCGCAGAAACTTCAACACACAGCCTTATGGCCAACATGTACAGCGCAACACCTTATGAGGACACAACTTAACAATGCACCACCTTATGATGCAAAGGATTAAAAGTGCGCCGCCTTAGGCCTTACAAAATGAATATGCTTCCTATGACACTTTTAGGAAAACATCACTACCTCAGCCAGGCTTTTTTGTGGTGGACAGTGGGGATTGAACCCCTGATCCCTGCACCATTGGCCAGTGTCTTCACCATTGGGCTGTGTTTTGGTTCCTTTGCTTGCACATCAGCAAGACGCCATATGCCACACAATATTAAATTGCCCCCAAAACCATTAGCGTGTCACCTTATGCCGACCATTATTAATATGCCTCCACAAACATTAGTACACTGCCTTATGCTGCCCATTATATCACTGCCTCCTAAATTAACACCTCAGCCAGCCGTCTTTAATGAGCTCTGTGGGGATTGAACCCCCTGATCTCTGCACTGTTGGTTAATGTGTTAACCATTGTGCTGTGGCTCTGCTCTTCTTCCTACACATCAGCACGCCACTTATACCGCCCAGTATTATACTGCCTCCATATACATCAGCGCCCCGCCTTAGGCTGCCCAGCATTACTATGCCACCAAATACATCAGCGCACTGCCTTAGGCCGCACAGTATTAATATGCTGCCAAAAACATCAGCGCTCCACACAGCATTTCTGTGACTCATAAATTACTGCCTCAGCCAGTGTCTTCATTGGGCACTGTGGGGAATGGAACCCCTGATCCCTGCACTGTTGGTCAATGTGTTAACCATTGTGCTGTGGCTCTGCTCTTCTTCCTACACATCAGCACGCCACTTATACCTCCCAGTATTATACTGCCTTAGGCCGCCCAGCATTACTATGCCACCAAAAACATCAGCGCACCGCCTTAGGAGGCCCAGTATTAATATGCAGCCAAAAACATCAGCGCACTGCCTTAGACTGCATAGTATTAGTATGCCGCCAAATACATCAGCGCACTGCCTTAGGCCGCACAGTATTAATATGCCGCCAAAAACATCAGTGCTCCACACAGTATTTCTGCAACTCATAAATTACCACCTCAGCCAGTTGTCTTCATTGGGCACTGGGGGGAATCGACCCCCTGATCCCTGCACCGCTGGTCAGTGTTTTAACCATTGTGCTGTGTCTCTGCTCTTCTGCTTGCCCATCAGCGTAACACATATGCCTCCCACGCAGCCATATGATGCGCTAAGGTTCCGGGCATACAGGGGCGCCGCGCACCTTAGCGCATATTTAAATTCTGCCTTTTCTTTTTTCACGACGGAACGCCCACTCCTTATATGGCATCCGCACTCTACCACGGCCCGCACTTTAATGGGGTTTTAGTAAACATGCCCCTAAGTGTTTTAATGGGGTGGCTAATTTTACAGGGTGACATCACTGAGTAGTTCAGTATTTCTTTTAGTTCAAAACAAGCAAAAATGAAATAACAGCTGAATGAGCTGTTTTTAGCAAGTTGAAATTATCTCACTCTCACTGTACTGTGATGACAGAGAGGGACATGACATGCTTATGAGTTAGCATTTGAGGTTCTCCAGTTTAGTCCTATCCTGCCTGGGTTATGTAGTAGGGGGAAGCCACGATCAAGAAGGTGGTTTTCTCAGGGCAAGACTCTTCCATTGTACATTGGTTGGGTCCAACTCTGCATTTTCCCAATATAATGGGAAATTTGACTGCATAATTTCTGGTAGTGGGGGATGGCATATGTGCTTTCCGCTATAAAATGTATTTTAAAGAAACGAGAGTATTTTAATATTCCTTTTAAGTTCTTTAATGAGTATGTCAGCTAGCAAATGGGATGATTAGATTAATGTCACAGGGTGTCATCACTGAGAAGTTCAGTATTTATTTATTTTTTTGAACTGGGATAATTGATTACATCTTATTATTTGTGCCAGAGGAGCTGCAGATGAGTTCAAAACATTCCGGCGCACAGGGAGAATCGTTCTCATTCTCTTTCTTTTTGTCTGACATCTTAAGTGCCGACGTTTGTGCACCACTACCAGTCACCATGATCTAAGTGGAAGCGGGTTAAGTGCACAATTTAGTTATTTTATCTTTGGCCTGACATGGAGCTCAGCGCTCAAGCAACCATTTACCATGTCACTTCCCCTCCATAGAAGCAGTTTTAGCATAAAATACAAAACATACAGATATACAAGTGGGGTGAACAATTAATAATGATAACATAGTAACATAACAAATCATGAGAAATAAAGATCAGCATGGCCCATCTAGTGTGCCTAGCAAGGTTATCACCACTCTGCATTATTTATTTCAGATTGTAACTGAAATAATGATGCTATGCACTGGGCAGCAGGCCCACACCCCCCACCTGCTGCTGCATGCCTCAAATGTGTGACCCACATATGAGTGCATGTAGACCATAGGCGTTGCATGATTAGGACCCCAAACACATCACCTGTCCCCCCAAACATAGTCATCACGCAACACAGGAGGCACACAAATGAAAAAAACCTATGTTGCCTCAATGTTGTAATGTGACAAACACATTCAGAAAGTAATGTCCCACCTCCCACAGAATGGCTGATCCACACATCAGAAATGCTACAATGTGCACCTCAAATAGCATCAAAAGCAGAATGACCATATGCTAACAGGTAGCAGAGGCACATGAACACAGATAGAATACAAACCAAACAACCTGCAGCAAGCTGCAGACATAACAACATGCAGGAGGTAACCGTGCATTGTTTGGTGGGTAGACAGTGTTTGGACACATATAGCATGGTACATGAAATGCAGAGGTGTAGGAGGACAATGGACACCCACACTGACACACACCAAATATAATGGGGCAATGAGAGTGTCGTTACCGCAGGGGATAAACAGGACTGTGCAGATATGCAATGCAAGGTGTGTACATACATGCAGAGTGTCACGTCTGTACAGTACACAAACACAATAACCAGTATGTTAATATGGAAATGATGGACTACCATCTTACAGCAAAACACACAGAAGCAATAGTTCCACATGCTGTGGTTCACAAACATAGTCAGTCATAAGCACGAGAACCATCCGCATACCATGATACAGTGATGCCACACATGCATGTAAACACCCTTGGCCACTGCAAACATCAATCAAGGATGGTGGAGGGCATGAAAGCGTTGTTGTGCCAAAACCTGTATCATGTCCAGGTGGAGGGCAGGTGGACATAGATAATAGGACCGCTCCATCTTTGCCCCTATGCCACAAACATGGCTGTATGCTGTTGTTGAAACAAACTGATGAGCGTATCATGTGTGCCATGTCACACACATGGCCAAAACAAAAAACTAACCAACTGGGGAGGAATGTCCAAAATACAGTGACAATGTCAGTCCATGATGCGCACAGCGTCCACAAAGCAAAGTATCTCTGCAATCCAACAGGTCAGTTCAAAACTCCCCATGCAACCCTGGGCATGGATAGTAAAGTGTCACATTACAATATGACAAAGTCCATGAAAGTTCATTTGTGTCCCTGCAATCAGCAGGACTCGCAGCCACAGCATGGTACAAACTATGTGTTGTACAGGTCTGTCATGGGCAAACCAGCAGTCCAAGAGCAATACTGTCAATCGCAGGCCTGTGTTCCACTCTCATAAGTCAAACATCCAATGGCACATTCCTCAAGAAACAATTACATGGTGGTCTGTCCCACAACAGGTGTCTGATGGCGAGCCCAGATGCAGTGGAAGAAAAGGGTCCGTTATGTCTTCTGCCCTGTGTCAGGAGAGGATAAGTATGGTCTTGTTAGACACCTTGCAAAAACATCACCAATTGTCAAGAGTCACACTGCACAAAATACAGAAGAAAGGGATGCAAAGGCAAAAATGGCACGATATGAACATCAAATAAAACGCATATTATACCAATCATTAACTGTCAATGCAGACATGGGTGTCACATGGATATGGTCATGTTCATTTTCATGTCACAAAGCCATCTTACTGCTACACAGTATATGCATCTGTTTGTGTGAACAGAGATGCAACATGACATGTCCATGAGATAAACACAAACTCAACAACAGGTACAGCCAGATGTAATCCCCAAATAACAAAGGTGCAACATACCCTGTGTGTGCATCATGTGTACGTCATCAATTCCTTCCGCTACTCCACAGCCACATCACGTCACAGTGAAGGTAGACAATGTAAGCCAAACATGTAGAATCACCATGTAGAGTCACTGTTGATGCATGTGCACATTATGCTGATATCTGAGAGAAAGAAAAGTTGCTCAACACTGGTCCCTCAAAACACAAGACACAGCTCTGCTCACAGCTCACAACACATGTTGACCATGATGACAAGGTAAACAGCACTACGGTAGAGGTAGCACACCCAACACTGCCCCCCAGGTGCCCCCACCCCTCACAGCACATGATAATCTACCATGCCTGGACACTGCATCACCACACAGTCAACCCATAGACACCCACCCACACAGTATGCGTAAGTCAGCGGGTCAGCCGTAATACATGGCCTGTATGTGCACAAGTGCCAATTTGTGCACATAAAGGCCCAGTGACATGCATTGATACCCTGTTGCTGGCTGACCTAACTATGTTGGGGCAGGCAGCAAGTGTAGGATCCCCCAAACAAGAATAATCACACACACATGTAGCTATGCTGTAAATATGCCTCAACAAGTGTTGCAGTGGACATACTGTATACAAACACATGGGCATATGTGTGACAACAGCAAGATATGGGTAAGGGAGGCTTAAGGAAGATAAGTGAACAACAACATCTGCCCAATATGACACATAACAGGTGACATGTTGTCCCCCGACCTCAGGCACAGACAATGTAGCTGTAGATCCACCTACCCTGGACCACAGCATCTTGGCTGATGTACCGTCACGTGACAATGCTCCACAGCAACACCATCCTCATGAAGTATGTCCTGTGCAGTGGAAAACACAAGAAAAACAAACCTATGTCATGTTCTAGTTGTGAAACACACACTGCAGCTCCCTGTCCCCAGCTGTCAGACAACAAAACCTGACCTAACGACTGACTGTTCACTCTCACACTGTACTGATAACCCACATGGGAGGGCAGCATGTAGTTGTCAGATGGTAAATAAAGGTCTACCCAATCCCTCTGTCGCCTCCCTTACCTCTCTGTTGTTCTACACACTGGTCAATAGAGGTGTCTGCAGCCACCATGTTTTTGGCGCATCCAAAGGTCACACCATTAGTCTGTGTCACCCATGTTGACACCAATACCCCCTCTCCGTGTGTATGTATCTCTGAATGTTGTCTGTTACCACAGTGTAAATAGCTGAGATACCTGGAAATATGCATGAACACCTCCTGTATACACTGTGCAAATGCATATTCTGCAGTGTACATATCCTACACCAAATAATGATGTCAGCTGTGTGCTGATGATGTGCTGAAATACATGGCAATGTCAGCACCATGTCTGCCAAACAACACCCCCATGTCTGTTTGTGACCGGAGCATGATGGCTGCATGTCACCCCACTGTGTGACACAGAAATGTGAAATCATGGATAGGCTATATGTGCACCTGCCCCAAATAACTCTCATCTAAATCTGTGTGTGTAAGTGGACATAACATCCCTCGCTAGGGTCCACAAGATTTTTGTGGATGTGGACTGTGCTATCCTGCCCTACCCACATACACAGCATGTACCTGAGCCATGAGGCATATGTTGATATAGCATCACCTACATATGCCATGCTCCTAATGGAAAAGTGCCAAACACAAAATCCACCCACACATGCAGTGTAACAGTTGCCTACTGTAACCCACCCTTTGGTGATGTGACCCGCTTCACCTCTGTATGTGTGTACATGTAAAATACTGCAATGAATAACTATTCTCCAAAATAAAACCTGCAATGATATGGCCCCCTGGCTGCACACTGCGCATGTCCACATCCTTCACCATATCCATGTCTGTGCTACGTGATGAAGTATACATTACGGCACAATGTGGGGTTGCAGCAACAACCGTCACAAATAATGAATCCCATCATGGGAACGTAGTCATGCGCATGACATGTGGCACCACACCTAATAAACATACAGACATAGCCAGCTCACAGGAGCATAACACCCACACAAGCAACTACAAATTGTAGTAAATAATTAAAAAGCCCGCAGGAGAGGTCTCCCAAAACATGGTCCTCCCTACCACTGTGAACCCCGTACCATATGCCTGCCACCATGCTCCACACACACAATAAAACCAAATAACTGTGTTTGCACAGCAGCTGCTATCACAACCAGCCATTAACTGGGACTGTGCCCCCCAAAAGCTCTTAAAGGCGTATCCACACCCACCCACAGTATCCACCAACAGCTGCTGTTGTGCCCTGTCCACATTGTTGGTCACACACTCATGGCTATATGTTACCTTCGGATGTTCAGTGTCATGACAATGCAGTGTTGCATCTGAATGCTATATGGTCAGAAACATCACCCTTTATAACCATCACATACACACAACAGCACATATATGTGGGAATATATGCAATACATACCAGTGAATATCTCTGCAATCAACCTCCGCCTGACCGCTGTGCCCTCCTGTGTGTCACCACTGCCACGTACAGAGGGGCACGGTGGATCCTCCTCCAGATCCTCATTAATCTCTGCAGGAATATCATGCCTGAGAGCAATGTTGTGCAGGATGCAACAGGCTCCGATTATCTCTGCAACAGTCATTGCCTGATATTGTAAGGCCCCACCTGTCCTATCCAGACACCTGAAGCGACTTTTCAACACGCCAAAGGTGCGCTCTATGACAGAGCGGCTGGAGGCGTGGGCCTCATTGTACCTCCGCTCTGCATGTGTCCGTGGCTGACGCACAGGGGTCAGCAGCCAGCGCCGACACCCATACCCTGCATCACCTGCAGAAAAAAATGTTGCATGTGAATGCATGAGCGCATGCTCCCCAAATTAACACAGGTATAGACGTGAGAAACAAATGCAGAACACATCCTGACAGAAAGATATGACATCACAAATATGCATTGGACCAAATAAGACCTATGGTGATAGGAATGGAACACATGGCCTAGGGATTCCGTACAGACATGCTAAACAACACAACAGTCCCATTGTTACCTCGACAGATCCGCTATGTGTGGCACATGCGCATTGTTATGCAGTTAATGTTCTCATCTCTACCACCACCAACGTTAGACTAAACCACCAACACACAGAAAACATGTTTAAAGTATATGTCTGCAAAGTACACACCACAATAATGTGATGTGAGGCAATGTAGGCGCACACCCAGGACATGTATGCCATGGAGGTCTGACAAGGTCAACACAATATCACCTCTATTCCCCGTGTCCCCAAAGGTCTACATATCTACATATAGCGGTCTCACTACATATGCTGGTGACTGCTGACCACCAATCATGTTATTAAACACCCTGTGCACTGTCTCCATCATGTTCCTATCCTTGTTAAGCTGTGGGCCACAGAATTGCACACCGTAGCCCACATGAGCCTTCCAAAATCACATCTACTGATTCAGAGTATTTTCCTGTGTATGTGCTACCAATACCTCTCTGTATGCCCGCAAGTTGCCCCCTTGCCCTTGCTGTCACCTTTCCCCAATGCTGAGCCCCATTAGGATACTCACATACAATGACGCCTAAGTACCGCACATCTGCAGTGGGCCAAGGTAATGCAAACCCTATACTTGAGTTTCCCCCCTGTTATGGCACAGGCCAAATGCATCAGCCTACCTATGCAAACATGTACTCCCAGTTGCAAAGGTCAGGAACATCCATCATACTTATCTAAACCCCACCCCACCCCCCTGTTATCTACCGAGTAATGGCTAACAACCCCAGTACTGAGTGAGTGTGTGCCCCTCACACACACATAACAAGCGGTAAGTGTATGTATTGTCAATAACATAAATGTTACATTACATAACACACTTATCAGAAAACTCACCGCCTACACAGGTGGGTGTCAAGGGCACCAACCCCCCCCCCCCCCCTGTGGGCACATGAAACACAAACACACTAGTAGGAATCCACAACCAGGACACACATCTGCACAAGTGCATAGTTATTTCAACACCATCAGCATGGTCTTCTCAGATATTGTTTCAATCCTGATGTTACATTTCAAATCATGTCCCCTGTTACTCAACGTTTACACTCCTCTAACAATGTAAGCTCTAGACAGTCCTCTGTCTTCTGAACGTGATTTCATTTTCCAAACGCACAGAGAGCAAACAGCGCACTATATAAGAGATGTTATGGAAACACACACATAGATGCATTAGTAAATAATATATCAGGAAATACTCACCCAGCAATATACAGTCCCCATACTCTCCCTCCTCAAATTGCCTGAATAGTGCTGAGCGATGCAGGATATTGGAGTCATGGGTGGACCCTGCAAACCTCGGGACCACATTCAGAATATGCAGATTAGCATCACATACAACCTGAACATTCAGGGAATGGTAGTGTTTGCGGTTGCGGAACACCACCTCCCTGTCTCTAGGCGGGACCAGGGCAACATGTGTGCAATCAATAGCTCCCATCACGTGTGGTATCCCGGCTAACGCCTCAAAGGCCTGGTTCAGGGTCCCCCACTGTTGCCTATTGTGAGGAAGGCCTATGTAATTCCCCACCCGGCTGACCATGGCACGCAGTACTTGGTGGAGACAGCGTGAGAAGGTGGGGCGGCTCATGCCACCCACTGCAGCCACAGATGACTGGAAACAGCCAGAGGCAAAGAAATGTAAGGCAGCAAGGAGCTTGACTAAACCTGGTATGGCATGGGACCGGTCAGTCAGGGGCTCGAGGTCAGGTCTCAGATCCTCATAGAGCTCCCTAATAGCCCTTGTGCTCAGTCAGTACAGGGAGATGACCTGGTCCTCACGCATGCCCTGGAGCTGGGCCCTGGGCCTGTAGAGGCGAGGCTGCCGAGCCTGCACCTCAGCACGCCTTCTGCACCGTCCAGGCACAGCACCTGTCCGGACCGCCCCCACAGCTGCAGGTCTGATTTGCTGCGGGACTACACCCATGCCCTGTGCCTCAGCCCCATGGACACCATCTCCCCTGTCCTGCAACCGCCGCATCCGCCCACGTCTCAGGGCACATGCAACAACATAAATATCCGCCATAAACCCCTCCCGTGTGGCTACACAAACACACACACACACACACACACACCTCCCTAAACAGTGGACACCTTACAAACCACACCAGACAATAGACACACAATAAAACACAGTACAAGCAACACACACAATCTAATGCACAACACCTGCCTTGCTCTCTCAGTATCTCCCAACCAACACACCCCGCGCCTACGAAACAACCCTCAGTGTTGACCAATTGTTCTGCATGTTTTATACAGGTAAATGCATGTCCGTACGTCGCGCATGCGCAGTTGTGGGAGTGCCCTGCTTGTGCGCGTCGTGCAACCCGTTACGCATGGGCGTCTGTCTGTGCGCTACGCGCATGTGCAACTGGCTGCGCATGTGCATTTGTATGTGCGCGGCGCGCATGTGCATCTCGTTACACATGGGCGTACGCGTCGCTTGTGCGTGAAGATGCAGACGCTAACAGTTGCACATGCACGCCGCACACAGACAGACACATCCACAAACGCACACTCATGCGCAAAAGCATATACGCACCACCCACAAGCAGCGCCATCGCACAATGGCGCATGCGCAACGTGACTAACGTAAAAAAACCCTATAAAGCACCCTGCACGCCTGGTACACGTTGAGGGTTGTTTGAGGAGTGATAGGTTGGTGAGCAGGGAGTATTGTTTCTGGGGGAAGTGTGCAGGTGTCATTGTAGTATATTGTAGTCATTTGTCTCTGTATTGTGGTGTGTACTGTGCCGTTTACTGTGTTGTGTTTGTTGTATTGTGTTCATAGCTGTTTTGTCTCTGTTGTGCTTGGTGTAGGAGAGGGAGAAGGGCTGAGGTGAGGTGAGGTGAGGTGCGGTGTGGGGAGAGGAGAGGAGAGAGGAGGGTGATGGAGGGCAGAGCGACAGGGAGAGAGATAGGGAGAGGGAGAGGGAAAGGGAGAGGGAGAGAGAGAGGGAGAGAGAGAGGGATAGAGAGAGGGAGGGAGAGAGAGAGGGATAGAGAGAGGGAGAGAGGGAGGGATAGAGAGAGGGATAGAGACAGGGATAGAGGGAGGGATAGAGGGAGGGTGAGGGAGGTGGGCCCACCAGTTCCCCTGGAGGCAGAGCCTGCAGCCCCTATGGAGGATGAGCCAGCAGCAGGGCCATCAGCAAGCGGCCAGGCTGCACACAGCCGACACACTGCGAAGAGGAAAAGGGTCCCTGTACCGGAGACCCAGAGGAGGAGGGCCACATGGTTCTCTGATGCAGAGAACCACAACCTCCTTGCAGTGGTCCTGGAAAACTATGAGGTGCTGTTTGGCAGACTCAGCAGCCGAACAACAACAGCAGGACGTAATGCGGTGTGGGAGGAGGTCTGCAGGGGAGTTGCTGAGGTAGGGGGTCCCCTGCGGGACATTGAGAGTCTGAAGAAGAGGTTTAGTGACATAAAAAGAGGGGTGCGCCAGCACATGGCAGCTGAGGAACAGCATGCTAGGGGCACAGGTGGCGGGGGCCCCCTACCACCCATGCTCACGCCCCTGGAGCAGCAGCTTGCGGAAAGACTGGGGCCAATATATACCTATGGACTCCCTGCGGCCCTGGATACAGCACATCCGCATGCAGGTAAGTATGATACGCATATCCTATATCTCTCAAGACCTTCCTGAAATCCCCTTTGTGTAGACATCCTACATTTCAACATGCACTCCCATTACTCTCTTCAAAGCCCCATCATGTACCTATGCTGGTGTCACAGGTGTGTGCTGTACCCCTGCACACCCTGTTTTGTCCAGCACAAGCACACACGCACACCCCAAAGGTTACATCAAGCCAATATCAAGACGTGGGAAACCCAGGAGGACAACAAAATGGTTGTGTCAACGACATATGCCACATAACCAACCTAGGCTGGGTTGTGCTGCCAGCCTTAGGGGCAATAAGTGCCCCTAAAAAGTGCTCCTCTTCCTCAAACATACATGTAATCCTACACCTTGGCCACAAACATTAAACAGCATGTGAAAGGGAAGGTTCCCCTACACTATGGAGCATTTGGAGACTGCAGATATGGCAGGCATTGAGGTAATGCACATCACACAACGCATTACATCTTTAACTGTGCTATCTCCCTCCTTCACCTCACAGTTACATCTGAACACGTTCAAGCAAATGTGGACATATGTGACTTTGTTGTGAAGGACGGAGAAAGCACAGTGAATGACGGAAAGAGCGGTTTGAATAGCATTGTACCTACGCCTGGCATTACAGCAGACCCCAAGTGCAGCATAGTGTATGGGAACCTTCCCTATCACATGCGTTTGACAATGAATTGGCAAGGTGTAGTAATACACGTATTCTCAAGGGATAAGGGCAGATGTTTTGGCAACCCTCTGCCCCTGTGGAAGGCAGCAAAACATGGCCTGTGTTGGGACAATGAGATATGTCTTCACTTAAATATGTTTTGGTCCCTCAGAGCTACACACGTCTTTGTATTGGCTTGTCTCACCCTGTTCTCTTGCCATGTTCCAGGGACACATTCACCATGTATCCCTCATCCCATCCGTCCCCCAAACTGTACCAAACATTTCAAAGTGTACCAGCCCCTTACCTACCCCCACAACAGTGCTTCTCATCCCCTGTAATATTGCATTGGCCTGACAATAGTGCATGTTTATGTGACATACTATACGCACAGTGCTGCATGTGCGTGTCAATGGCCACAAGATGATTTACATGAGCAGCTCGCTGCATAGTAGGTCAGTGCCAAACACATGTAGCACTGTGATGACAGTATGTCCCACGGAAATATGCCCTGCTCAATGGCATGCACACTCAAACAGGGGGGAGAAAAAGCAGGTGTAAGTGTGGGAAATGAGCAGCCCTGAGTGGACATATGTTGGCCAGATGGGGTGAGAGATGGAATGGGTGCCAAACGCACAAATTGAGCAGAAACAGAAGCATGGGAAACAAACAAGGTGTGCAGGCCTAAGACACACACCTGTTCCCCTGGTACAGGTACATGGTGTTGATAGACAGGTATGGGAGTGTGTAGGGGGCCCTGTATGCAGTACACATGCAGGTTCCCCACACCATCAGGTATGTGTTGTCTGCAGCACACACGTATACATAGGTGTTGTGCATAAACATATGTGTGCTATCTGTGTTTGCCCACAATACAGGTGACTACAGTACCATGGTGCCACATGAGGAGGAGGTAGAGGAGGAGGAGGAGGGGGATGATATGGAAGCCCCGCACATCCTGGAGGAGGCTGAGGCTGTATTGTCGGGGGCAAGCCCATGTTCCAGGGAGGGGCCCCTGGAGCCGCAGCCGAGCAGACACCCACCAATGATGTCTGGTCAGACAGGTGCTGTGCCACCACAAAGGCAGGATGATATTTGTGAGGATGTCCTCATGGAGGAGCTGAGAGCCCACGCTGCATCTTCACGCCAGGATGCACAAGGTGGGTGATAAACAATGCTACCTCCAATGTTCAGTATGCTGTGTGCACAGTAGATACAAGCTGTGCATCTTATTGCAGTAATGTTAATGTGTTAAACTACACAGAGCGGCACTCGAGGTTACCCAACTTAATAGTGCACTACACATCAGGATACAGTATGTGCAGCACATTGCTTGCAGTGAAAACTATGTTCGAACCTGTGTAAACCGTAAATACCCAAACACCTATACATTTGAACACGTATTTGTTAATGTTGATCCGAATCACATACCTTTTTTTGGTGGGCTATGTCATACAGTATTTTTGTTTTGTTGGCAAGGTGTGTGCGCACACACATGTGCACAGCTGAGAGGGAACAGTCGTAAACACCCACCGTCACAACCACAATGCACAAACCACTAGTCTATGTTTGGGGTGTGTCTGTGCTGCATGTGACAACATACCTTCCTCAGCTGTGACATGTGTGTCTCCGTTAGACGGTACACATTTTCCAACAATAAAATGGGGTGACGTATGTTAGCTGATGTTAATGTCACACACACCATAACAGCCTAGGGTTGGTTTACACCTATGGATGCAGACATACTAGGAATGCAATTTAAGGTACATCATGTTGTGAGCCAAAACCTCAATAATAGCATAGCACTTGCAAAACTGGGCCTCATCGCAGTAGCCCAGCCATGTGGCAGTAACAAATCATGACACGTGTCCCCTAGGCCATGGAGAATCCGAGGGGACATACACAAACCTTAAAAATGTATGTCATGCAACGTCACACAGACCCCATTTATTTTATTTTATTTATTTATTTATTTTATTACAGTTGCTTATATACCGCACTATTCGGCATCAGCGCGGTTTACAGTATAACAAAGTGACCAATACACACATTCTGTTTGGTTTTACATCGAACAGGAATATAAACTTGGATAACAGGGGCTGAACTATATACATGAACTATTTACATGGAATATGCTATATACATGAGGTAAAAAATTCCTATACATGAGGTAAAAATTCCTATAACATTCCTATAACATTGTTGAATTGCTCTGCATCACCAGGTGTAAAACAATCCGAAAATATGAAATTAACACTCAAAATGTCTTCAGACACACGTATATCACGATTTACAGACAGGACAGGGTCTAAGATCATGTACCCATGGTTTGGGAGGGTTACAGGTCCCTGGAGACCGCGTGTATGTCCACAACTAAGGTAGGCTGTGTGACATACAGACAGACCTCTCAACATGTCCCGTTCATGTGTATGTGACCATGAGGTGCAAAATTGCATGGTTTGTGACTAACCCAACGGATCACACAGGTTATCTTATGCCCCCTGCTGTGTTTTGAAAGACTGGACACCTCACAGGTGACACCCCTGCTGCCAACCACAATCAGGGATGGCCCCCCCCCCAGCTCTGTGACTCACCACTCTTCCCTAGGGCTTGCCACCTGCTGCTGCATGCTCAGCATAACCCTGTCTGTGCCATTTTGTGGGCTGTCACTCTGTGCTGCACCATCTGGTCCTCCTCATGCTCGTGAAGCCTCCACACGTGTACCAAGGTATACATGCACTGTTATCTGCCCCTGGTCTTTTGCCCTGGGTGTATGTGAACCCCTCTGCCGTCAGACACATGCGGCAGTAGGGGACTTGCCCCCGTAAGGGTTGAGATCCTGCTGCTCCCACCCCATCCCTCATAGTCAATAGCGCTGCACCTGTCACCTGTCCATGCTGCGTGTATCCCCCCAACTGTGGTCCCACCTGGTCTGGGTGTTCACAACCTACCTCCCTTCATCAATGCGTATCCCCAGGTGTGGTTGATGTCAATCGCACACGCTCCACCCCCCTACACAATGGACATGTGTTTGCTATCTGTCCCCAAGACTATTGCTACGTCTGCAGTACGTGGGTGTGTGCGTGCATCCTGTGTATCCCTGTGTTTGCCTCCCACATCACGTAAATGAACCATGTCCTGTGTGTGGCTTTGACATACACTTCCCTTACAATGAGGTTTCATAACCATATCCACGTGCCTGCTAGAGTTTGTACAATCACAATGACAATCATGTGTTATATGTGTCACCTTGTTGTGTGTTTGACCGTTGATTCCTGGACAGGTATCTCACACACCACCCTTTGTTCCCCCCACAGGCATTTGTCAGGAACTGGCAGCTCTGAGGCATTCTGTGGATGCCAATACGCAGGAGATTGGCCACCTAAGGCAGGATATCAGGGCCATGCCCTTTCAGAGGATGTATCTGGCCCTGGAGGGCGTGCTTGCCGTAATGGAGCGTTTTGCACCACCACCACCGCCACCACCACCACCGCCTCCACCACAGGCACCAGCAGAGGGGGAGAGTCCAGCACAAGGGGGGGGTTGTTGCGCCATGGCAGACGTGGGCGGCCACGCCGGCGTGCATAACTGTGTAAATAAATATTTTGGACAACATACATGTAACGTGGCATTCCAATGTGTGTCCCTGTGGTCCCCTATGTCGTGTGCACATGCATGTTTTGCCCATGACCATATGACCTGCACCCAGGCCCGTTGCTGGTGGGTTGTTTGCACTGTCAGGTATTACTGCACAAATGCCATCACATGCCATTTCTGACCTGCACAGTGTGTGTCGACTGCCCCTCGGCTGCAGCAGACCGGTTTACACATACCCCCCAATTGCTCCTGGGGGCCTGCTACGAGGTTACACCGCCAATAATCAGATCCATGACCATTTCCATCCCCTTATACCCCATACATTGGGTGCATATGTGTGGCCATTGCCCCTGTCCTTAACACTGGTTACATGCCGGTCCCGCCACCCCCATGGCATGCATGTGTCACAGACAGACATGGGTGCCATGCGTATGTACAATGCTGCTGTCCACTGACACATTTTGTTAAAACAGACCCATCCCTGTGTCATGGATGAGTCTGGAAAACCCTTAAAATGGAGCATCTCATGTGCCTACCCTGGTCCCATGCTCAGGCACACATGTTTAGCCCACATGACTGCATGTGGCGCTGTTCCACGTATGATACCCATGTCTATGTTTCCTGCCTATGCAGGTCCATACACATATCCCATGCTTGCTTCCATAGTGAGTGGGTAAGGGAAACACGTGAGCCTACTTTAAATCTGTAGAAACACTTTAATATTTACAAAAACAATTGCGGCAACATGCCAAAACAAACCCTGCCCATGATCAATTCCCCTGACAACAGGCCAGCAAAGGGCACATGTGGTCGTCACAGGTGCCCTCACGGACACCTGTGACGCCGTTCAGCAGAAGGTCAACTACGGCTGAGCTGCTCCAACGCATTGCCCACCTGCTGAATGGCTGCCGTCAGACACCGGCAGGTGTACAGCAGGAGACGGACGTCCCTCTGCACACCATCCACTGCCTCCATCACATCATGTATGCACCTGCCAGCACACAAACACACACTGGGCATGGTTTGTGTGCTGGCATGTGCACACACGACGTGTGGGGCAATGGATGGCGCACCGAGGGGACGCCTCGCATCCCCTGCAGACACCTTCAGGGTCTGACGGGGGACCACTGTGCCCTGTGCTGGTCTGTGGTCCTCCCCCCCACTGCTACCCTCTCCTCCCCCCCTTCCAGTACCCTAGTGCCATCATCTGCATCCCCCACCCCCACATGGCCCACCCGGCCCCCCAAACCTGACCCCCCCTCCCCCACATCTGCCCTTGCATCCCCATTGTCCTCCTCGTCTGTGGATATGCGGGGCTGGTCCACCTCTTGCTCCCGCTCCTCCACCCCTTCCTCATCCTCCTCCCCATTATCGTCGAGGATGATGACGTCCTCATCCTCCTGCTCACATCCACCGTGTCTGGTGGGGCGCCTCAGCGGGTAGTGTGCCTCTCGTTCCCCCTCAATGTTGTCATAACCCTCTGTGGAAAAATACACACATTACAACATCCTCATGTGTGTCACATAACACATGTACATATGCAGCCAACACACAAGCTGGTGTGGCAACATGTCACCTGAAAGTGACACGCATGTGTGGCATTACTCACCATCAGGGCATGGCTCTGGCCCTCTCTGGTAAAGTTCCAGGAAGCCAGGATGGAATTGGCGTAGCTCACGACCCTTCTTCCTCAAATCCTCCACCTGTGGACATGCAGACAATGGTTGGTGTCAGCTATAAAGTGTCATCTCTGGTGTGTGGACAACAGAACCTTAACCCTGTGTGGGGAGCCCCATGATGATCCATTTTTGCTGTGGTGTGTGACATGCAGACCACAGTTACCCACCTGTACCAGCTTGTCTCTGTGAAATGTGGCCATAGGTAGTCCCATGTGTGTGTTTCAGCCTATGGTGTGTAACCTAAACAGGTGCATGTATCCCCCAAACGGCATCTGTGATGTGCATCTGCAAACACGTGTGTCATCCCTGGTGGGTGGGCAGATGTGTGACCTGACTCTGCATGCATATCTGGGTACATGTCACAGTTAGAGACCCTTGCCATTCGATCGCATAGCTAATGTGGGTGAGGTGTTAATTACGCACATCCACATCTGCACCTACCATACCGTCATGATACATCAACAGTGTTTGTGGTGAGCTGGGGACCTCATGCACTGCGAGAGATGTGCTGCCTGCCCACCATAATGTAGAAACATATCTGACTGACCTACCCTCTGTTTCAATCAGATCTCATGCCCCCTGGGGTTTGCATGTGCTACGACACATCGTCTGCAACATACAGCATAGCAGCAGGGTGACTGCCAGGAGACCATACACAGGTATCAGGAACGCCTGGGGATGATGAGCATGGATTCAACAGTTATGACACACTCCACCATATCACCATGATGACTGAGAGCCCACTATGATGGGCTCTCAGGACTCCTGGGGATAGGGTGACCTGATTAAACAATAAAGGCACACTCCACCATATCACCAGGGTGACTCAGAGCCCACTATGCTGTGCTCTCAGAACTCCTGGGGATAGGGTGACCTGATTAAACTGTTCAGGTACACTCCACCATATCACCAGGGTGACTCTGAGCCCACTATGATGGGCTCTCAGGACTCCTGGGGATAGGGTGACCTGATTAAACAATAAAGGCACACTACACCATATCACCAGGGTGACTCAGAGCCCACTATGCTGTGCTCTCAGGACTCCTGGGGATAGGGTGACCTGATTAAACTGTTCAGGTACACTCCACCATATCACCAGGGTGACTCTGAGCCCACTATGATGGGCTCTCAGGACTCCTGGGGATAGGGTGACCTGATTAAACTGTTCAGGTACACTCCACCATATCACCAGGGTGACTCAGAGCCCACTAAGCAGGGCTCTCAGGACTCCTGGGGATAGGGTGACCTGATTAAACAATAAAGGCACACTTCACCATATCACCAGGGTGACTCAGAGCCCACTATGCAGGGCTCTCAGGACTCCTGGGGATAGGGTGACCTGATTAAACAATAAAGGCACACTCCAACATATCACCAGGGTGACTCAGAACCCACTATGATGGGCTCTCAGGACTCCTGGGGATAGGGTGACCTGATTAAACAATAAAGGCACACTCCACCATATCACCAGGGTGACTCAGAGCCCACTATGCAGGGCTCTCAGGACTCCTGGGGATAGGGTGACCTGATTAAACAATAAAGGCACACTCCAACATATCACCAGGGTGACTCAGAACCCACTATGATGGGCTCTCAGGACTCCTGGGGATAGGGTGACCTGATTAAACAATAAAGGCACACTCCACCATATCACCAGGGTGACTCAGAGCCCACTATGCAGGGCTCTCAGGACTCCTGGGGATAGGGTGACCTGATTAAACAATAAAGGCACACTCCACCATATCACCAGGGTGACTCAGAGCCCACTATGCAGGGCTCTCAGGACTCCTGGGGATAGGGTGACCTGATTAAACTGTTCAGGTACACTCCACCATATCACCAGGGTGACTCTGAGCCCACTATGATGGGCTCTCAGGACTCCTGGGGATAGGGTGACCTGATTAAACAATAAAGGCACACTCCACCATATCACCAGGGTGACTCAGAGCCCACTATGCAGGGCTCTCAGGACTCCTGGGGATAGGGTGACCTGATTAAACAATAAAGGCACACTCCACCATATCACCAGGGTGACTCAGAGCCCACTATGCAGGGCTCTCAGGACTCCTGGGGATAGGGTGACCTGATTAAACAATAAAGGCACACTCCAACATATCACCAGGGTGACTCAGAACCCACTATGATGGGCTCTCGGGACTCCTGGGGATAGGGTGACCTGATTAAACAATAAAGGCACACTCCACCATATCACCAGGGTGACTCAGAGCCCACTATGCAGGGCTCTCAGGACTCCTGGGGATAGGGTGACCTGATTAAACAATAAAGGCACACTCCAACATATCACCAGGGTGACTCAGAACCCACTATGATGGGCTCTCAGGACTCCTGGGGATAGGGTGACCTGATTAAACAATAAAGGCACACTCCACCATATCACCAGGGTGACTCAGAGCCCACTATGCATGGCTCTCAGGACTCCTGGGGATAGGGCGACCTGATTAAACAATAAAGGCACACTCCACCATATCACCAGGGTGACTCAGAGCCCACTATGCAGGGCTCTCAGGACTCCTGGGGATAGGGTGACCTGATTAAACAATAAAGGCACACTCCAACATATCACCAGGGTGACTCAGAACCCACTATGATGGGCTCTCAGGACTCCTGGGGATAGGGTGACCTGATTAAACAATAAAGGCACACTCCACCATATCACCAGGGTGACTCAGAGCACACTATGCAGGGCTCTCAGGACTCCTGGGGATAGGGTGACCTGATTAAACAATAAAGGCATACTCCACCATATCACCAGGGTGACTCAGAGCCCACTATGATGGGCTCTCAGGACTCCTGGGGATAGGGTGACCTGATTAAACTGTTCAGGTACACTCCACCATATCACCAGGGTGACTCAGAGCCCACTATGATGGGCTCTCAGGACTCCTGGGGATAGGGTGACCTGATTAAACTGTTCAGGTACACTCCACCATATCACCAGGGTGACTCAGAGCCCACTATGCAGGGCTCTCAGGACTCCTGGGGATAGGGTGACCTGATTAAACAATAAAGGCACGCTCCACCATGTCACCAGGGTGACTCAGAGCCCACTATGCAGGGCTCTCAGGACTCCTGGGGATAGGGTGACCTGATTAAACAATAAAGGCACACTCCACCATATCACCAGGGTGACTCAGAGCCCACTATGCTGTGCTCTCAGGACTCCTGGGGATAGGGTGACCTGATTAAACTGTTCAGGTACACTCCACCATATCACCAGGGTGACTCAGAGCCCACTATGCAGGGCTCTCAGGACTCCTGGGGATAGGGTGACCTGATTAAACAATAAAGGCACACTCCACCATATCACCAGGGTGACTCAGAGCCCACTATGCAGGGCTCTCAGGACTCCTGGGGATAGGGTGACCTGATTAAACAACAAAGGCACACTCCAACATATCACCAGGTTGACTCAGAACCCACTATGATGGGCTCTCAGGACTCCTGGGGATAGGGTGACCTGATTAAACAATAAAGGCACACTCCACCATATCACCAGGGTGACTCAGAGCCCACTATGCAGGGCTCTCAGGACTCCTGGGGATAGGGTGACCTGATTAAACAATAAAGGCACACTCCAACATATCACCAGGGTGACTCAGAACCCACTATGATGGGCTCTCAGGACTCCTGGGGATAGGGTGACCTGATTAAACAATAAAGGCACACTCCACCATATCACCAGGGTGACTCAGAGCCCACTATGCAGGGCTCTCAGGACTCCTGGGGATAGGGTGACCTGATTAAACAATAAAGGCACACTCCAACATATCACCAGGGTGACTCAGAACCCACTATGATGGGCTCTCAGGACTCCTGGGGATAGGGTGACCTGATTAAACAATAAAGGCACACTCCACCATATCACCAGGGTGACTCAGAGCCCACTATGCAGGGCTCTCAGGACTCCTGGGGATAGGGTGACCTGATTAAACAATAAAGGCACACTCCAACATATCACCAGGGTGACTCAGAACCCACTATGATGGGTTCTCAGGACTCCTGGGGATAGGGTGACCTGATTAAACAATAAAGGCACACTCTACCATATCACCAGGGTGACTCAGAGCACACTATGCAGGGCTCTCAGGACTCCTGGGGATAGGGTGACCTGATTAAACAATAAAGGCACACTCCACCATATCACCAGGTTGACTCAGAGCCCACTATGATGGGCTCTCAGGACTCCTGGGGATAGGGTGACCTGATTAAACTGTTCAGGTACACTCCACCATATCACCAGGGTGACTCAGAGCCCACTATGATGGGCTCTCAGGACTCCTGGGGATAGGGTGACCTGATTAAACTGTTCAGGTACACTCCACCATATCAACAGGGTGACTCAGAGCCCACTATGCAGGGCTCTCAGGACTCCTGGGGATAGGGTGACCTGATTAAACAATAAAGGCACACTCCACCATATCACCAGGGTGACTCAGAGCCCACTATGCAGGGCTCTCAGGACTCCTGGGGATAGGGTGACCTGATTAAACAATAAAGGCACACTCCACCATATCACCAGGGTGACTCAGAGCCCACTATGCTGTGCTCTCAGGACTCCTGGGGATAGGGTGACCTGATTAAACTGTTCAGGTACACTCCACCATATCACCAGGGTGACTCAGAGCCCACTATGCAGGGCTCTCAGGACTCCTGGAGATAGGGTGACCTGATTAAACAATAAAGGCACACTCCACCATATCACCAGGGTGACTCAGAGCCCATTATGCAGGGCTCTCAGGACTCCTGGGGATAGGGTGACCTGATTAAACAATAAAGGCACACTCCACCATATCACCAGGGTGACTCAGAGCCCACTATGATGGGCTCTCAGGACTCCTGGGGATAGGGTGACCTGATTAAACAATAAAGGCACACTCCACCATATCACCAGGGTGACTCAGAGCCCACTATGCAGGGCTCTCAGGACTCCTGGGGATAGGGTGACCTGATTAAACAATAAAGGCACACTCCACCATATCACCAGGGTGACTCAGAGCCCACTATGCAGGGCTCTCAGGACTCCTGGGGATAGGGTGACCTGATTAAACAATAAAGGCACACTCCACCATATCACCAGGGTGACTCAGAGCCCACTATGATGGGCTCTCAGGACTCCTGGGGATAGGGTGACCTGATTAAACAATAAAGGCACACTCCACCATATCACCAGGGTGACTCAGAGCCCACTATGCTGTGCTCTCAGGACTCCTGGGGATAGGGTGACCTGATTAAACTGTTCAGGTACACTCCACCATATCACCAGGGTGACTCAGAGCCCACTATGATGGGCTCTCAGGACTCCTGGGGATAGGGTGACCTGATTAAACAATAAAGGCACACTCCACCATATCACCAGGGTGACTCAGAGCCCACTATGATGGGCTCTCAGGACTCCTGGGGATAGGGAGGATGTATTGGAGAACATTGGCACACAAACCCATATCACCAGGGTGACTCACACACCATGTGATGCACGTTGCACAAACCCTGATGGTTGCCCATATGTTTTAGCCTGTAAATGCAACTCACACAGCGTCAGCCCATGATGTTTCTGGTAGCTCCTTAGATCTCTGGACTAGCTGTGTTACTGTGTGCTGTAGCACATCTACAGCAGCAGCTGCCATGACCCCAGGATGGCATCATGCCCTCGGTGACTAGATCCAACATCACCTGGGTACAGGGCAAACCACTCAGTTGTGATACATACTCCATATGGGATATGGTTTAACCTTCTGCACTTTAATAATATTTTATTTATTTATTTAGCAAGCATTTGTAGCCCGCTCCTTCCAGCGATCAGAAGCGGGTAGGATTACTATTGTGAAACTGCCGAATCAAGGCAGGTACAAATTTTGTTTACATACAGATTGTCAGAAAAGCACATCATACAGAGTTAACACTTCTTAGCTATGGGGGAGTTCATTTACATATATACATAAATACATATATACAGGATAATCTTCTTGGACTGTCGAATCAAGGCAGGTACAAATTTTGCTTACATACAGATTGTCAGAAAAGCACATCATACAGAGTTAACACTTCTTAGCTATGGGGAGTTCTTTTACAGATATACATAAATACATATATACAGGATAATCTTCTTGGACACAGTAGTCAGGGGCTGCTCCATCTGTGGGTTTAGTTCAGGTTGAAATGTGATTGGAAAATGTGCGTTTTGAGTTTCTTTCTGAAGTCTAGAAGGTCATTGCTAGCTCGTAGTTCTGGTGGGAGTTGGTTCCACAGTGTTGGCGCCACATATGAGAAAGCCCTGTGGCTGGTGTTAGTTTTGGCAGATCTTATATCTGTTGGAGTGTGAAGGATGTTGGAATTGTGGGTTCTTCTGTTTCGGGTAGGAGGTTGCAATCTTACTAGGTTGTTGAGGAAGGAAGGTGCTAAGTTGTGGATGAGTTTGAAGGTGGTTGTTAGTATTTTGTATTTTGTGCGAGCTGTTATGGGTAGCCAGTGTAATTGAATTAGCACTGGTGTGATGTGGTCACTTAGATTTTTCTTCATTATGACCCTGGCAGCTACATTTTGTGCCATTTGTAATATGTTTAGGTTTTTTTTAGGTAAACCTTGTAGGATGGCATTGCAGTAGTCAAAATGTGGCATGATGAGTGCTTGGGCCACTGTTCTGAAGTCTTGGGGATCAATAATATTCCGAATGGGTTGGAGCACTCTAAGCTTGTGGAAAACTGCTCTGTTGGTCTTTCAGAGGTGTTTTTCCATCTTTAGGTTACAGTCAAATGTGACTCCTAGATACTTTATTTCTTTTTTGTTTGGTAAGTGTTGTTACATAGTGTTATTGATGTGGGAGGGTCAAAATTCGGTTCTTTGGAGATATACATTACTTCGGTTTTTTTGTGATTAATTGACATGCTACTTTGTTGTAACCAGTCTTGCATCTCTCCGATACATGTCTCCAATGGGTTGTAGTCTGGGTTTTTAGTGTCTAGTTGTGTGTATAGCATGATATCATCGGCATAGATGTGGTAATTAATTTCGTGCCGTGAGAAAATTTTGCATAGTGGCTGCATATATATGTTAAACAGAAGTGCTGAGAGAGCAGAGCCTTGGGGGATTCCCTGTGTTTGTGAGAAAGATTCTGCTTTTTCTCCGTTGAATTGAACCTGTTGTGTTCGATTTGAGATGTAGGATGAGAACCATTTTAGTGGGGTTCCTGTTATTCCTATTGATTTTATCCTATTTATGAGGGTCCCATGATTAACTGTATCAAAGGCAGCTGAGATGTCAATGAATACAAGAATGTACATTTTCTTTTTGTTTTCAAGGCCCTTTAGGAGGTTGTTAAGTAGAACTAGTAACAGGGTTTCAACTCCATGATGTTGCCTGAAGCCATATTGCTGGTCATCAAGAGGAGCACTGTCAGTCAGATGATCTTGGAGTTGTAGAAGGACCGTTTTTTCTATGATCTTTGCCAGGAATGAGATACTTGATGTGGGACGGTAGGAGGCTGGGTCTTCTCCGTTGAGTGTAGTGTTTTTTAGGATTGGTCTAATGACTGATTTCTTTAGTTCTGAGGGCATGATTCCTTGTTGTAGGGATAGGTTAACTATGTGTGCTATGTGAGGTGCTATGTCTTGTTTCACTGCCTTGATCCAGGATGCAGGATGCAATATACACTACCTACACACAGCAGCATGGACAGCTGCAATCAATCCCTGTCTGTGTATGTGGTTATCATGACCAGTGGCCATACACTTACCTCCCGTGGGATGTCCGCCTCACGATTGTACCGTTTGGTGAGTCGCTCCCAGGCCCTCCTCACCTTCCCCATGTCCCTTCTCCGGGAGGCCCCAGGGAACAGCCTGTGCATCCTGGGACCTATCAGGGAACCCAGGTGGCATAGCTCTCTGTGAGTGAAGGCAGGCTTTCTGCTGCGTGCCGCCATTTTGCAGTATGGGCATCTGTACGCGCGGACGCACGCAACGCAACTTCCGCACATGCGCAGATCGGTTCACGCACAGACACGCCGCATGGCTGCGCGTCAGAGATAAGCGCGCCGTGGCGCTCCGCATGGCTGCGCGACATAAATATTTAAATACTGACATCCTTCTGCCGCACAGGTTATGGTGTCACCAAAAGTATGTGTAACAATCTTTGCAGAAACACATATCACCTATGTGTCTGTCGTGTAAAATGGATCATTTATTTATTATTATTACATTCTCTTATATTTTATCTTGTTCTGTGGTTTTCTTGTTTTTAACGTGTGGATTTGTACCTCTGGATACATATCCACCGAGTCATAGTGCAGTGTCTGATGATGTGTGCTATGTGTGTCACATAGTAGGTAATGCCAATACACGTACAACAGGGGGTGCTGACAGACCATGAACGTCAGCTATCAGGCACCCTGGTGATATGGGGGTGTGTGTGCCACTGGGGTATGTTCGGTGGGCCATCTCGATGTGTGTCCAGCAATGATGTGGATGTTGCCTTAAGGGGGGGTAGGTGGGTACTTCATATCTGACCATTGGACATGCACAATAGGTTGCCTGGTGCCCATTATGAGGCAATGTGGCTCGGCATGTCACCTTAATGCACGTTATCCTTTCTTATGTGTGCTAACATGCCACCCTGGTGGCAGAGGTGTGGCACAATGGTTCAGACATGGACTGCTTAACCAGGAGTCATGAGTTCAACCCTCCAGTGGGGTTCTGGATTACCTGTCTCATGCATCACACATTATTAGACAGCAGTGCCAAATTGGGCATTGTGTTTTTGAGGTACATCAGTGCTGTGTGAGGCATACATCTTCTTACGTTACAGGAGTGTTACGTGTGGCAGTCTCCTTTCTACATTACAGCAGTACTACCAGGAGAAACACCTTCACAGTGCTATATGTGTCATGTGCAGTGCAGCATTGTTACTAATGGATCAACGCAACCCTGATAACCACAACACACAGTCTGCAGGATTGCCTCTCTACCCAGACAGGCATCTTTTCTCATCTCTGGAGCTGTGGCCCACACATTTCATTGTTGCCTGTGGAGCCAGAGGTAGTGATTTCCCATCCACACTGTGGTTAATGGTGAGTGCATCCAATGGCAAGTGTTGTAATGTTAATTAGTGGTGGCAGCTATAAGACCCTCAGAGTGCTGTAATCTTCCGGTGCCCCATAGACAACCTTATCATGCACCCTAAGGTTACAGAGCTGTGCTGTTTTGTCTGGTGCCAGTAGTACATGACATTACACACATACTGGCCCAAGCAGCACCCATGTGCCGTGTAAAATAGTATTTGCCATGTTACAATGACCTGTTCAATGTATCTCCACTTTGTGCAATGTGAACTGTACTGATGCTGACAAGTGCAGTATATGGCCCAATGTAAATGTAAAAAATACTTTTCACGGAAAAACACAATAAGGATTTGAACCAACAACCTGTTGGTTCACAGGCATTGCATTCACCAGTTGGCTACAGCTCTGGAGCTATGAACAGATGTCTGGCTGGCTGCAATATAACTTATGCTGAGTGTGTGCTGTGGTTAATAGGGTATGGTTAGTGCACTCACACCCATGATGCACTGCACATGCAAACCAGCATTCTACAGATAGTCCGAAGATGGGGTGTGCACCCCCACAGCACCTAGGCCTAATAGTGCTTAGAGACCTTCCGTGTTGCAGGTAGAGAGTGTTGAAAGACAGTCACAGTGTGTGTGGCGTGTGCTCACCCTGAGGGTGAGGTGGGACGCACAGCACCTGTCCTGGCTGTGCTGGGCTATACGTCAGATGCACATGTCTGCCAGGTTGTTCCATCAGACACACCTACGGTACACCTTTGACCATCTGTATCTCCCAGTCACATCTGGCCCTTGTGGGCTACAATGCTCACGGAATAGTGCATATTCTGTGTGTGTGCCCTGCCCACATGATCTATGTGTGGGGTGTGTGTGTGAGGAAACCAGCTGTTTGTACACATAGGCAGTGTGTATCACACCACCAAACCTGCCCTGTGGACCCAGGTTCCCCCACCATCAGATCAACATTGTATATCCCAGCAAGGGTGGTAGCAGCAGACAGCGCCATCACACTTCTTCCGACTAGAGTACGGACAACCTACATGGCACTCTATGCCAGTCTGTAACCATCCATATTTCAGGGGCAGACAGACAGGAAGCAGGTCCTTAAACCCCCAACTCCCACACCACCATCTGACATTTTCCAGCAGCAGGCACTGTGAGTCCCCAGCTACTAAACAATGCAAGGTGCTCCAGACATACACATGTTAACTGCAGACAGGCCACTAGCCAGTCCATAGTGCATGCTAACGGAGGAAATGTGTGGACCCATAACTGGGATGAGAGCACACCCACCACGCACTTAACTCAGTGACTGGGCACCATAAACACAGAACCCATACACATCACATGAGAGAACTACAATATGGCACTATGGTGAAACCTAGTGATGCCGTGGTCACTGCTCGGTCAGGGTGAGAGTGAACTCCCAGCAGGACATGCTCTGGACACCATGTCTGTGGAGATGATGGCTAACCACCACAATGTCCCAGCCATTCACCTGTGCCCTGTGCAGATGCATCCTGCTCATGCCGCCCTGTCTGTTGTATACCCACAGTGCTTTGGTCCTCATTATGCACATTGGCAGGCCAATACTGGCAACAGTGCTATCAGTGTGTGGTGGGGAGGGTGTTGGCAGCCACCACAAACTGGATAGACACACACACACTCCCCGCAGCTAGGGGGGCATTGAGCAGATGTAGAGGTATTTGGCAGCCCTGGCCACGCACCAGTAATGGGCACAGTGCGGCCTTTTCAATGTTAAGGTGTACTGTTGGAGTCATTCTCCACGGTGGTGGACTCTGTCACACACATGACCTGTCACACATTCCCCATACATCAGAGACGTTGGTATGATACAGCTCAATGAGCAGATTGTGCTTAACGTAGCCATTTCTATCTGACAGTGATGATCACAAGCTTTTGAGATCTGTGTACCGTATCCCCATGTGTAGTGTGTGATTGCTAATGTATGCACATGCTAGTGTTGGGAGGTGCACACAGGGCCCAACATCCTGCCTCTGCATTAGTCTTTGTATAATGGAGCCTGCAGGTGCAGGTGTTTCTGCCCCTGTTGGCCGCTGCTCTTGAGCAGAGGTTCCCATATCCAGTTCAGGTGGGCCAGACACTGGTCGGGTTTTCATGATGTCCCTGATGAATATGCCTATGATACATCTGCATACCATGGGGGCGTTAACATAAATTGCAGCACAATCATTTTGTTTGGACACATCATCCAACCTGGGTGATTTGTGACCCTCGATGATTGCATTTTGGGGACTCTGCTGTAGGTGCTGCATATGTTTCTGTGTTGTTTGCTGTTAAAGGTAAAATATGATTTTTCTAGCGATGCTTATGTCCTCAGCAGGAAAGGTTCAGTCTTTACTACCATGTTTCCTTCATGGGTAATATGTGTGGACTGGGATGGCAGGTACTCCAGCTGGGATTAGAACCGGTGTCCTTCCAGTGTTAAAGGCACTGGCTGTGTCTACTGCCCCACCGTCTTAGCACAGCAACAGTGCATTCCCTGTGGAGTCCATGGCTGTTTGTCACACAGGGCCTGTCTGTTGGGGTGCACTGCCCCCACGTGAGGGGGGTTAGGCCAGCATCTGCTGTGGTGCAGCAGCCACTGCCCCCTCTACCAGCGGTATGCGTCTGCCACCATGCTGACATGGGCTTATATTGGTGACAGCATCACAGCTGAATGACATGTGGCACCCCAGGACTGCATTTTGTGGTCTCTGCTGTAGGTGTTGCACATTTCTCAGGGTTATGCGCTCCTTAGGGTAAAATAGAGGTCTTTGGAACATGCTTTTGTTCTCTTCAATATGGATTTTTATTTACTATCACGGTTTATTGGTGGTTAAAATATGTGGACTGTGTTGCCGGGGGCACCAGCTGGGATGTGAACTGGTAATCTTTGGCTCCCCAACACACTGGCTGTGTTCACTGCACCACACTGCGGACACAGAGACAATGTAGACTGTGGAACTAGCATGTCTGTTTGTCATACAGAGCCTTTCTGTTGGAGTGCACTGCACCCACGTGACGGGGGCTCTGCCTCTGTCTTCTCTGGCCACCTGCCACTGCCCCCCTCCAAAACCAGTAACCCTCTGCCAACATGCTGCATGCCCTTCTGCTGCTGGTGCTGGTGCTGCACAGTTTTAGGCCATCCAGTGTGCATGTAGGCGAATGCCTATGCTGCGCGTTCAGGGGTTGGGGTGCCTGCCTAGTCAGCCACGCTTCCCCACAACTCAAACATGCTGTTGTGGAACATGTGCATGCCATAGGGGACCTGTCCATTGGAGTGGGGAACCCTGCTCTATCCTATTTCATTGTGGGATCATTCACCTTGTATGCTGCAGGAGCGGGGACCCTTCCGACAGTCATATATTTTTGGCCAGCCTTTATTGGGAGTGTCTGTTGATGTTTGCCATTGCTGTCACCATTACCCAGCTTGGTCATCTTTTGTGCTACAATCGTGGGGTTTAGCAGCCCTGGCCAACACAACAGTCCTGGGAACAGTACAGGTATGGATATGTTAAACAAGACTGTTGGGGGTCACTCCCCAGGGAGGTACACACTGTCAGACGCCAGACCTTCTGCACACAACACACACATCAGAATGATTGTTATGGTGAAGCTCAATGAGCAACATGTGCTTAGCATATAAATTGATATCTGACAGTTTTCAATGTAAACGTTTTATAGCTGTGTACCATATACCCAGGTGTAGGGTAGCATTGCTAAGGTATGCAACTGCTAGTATTGGGAGATACAGGCAGGGCCCAATGTCCTGCCTCTCCAGGAGGCATTGTTCAATGCGGCCTGTGGGTGTGGGTGTGTCTGGGCCTGTTGGCTGCTGCTTTACAGCAGGGTTTCCCACATCAAGTCATGGTGTGGCAAACACTGTTCTGGTTTTATGCTGTCCCTCATGGATATGCATGTGTTACATCTGCATACCATGGGGGTGGTGCAGAGATATGCACCACAGTCATTTGTATTGGAGGCAGCATGGAACCTGAATGGTGTGTGGTCCTCCAGGACTGCATTTGGGAGATTCTGCTCTAGGTAATGCCCCTGTTCATGGTGTCTGTGCTTGGGATGGTAAAAGATAGGTGTATTACCAATGCGTATGTCCTCAGCAAAAAAGGCTTGTGCTTACTATCATGGTTTAGTTGTGGGAAACATTTGTGGACAGGATTGCCAGTAGCCCCAGTTGGGATTTGAACCTGTGACCTTTTGTTCTTGCATACACTGTCTGTGTGCACTGCACCACCGTGTAGCCACAGATTGACTGAGTTCCCTGGGACGTCCATGACTGTACATCCGACAGGGCCTGTCTGTTGCAGTGGACGATGCCAGCCTGCACATGGCTAGGCCACTGTGTGCTGTGGCTAGCAGCCACTGCCCCTGCCACCACCTGTACCCTTCCACCAACATGCTGCCATGTCCTTATCTTAGAAAAGCATGTGACCTGCTTGAGTTGTGGCACTCCAGGACTGCATTTGGGGGACTTGGCTGTCGGTGATGCCCATTGTTATGGGGTGTGTGTGGTGTTGGGTAAAATACAGGTGTTGGAAACATGCTTATGTTCTCTGCAATAAAGGAGTGTCTTCACTATCTGTGTTTAGTGGTGGGTAAAATGTGGGGACTGGGTTGGCAGGGGCCCCAGATGGGGTTTGAACCTGTGAACTCTCTGATCCTGTAGGTACTGCCTCTGTCTGCTGCACCACACTGTGGCCACAGAGACAGTGCTGTCCCTGGGGATGGAAACCTGGCCGGAGGAATCCTAAACCCTGCTCTGCACATTTGTACTGTGGGCTCATTCACCTTGTCTGGGGGCAAACATGCAAATACACCCCACGAATGACCGTGAAAAAAGGGTGAAGATATATAACCAAGCTGGGCAACAGTGGTATTAATGGGCAACCATAGAAAACACTCCCAGCAAAGCTCCAAAAAAAGGAAATGATTTTTGGAAGGGTCTCCGCTCCGTAAACCCTTCCAAAACTCATTTCTTTTTTTGGGGCTTTCCTGGGAGTGTTTTTTATTGTTGTCCATTAATATCACTGTTGCCCTGCTGAATTATAAATTATAGAATTTTTGTTGTGGTCATTTTCATGTTTTATTTGCAATTTTGTTCTGTGCACATGTATCACACTGCTCACGTTTTGTAGGTTTCCCCGGTTTTGCTGTACATTGCTGACGGAAATGGTTTCTCTTCCCTTTAAATGCACTCTACCGCGAGTGTTTGACTCGCGGTAGTTTTTACATGGAAATTCGGCCCTGATAATGTGCGGGGGGCCTCTCCCCTCCCCTTCCCCGCCCATTGCACCCGTCTCTCCGCCCCTCGGGAGCCTTCCTCTGCCCTCCGTTAGCCTTTCCACGCCTCTATCGGACATTTGCGAGCACGTACTTGTGCGGGGCCCGTTAGTGTGCCGCGCACGTGTGCGAGGGTGACCCGCACGTGTGCAGGGTGCTTAAGAGCACTTAAGTGCTGCTTTCCGTGCGCTATTGTGCGGATGCGCAATTGTGCGGTGTTTAGTAAACATACCCCTAAGTGTTTTAATGGGGTGGCTAATTTTACAGGGTGACATCACTGAGTAGTTCAGTATTTTTTTTAGTTTAAAACAAGCGAAAATGAAATAACAGCTGAATGAGCTGTTTTTAGCAAGTTGAAATTATCTCACTCTCACTGTACTGTGATGACAGAGAGGGACATAACATGCTTATGAGTTAGCATTTGAGGTTCTCCAGTTTAGTCCTATCCTGCCTGGGTTATGTAGTAGGGGAAAGCCACATCAAGAAGGTGGTTTTCTCAGGGCAAGACTCTTCCATTGTACATTGGTTGGGTCCAACTTTGCATTTTCCCAATATAATGGGAAATTTGACTGCATAATTTCTGGTAGTGGGGGATGGCATATGTGCTTTCCGCTAAAAAATGTATTTTAAAGAAAGGAGAGTATTTTAATATTCCTTTTAAGTTCTTTAATGAGTATGTCAGCTAGTAAATGGGATGATTACATTAATTTCACAGGGTGTCATCACTGAGAAGTTCAGTATTTATTTATTTTTTTGCACTGGGATAACTAATTACTCTTATTATGTGCCAGGGCAGCTGCAGATGAGTTCAAAACATTCCGGCGCACAGGGGGAATCGTTCTCGTTCTCTTTCTTTTTGTCTGACATCTTAAGTGCAGACGTTTGTGCACCACTACCAGTCACCATGATCTAAGTGGAAGCAGGTTAAGTGCACAATTTAGTTACTTTATCTTTGGCCTGACATGGAGCTCAGCGCTCAAGCAACCATTTACCATGTCACTTCCCCTCCATAGAAGCCGTTTTAGCATAAAGTATAAAACATACAGATATACAAGTGGGGTGAACAATTAATAATGATAACATAGTAACATAACAAATCATGAGAAATAAAGATCAGCATGTCCCATCTAGTGTGCCCAGCAAGGTTATCACCACTCTGCATTTTTTTATTTCAGATTGTAACTGAAATAATGACAACAACTGAATGAAATAACAACAACTGAATGAGTTGTTTTTAGCAAGCTGAAATTATCTCACCCTCACTGTACTGTGATGACGGAGAGGGACATGGCATGCTTATGAGTTAGCATTTGAGGTTCTCCAGTTTAGTCCTATCCTGCCTGGGTTATGTAGTAGGGGAAAGCCAAGATCAAGAAGGTGGTTTTCTCAGGGCAAGACTCTTCCATTGTACATTGGTTGGGTCCAACTGTATTTTCCCAATATAATGGGAAATTTGACTGCACAATTTCTCGTAGTGGGGGATGGCATAAATGCTTTCCCCTGAAAAATATATTTAAAAAAAAGAAAAGTATTTTAATATTTATTTTAAGGGGTATGTTTACTAAAAGGCCGGTAAAATGCGGGCCGCGGTAGAGTGAGTGTGCCGTATAAGGAGTGGGCGTTCCGTCCTGAAGAAGAAAAGCCGTGATTGACAGATGCGCTAAGGTGCGCGGCGCCCGTGTGCGCCCCGCACCTTACCGCAACTGAGAGCCGAACGGGAGGCATATGTGTCGCGCTGATCTTCAGACAGAAGAACAGAGCCACAGCACAATGGTTAAAGCACTGACCAATGGTGCAGGGATCAGGGGTTTGAAACCCCACAATGCTCAATGGCTTGCTGAGGTGTTAGTTTATGAGGCAGAGAAATACTGGGCCAAATAAAGCAGCGCACTGAGTTATTTTTTGGCGCACATCAATACTGGACGGGATAAGGAGGCGCGCTGATGTTTTTATGCGACATATGAATACTGGGCGGCATAAAGCGGCGCGCTGATGTTTTCTGGTGGCATATTACTACTGGGCGGCATAAGGCGGAGCGCCGGTTACGGCGGCAATCGCATAATGGAAGGTATAAGTGGGGCGCTGATGTACAAACAGAAGCACAGAGCCACAGCACAATGGTTAAGGCACTTACCAATGGTGCAGGGATCAGGGTCCAATCCCCCACAGTGCACAATGTAGACAGCTGCCTGAGGTATGTTTATTTTAGGAGGCATATAAATAATGGACATCATAACGCGGCACGCAATTGTTTTTGACGCAATGTAATACTGGCTTGCATAAGTGGCGCATGGATGTTAAATTAGAAGAGCAGAGCCACAGCACAATGGTTATAACTCCCACCAATGCTGCAGGGATCAGGGGTTCGATCGCCACAGTGACCAATGCAGACTGCTGTTTGCTGTGTAATTTTAGGAGGCTGATAAATAATGGGTGGCATAAGGCGGTGGTATGCTGGGCAGAAAGCGTCATGCTACTATTTTCTGAGTCATGTTAATACTGAAAGGCATAAGTGGCGTGCTGATGTGCAAATCAGAGAGCAAAGCTGCAGCACAATGGTTACCACACCAACCAATACTGCAAGGATCAGGGGTTCGATACCCAACAGTGCAAAATGAAGACAGTTGGCTGAGGCAGTAGCTGTTAGGGGTAATATTGTTTTAGGAGTACCTTATTGTATATTTGTAGAATCATAACTGATAGCAAATACACTCTCAAAGCAGTGTAACAGAACGTTGCCCATCGGTTAATGCAGAGGGCACATGTGAAAATGCAATGTCCGCCATGGCACCCTACAATGTTGGTGAAAGTGTAGCCAAGTGTGCTATATGAGGCAGGGTAAGGTGAGAGCACTGTCCCAGATGGCAGCAGTGTGCATTGTAACGTATGGGAATTGTAAGTCGGTGTGCTGACCAAGGTCTGCCATACCTGATTTGGCAGGGAGGGGCTGCAGACAGGGGCAGGCGACTGATATCAACAGGGGTTCAGAGTTATTCTCATATGGTAATCAGTTGCAGGGCCTGTCTGTAGCCTCACCCAGCTAAATCAGGTATGGCAGAACTGGGTCAGCCATTCTTGATGTAGCAAGGAGCAACTGCACACAGTCCCTGTCGACTGATATCAACAGGGGATTAGAGTGTATCTTATCTTGTAAACTGCCCTATTCCCATTGGAGACTGAAATCATAAGAGTAGTACAGCTCCATTAAACGCAAGCTCTGGGGAAGAAGCCAATACTTCTCTGTTGTGAATGCTGACAACCTGTGGAGATAGTGAATGATGGAGGGGTGTTCATGGTTTGAATGCAATGTTCCCTCTAATTTTCTGTAGGCTGTGTGCGCATAAAATATCAGCTGTGTGCAGCTTTTGAAGGAAGGTTAAATTTCTGTGCGCCACATAATGACACTCGGAGTTATATACTTTAAAATTTGACTACACGTCAGAATACAGTATGTACACCACATTGATTTTAATCAAATTAAATGAAAATAGACGATTACTAAATGAAGCGGGAAATTTCTAGTAATTACAATCATAACTTTTAAATTTTAAGACGTCTGTGTTGTTTTCTATCAGAATCAGAGCCATAATTTTTGTGCGCTCTGTTGTAAAGTATGTGCGCTCGCTCGGCGAGTTGTGTGCGCGCGCACACGCGCACAGCTTAGAGGGAACAGTGTTTGAATGTTCCAGTGAATAAGGTTGGCAAAGGTATGTCAACTGTCTGTGTGCAACTGTACAGCAATCTGTGATGCTGTCTCAAAAGAACTACCCCCTTGTGCCAGATATTAATGCACCTTTTATGGTGTTTCAGAAGGCACAATATAAACACACGTTGCTAGGAAATGAAAACCTCATTCTCCACAAAGGCCATGTTGAAAGGCTGTCAACTCCCAAGGCACTATTGTACATAACCCATAAGCTGTGTCAATCAAAGGCATGGCAAAAGATGCCCCAAGGATGTAGAGATGAACTCAGAAACGTTACCCACTAGCACTAACATCCCTCAGTTTGAATGGCAAAGGAGGTATGTGGCAAACCCACACGTAACACAAGCACTGCACAGAGCTAAAACACAAAAACAATACAAAAGTAAAAGAGGGATGAAGATCAGTTGCTGTACTGCAGAAATCATCTCCATCCCATGTGGCACCCATTAAAATGGACAAACATATTCTGGCTAGCTACAGCCATACACAGAGTGATGTTAATGTACCGTGCTATAATGACTGTGTGTGAAAGAGGATGGTAAGATGTGGCCAGCAGAGGAGGCTCAAATGGCAGAATAGGTGACATATCAGGATGACTGTGGAGTAAAAGTGCTATGCAGAGCACACACAGGAGAGGCAATCAGGGGCAGCTGCAATGCTGGAATGTGTAGGAGGCCAGGATGTGGGTTATCAGCATGCACATCAGGGTAGGATGGCACACAGTTGCCATTACAGAAAATTGTACGGAAGGATGGGTAACAACTCAGTTGAGGGTACAATATGCTCACAGCACATATCAGCACATATATGACGCTCAAACAAATGTTAAACACCTTTTACGGACAAGCATACAAATATAAGACACCACAGAGGAAGCACACTAATGACCACTACCACAAATCACAATGGCTAAATCGGCATGCCACACCAACAATGTGAGCTCTATAGCAAAGACTGCATAAAGAAAGAGTGCAGTCCATTAAACAAACCGCCTGCTGACTGTAAGGGCAAGCAAACACCAAAAAGTAAGCATGAGAAAATGCACATGCAGATCTGCTAATTACTCATACAATTGCAGTCTGTATTTGTGATGTGGTGCACATGTGCACACACAATGAAATGTTCTGCAGTGGATACAGCATGCAAAAGAGGGGAAAAATATACCACAAGGGCAACAGAGGACGGTATGTAGATCATGTTAATAATTTGGATCAAGACACGAGAAAGTTCCACATGTAATCAGGTGTAACACACAACACCTGAATCACAGAAAAACAAAACCCCCTGCTGCGTTGCCATGCAAACACCCGAAAGTGGGACACTTCTGAAAAAAAATGAATATGTGATGGCTAAGCAGCACACAGGATGCACCTTGATGTACAGTGAGGAGAGAGAAGGGTGTTTGTAGAGGTGAGGAACCTGCTGTTACCTCATGGTACAGTTAGCAGATTATAAAACAAAGGATATAGCACATGTGCTGATCAAAAAAAAAACTACTGAGTATAAACACATGACTGTAGCCACTCCCAGAAACAGTACACTGAGTACACTGTAACACACTGAGCACACTGAGCCAAGCATACTAACCACACTGTATGGCAAACTTTAATACCCAGTGAGGTTACATATGTCTGCCAGATACACAGCTGCCACTGTACAAGGATGTGAGCACAGGTGGCACATGTACATGTGTGGCAAATGGCCCCAGACAAGTGTCAATGTGATCAAAGAGAGAAGGACTAACCTACTGGTAACAAAATGGCCTTGGACCCAAGCAAACACTGATCAATTCTCACTAGCACCCCATGTGGCCTAGGTCAAGCCATGTAACCCCTCATTACCGTGGAACAAAGACCAGTTAATCCTCATCCAATGACATTGACAAAAAAACAATTCAGTCTCTGGGTCACAAAGACGCAGGACTGATAAACAGGCAATGCAATGTGTGCCTTTGTATCACCCTGCTCAATCACCAAAAGAGTCACATGTTTGTGGAATAAATATCTTTATTTGGTTTACACATCACAGATAGTGTAGTCAGTGCCATCATAATATGAAGGTGAGTGCATCTCTGATGGAATATTGAAACACCTCTAATAGGGCATAAATCCAACTCACACAGAAAAGTTAATTCATTCACCACAAATGAAGAGCAGGAGATATAATGTGCATCCACTGCATACAATGCACTGGGCAGCAGACCCCCAGCCCCTACCTGATTCTGCATGCTGCAAAGGTGTAATGCACATATGAGTGCATGTAGAGAGTTGGCGCTGCATATTGAGGACACAACACACATCATGTGTCCCTCAAACCATATCCATCTTGCAACACAGGAGACAACCAAACCAAAAAAGCCTATGTTGAGAAAATGTTTTATTGTGAAAATCACGCTGGGAAAGTAATGTGTGAGGTCTCACATAATGGCTGAGCTAGGAATCAAAGCTGCAACAATGTAGACACAAACTCTCCTCAAAATCACAATGAGTATATGCTAAGAGGTAGGACAGGCACATGAACACAAACAAAATACAAACTAAACGACCTTCTCATACCTATACATATACCACCATGAAGGAGGTGGCCCTGCAACATTTTCAGAGTAGACAGTGTTTGGCCACATATAACATAATACATGGAATGCACAATTGAAGAACTGCAACGGTGACCCACATTGCCACACTGCAAACATCATGTCGCAATGTGAGTGTCCCTACCACAGGGCATGGCCTGGACTGTGCACATGGGAAATGCAAGGTGTTGACATACATGCAGACTGTCACGTCTGCACATCCAACAAACACAATAAGCAGCATCTGAACAAGGAAATGAGGGCCAAACATCTTACACGGAGCCACAAAGAAGTCTGAGGTCCACATGTTTTGTCTCACAAACATAGTCCGTCATATGCAAAAGCACCATCCACATTGCAACATGATACAGTGATGCCACACATGCACGTAAACACCCTTGTCACATTGACCACATTAATTTAAGATGGTCGTGTGTCCAAAATCATTGTTGAGGTAACACTTGTAGCATGTGCAGGTGGAAAGCAGGTGGACATAGACAATAGGAGTGCTCCATCGTTGGCCATATGGCGCAAACATGGTTGTATGCTTGATTAGGAAAAAAAAGATGAGCGTATCCTGGGTGGCATGTCACACCCAGGGCCAAAACTTAACAATACTAAAACTGTGTTCGAATGCATCAGCTGCACTGTCCATGTCATTTGCTGCTGCACACGGGGGGAACACTGCCAAAAGTAACAATACTATGTGCAATCCAACAGGTGAGGTTAATAGTGTTGCACCAAATATGGCTAGGAATAGTCAAGCGTGACATGTCAACATTCCACTTTCTTTGAAAGTTCATGTGTGTTCTCAACAATGAGCAGGACTCCCTGCAGAACCATCACACAAACAGTGCATAGAACACCTCTGTAATGGAGAATTCAGTAGGTTAACAGTAATACTGTCCATCGCAGTCATATGTCTCACTCTCAGAGATAAAACATCCAATGGGCCACTTTCTGTTGTAAAATGTCTATGGTGTTGTTTCTCCAAAAGGTGGGTGATGGTGACACCAGATGCACTGTAATAGACGTGTCCGGTATGTACTCAGCCCTGTGTCATGAGAGGATACGTATGTTCTTGTTAGCCACCTTTGAAAAACACCACACAATGCACACCGTTACACCTTTGCAAATTCACAAGAAAGGTATGTTAAACCACACAGTACATGATAACATTACTCAACAAAACATTGGTGATGACGTCAGTAATCCTAAACACACACACGGCTACAACATGAATATGGTCATGTCCATGCTCGTGTCACACAGGTGTGTCACAGCTACACACGACATGCATCTGTTTATGTGCACATAGAGGAAACATTACATGCATATGAGACAATTATGATTCATCAACAGGTAAACATAGATTCAAATCTGCAATTAACAAATGTGCAACTTACCTTGTGTGTGCATCAGGTGTATGTCAGCAAACCCATGAACCACTACACAGCAATAAGAGGTGACAGTGAAGGGAGAGAATCTCAGCAGAACGTGTACAAACAAAAGGTCAAGCCACTATTGATGCATGTCCACATTATGTTCATATCTGAAAATAAATAAAGGTGAACATCAGTGGTGACTCAGAACACAAGACACATTTTGTCTCACACCACACAACACATGTTGATAATGCTCATAAGGTAAACAGCACTACGGAAGACATACCACAGTCACAACTGCCCCCCAGGTGCACAGTCCCCTCACAGTACATGATAATGTACTATGCCTGAAGAGTGTCTCATCACACAGGCAACCTGTAATCACCCACACACAAAGTATGCAAATTTCTGCATTCCAGCTGCAACACATGGCCTGTATGTGTCCAAGTGGACCTTCAGACATATAAAGGCCCCGTGAACCGGCAATAATACCCTGTTGTTGGCTTATGGTACAATGTTGGGGTAGGGAGCAAGTGCAGGCAAACCAAATACAAAAGTTAACTACACACACATGCAGATCTGCTGTACCTGTCACATATAGAGTGTGGCACAGGACATGCTGAACACAAACACATGGGGATATGTGTGACAACAGCAAGGGATGGTTGATGGAGCTTGAAGTGAAAAACAAAACAACACAACATCTGCCCAATATGATAGAGCAATGAAGATATGTTTTCCACATGACCCCAGGCACACACAATCTCGCTGTACATCCACCTACCCCAACGCAAAGCATTTTGGGTGATGTTCAGTCACATGCCAATCCAACACATCAACATCATCTGAATAAACTATGTCCTGTGCATTGGGAAACACAACAGTAACAAACATATGTCATGTTCTACAAGAGTATCACACACTGCACCTTCCTGTCCACAACTCTCATACCCCACAACATCACCTAATGTCTGACTGCTCCCTATCACAATGTATAGATCTCTCACATGTGAGAGGCAGCACAGAGTTGTATGAGGCTATCTTCAGGTGTCCATAATCAATCTTTTCCCCATCGTACCTCTGTGTTGTTGTACAGAAAGATCAACAGACATGTCAGCAACCACCATGTTTGCACCTCATCACAAAGTACAGACGAGTCACACAGATCCACTATATTGGCAACAATGCCCCCTATCTTTGTGTAGGGGTGTGTCAATGTTGAATGCTAAGTCGCTTACAATTCTGGAAACACATATGGAATATGCACGAGTGTCTCATGTATGCAGGGACCAAATACATATCCTGGTGTGTAGATGTCATACCTTGAATCATAGTGACAGCTATTTGCTGATGATCTCCACAGATAGCTGTCAATGTGTGCGTCATGTCATTAAAACACCAATGCCATGTATGTTTGTACGCAAAGCATGATGGCTGCATGCCATCACACTGTGTGTCATTGAGAATGTCAACGCATGGATAGCCTATATGTGTACCTCAGAGAAACAACTCTCACATATGTCTGGTTTTCTTTGCCAACATAATCCTCCCCTTTCCTGTCCGACTATCTATGCAATCTATCTAATGTGGACTGTACTATCCTACACTACTCACATACCCAGCCTGTAGCTGAGGCATGATGGCATATGTTGAGATTTTATCAGCAAGATATGCCATGTACTCCCTGAGAATTCTGCACAACCATAAGCCACCAACACATTCTTTGCTCATCCTGCCCACTGTAACGCACCCCTTGCTGATATGGGGTAGGGTAGGTTATCCTCTGAATCTGTGTACATATGAAGCACTGTACTTAAGGTCAATTCGCCAACATGTAAATGTGGCAATACTACCTCTCTGGCTGGACAATGCTCAGATCCCCATCCTATAACATGTCCATGTCATGGCTTTCTGGTGCAGTATACATTCCGACACACTGTAGGGTGACATTACCACCCTTCACATATATTCCCTAATATCCGCAGAAACTACTACTAAGCATCTGTCTTGTGATATGTATGTCCTGATACGGCCATAATAACAAAGCTACACATAGCCAGCTGACAGGAGTTTAAGAACCAAATGTACACCCCAAAGGTGAAACATATACATTCAACCCACTGGACTAATGTCCCCAAACGTGGACTGGTCTCACACTGTGAACATCTCACCATATGGCTAACACTGTTCTCCACCCATATCATCACAAAACATCATTTGTGTTCAACAACAACAGGTGCTAACACAGGCAGCCACTAACTGTAAATCTAACCTTAAAAATCACACACAGTCGTATGAGCAACCACCCACATCATCTGGCACCAAATGCTGTTGTGTACTGGCCACATTGTTTGTGCCACACACATGCCTATATGTGAGTTGTGAATTATCACTAAAATACTAATGTGGTGTCGCATACAAATGATATCCTGACATAAACTGTAACTGCTGTAAGCATAACACACATAGGATTAAAAAGCCGTGTGGGTAGGTAATACGCACATGAGAAGATCTCTCCAATCAACCTCCGTCTGACTGCTGTGCCCTCCTGTGTGTCACCACTGGCATGTACAGGGGGGCACATTGGATCTTGCTCCAGATCCTCATTAATCTCTGCAGGGATATCGTGCCTGAGAGCAATGTTGTGCAGGATGCAACAGGCTATGATTATCTCTGCAACAGTCTTTGGCTTATATTGTAAGGCCCCGCCTGATCTATCCAGACACCTGAAGCGACTTTTCAACACGCCAAAGGTACGCTCGATGACTGAGCGGCTGGAGGCATGGGCCTCATTGTACCTCCGCTCTGCACGTGTCCGTGGCTGACGTACAGGGGTCAGCAGCCAGGGGCGACACCCATATCCTGCATCAACTTGGAAATAAAAAAAAATGTGGGTGTCAATATTCAACATAACTGACATATGTTAAGATGTAGTAACCCTACACAAAACAAATTCTGACATAAACATATAACTGAACAATTAATGAGCTTTCCAAAAAAAAAAAAAATGCTGTTAGAAAAGGACCACATAGCCTAGAAAGTCAGTACACTCATGGGAAATACTCCAACAGTTCCATCTATACTGTAATATATTGTGTGTGCGTGTGCGCGACATGGGTATTGTAATGCATTTACTGTCCACATTGGCACCACTGCCAATGAGAGACTATAGTAACGATTCACTTGTCACATTTTCATATTATATGTCTGAACAGTAACCTAGGTAAAATATGCTGCCATGAGAGGTTGCAAAAAAACCAGAACATGTATGCCATGGAGGCTGGTAAAAATGTAAACCATATCACCTAGATGCATCCTGTCCTGTAGGGCAACATATCTAGATTTCATACTCTGTTTTCCTTTTGCTGTATATTGCTAAACGGAAATTGTTTAAATACCAATCCTGTGCACTGTGTCTATCCTGGGAACATCCCACTGAAGGTGGGGTCTGCAAACCTGCACACTGTACTACTCATGTCTTAACCTCAAAGAGATACACATCGGTACATTACCTTCATGTGTAGCTGTAAACAATACAACTCTGTATGCACACACTTAGCCCACAGCTTTAGGCATCCCCTTTCCATTATGTTAAACTACATGAGGATCACTGGCCAATATGTGGCTAAATCATGATCATCTACAGTAGGCCAAGGTACTGCACCAACTATATTTCGTTACACCCCTGCTGTGACATAGGCAAAATGCGTGACCATACATATCCACACGAGTGCTGCTAGCTGGAAAGGGCAAAAGCATACATCAGATATTCCCAAAACACCCCCTCATATTATATACTGGCTCCTGGGTAGCAAAAACAGTCCAGAGTGAGTGTGTGAACCTAACACACACATGAGAAGGGTTACTTGTATGGATGAGCAATTATCTCAAGGTTAAATGACATACAAGCATTAGTTGGCAATGACCCATCATGATACGTGCATTTGAGGGCCAACTTCCCCCCCCCCCCCTCAGAATGTGTGCAGTTGATATTACCACACACTATGAGGGATTGTGCAACAGCCTAGCCACATGCACAGGGGTGTTGTCACCTGCACACCATGTGAATGTCAGGATCATATAATGTTAGGAGTCTGATGGTCTATGTTTGTTTGTAGTTGCTGTCTGTGTACGTCTATACCCCTGTAATAATCTAAACATACAACAGTCCTCAAACTAACATTGCTCATATGTTGATTTAAGTTTATGGGTTTAAACGAGTTTGCTAGATATGTGAGTAAACATAAAGAAAGTTACAAAGACATACATACATTACGACACCTGACATACTCACCCAGCAAAATACAGTCCCCATAACGTCCGCCTTCAAATTGTGTGAAGATTGCCGAGTGATGCAGGATGTAGGAGTCATGGGTGGACCCTGGAAACCTAGGGACCACATTCAGAATATGCAGATTAGCATCACATACAACCTGAACATTCAGGGAATGGTAGTGTTTGCGGTTGCGAAACGCCACCTCCCTGTCTCTAGGCGGGACCAGGGCAACATGTGTGCAATCAATAGCTCCCATCACGTGTGGTATCCCTGCTAATGTCTCAAAGGCCTGGTTCAGGGTCCCCCATTGTTGCCTAGTGTGGGGAATGGCTATGTAATTCCCCACCCGGCTGACCATGGCACGCAGTACTTGGTGGAGACATCGTGAGAAGGATGGGCGGCTCATGCCACCCACTGCAGCCACAGATGACTGGAAACAGCCAGAGGCAAAAAAATGTAAAGCAGCAAGGAGCTTGACTAAACCTGGTATTGCATGGGACCGATCAGTCAGGGGCTCGAGGTCAGGTCTTAAATCCTCATAAAGCTCCCTAATAGCCCTTGTGCTCAGTCGGTACAGGGAGATGACCTGGTCCTCACGCATGCCCTGGAGCTGTGCCCTGGGCCTGTAGAGGCGTGGCTGCCGAGCCTGCACCTCGGCATGCCTTCTGCGCCGTGAACGCACAGCACATGGCTGGACCACCTCCACAGCTGCAGGTCTGAGTTGCTGCGGGACTACACCCATGCCCTGTGCTTCAGCCCCGTGGACACCATCTCCCCTGTCCGGCAACCGCAGCATCTGCCCACCACTCAGGACACATGCATAAGCATAAATTGCTGCCATAAACTCCTCCCGTCCCACTACTGAAACACACTCTAACAACCACACAAACTCTAACAAACACACAAACCACACTATACAGTATCCAAAAGTAAAAACAACACCTGACAATACACACACAACACAATATAATAACCAATACAAACACCAATACAATCCTCTAGTACAACTGCTTAGACTTTCGTTCTTCTTCACAACAACCACACTCCTCCTGCTCTTCGCCTACAACCCTCAACGTGGGTAATGTTGTGATGTTAATATATGGAATTATGGGGTGTGTGGTTTGCGCACAATGCGCATGCGCAGTTGATCGCATGCGATGCCCGTTGGTGGCGCGCGTGTGCCACTCTAACGCATGGGCGTCGGTCAGTGCGTGGCCACACGTGTATGTGCGCCGGCGTGAACATGCGCACAAAACACAGACACCCATGCGTTACTCGTTGTAGTGCGCATGCGTACTGCGACACATGCGCAGTACTGTGTCCCAGGGCGCATGTGCGTTTGTCCGCGTACGGCCACCCATGCGTTGGCGAGCCACGCGCCCAATGCACGAGCGCCACGCCTGCCCAATTGCGCATGTGCAATGAAAGACACGTGGCAATACACTATAAATAGGTCTGCACACGTGCATCACGTTGAGGGTTGATAAAGGAGTTACTGTTAGAGAGAGAGGGTGTCATAGATAAAGTCTGAAACTGAGACAGTGGTGGGACTAGTGCACTGGAAAGAAGCACAGTGAGGGATAACAAAAACTATAGGTAGAGAGGCTGTGGTGGTAGTAGTCCAGAGGAAGGAGGTAGAGAGTCTGTCCAGGGAGTACGGCAGCGGAGAGAGGCAGGGAAAGATAGTTAGGAGCAGAGTAGATTCCTCACTTTGTGCTAATATAATTTTTACGTTCCCTTTGTTTATTGTGTCCTTTACTGTGTCCTGTACTGTAACTTTTTGTAAGTCAGTATTGCATGCTGTGTTTTGTTTTTGTTTTGTTTCAGTGAGTGCTGTTGTGTTGAAAGGAGCATTTAAAACATACAGAGATGGAGAGAGAGAGGGAGAGAGACGGTGAGGGTGAGGGTGTGGAGGATGTGGGCCAACCTGTGGTGGGTGATACACCGACGCTACAGACTGCACATCCTAGGGAGGGACATGCAGGACCATCTGTTGGGCCACAGCCTGCACAATATGTCCAAACTGGGAAGAGAAAAAGGGTACCTGTGCCTGGTCCACAGCGAAAAAGAGCTTTACGCTTCAGTGATAGAGAGAACCATATACAACTATCTCATGTCATAGAAATCTATTACCTCTTATTTGGCATGCTCAGCAGTCGCACAAAAGTGGCCACCAGAATGGCAGTGTTGGAGGAGGTGCGTGCTGCAATGTCAGAGGCAGGGGGCCCCGCAAGGGATTGTTGAAAGCCTCAAAAAGAGGTACTCTGATATTAAAAGAGGGGTGCGCCAGCACATGGTGGCTGAAAGACAACATGCGCTTGGCACAGGTGGTGGGGGCCCTTTTAATCCCATCACTCACACCATTGGAACAAGAGCTGGCCACACGATTGGGCCACATCTATCTCCGTGGACTGCCGGAGGCCCTCGACACGGCACATCCTGACGCAGGTATGTATAGTAATTGCCAGGTATAAATTGATGTTCACAATTGTCCCTTCAGTACACATCATTCAGCTGCACAGACACTCCCATACCTGTGACCCAATCCACACCATGTTTAAAAATTGGTGTCACATGTGTGGTGTTATGGCCATGCACAAACTGTGTTGTTGCCATGTCCTGTCACAACAGTACATTATGTGTCCTTCGAAAACAGCAACCTCCCCATCTGTTTCCACAACTCCACACAACAATTCCTATCCAACCTCCACATCTGTGATTGCAAAACACCATATGATTTTGTGGCACACTAATCAGGTAACGTGTGTGTGACATACTATTTGCGCAGTGCTACATGTGCTTCTCAGTGGCCCACAGGTGCTGGCTACTTGGGATCCACGGCACAATGGGTCACAGCCAAACATATCCAACAATGAGCATATAGTATGTGTAAAGACAATATTTCCTATGCATAATTAAACATAAACAGGCAATGTATGGCCAAACAAGTGTAAGGGTGGTTGTATTCTCACACATGGTGTGGACATATGTTACACAGATAGGGGAAGGGATGTGATGGGGGGACACATGTGGCATGGCACTCAAAAAATACACATGGAAAAAATGCAACATGTGCATGGTCACACGACACACATGTGCCCAGAAACAGCTGAATGACGTTGACAAACATGTATGGGAGGGTGTCATGGGTCGGGTATGCAGCACACACGCACATACCCACCCCATCATCTCTGTGGTCTGTGCCACACATCTATAGATATGATGATGTTGAAACATATGTGTTTTCTCTGTGTATTGTTCAATATGCAGGTGACTACAGTAAAATGGGGAGGAGGAGGAGGAGGAGGAGGAGGGAGGAGGAGGAGGTGGTGGAGGAAGAGGGTGATTTTGACATCACAGTGCCAATGAGTCTGTTGGAGGATGAACCTGCGGTCTCAGGGGGCAGCACAAGTGCTGTCGATGAGCCCATAGAGCCACCTGTACCCAGTATATCACCACTAGGGGCAGCATCAAGGGAGAACATCCAAGGACCCAGGCCGCAAGTATACACCGATAGTCCTGACCCTCAGATGATGATGGCGGAGTTAAGGTCCCATGGCGCATCTGCACGTCGCGATGCTGAAGGTGGGTGACAAACGACAGTCATAATTTCAAAACAAAAACCAATAGTCACTAGTTGGTGTTTGTGTGGGTGAATGTTGCAACATAACCACCACAGATATCACATGTATGGCTCATGTTGTTGGGATATTGTTTCTGTAAAGAACGGTGTGGGGTATAATATATGGTGTTATTATGTCGCACAACAGAATCACCTAAGGTCAGGTGACACCCACAGATGCAGGCCTAAGAGGAATGTTGTATAAGGGCCACCATGTTGTTGTTCTGAGAAAGATCAAAACTTGCCCTTGCAGCAGTCTACCTCATTGCAGACACCCAGATGTCTGGTAAACCACAGGATGACAACTACATGATAGTTAAAGAAACAAATATACCATATATAAAACAATGCAACCCTCCTCTGTGATGTAACAGCACAAAGGACTTCATTCCCCACAGTCTGCATCTGCAGGTGTCACAATACATAGCATTATGGAGAGAGGTGTGAAAATATGTCAGGTCAACCATAGATAAGGATCTACAGAGGGGTCTCAAACGTACAGAATGAACATGTTGGCTTGTTTGGAGAAGGACATCCCTCAATTTCCCCTGTACATAAAGACATAACATAGACTGTAATCCAGACAGAAAAGGAAACACCATGTCCCCTTACTGTAACGACAACAATCCATCAACAGATTGCATAGGCTGTGAGCATGTGTGTCCCAGTTAAATTGTGGGCCTATGTCCCCATACCGTGTGATGGTCCCCATTATCATAAGTGTCATACTTGCAATATGTGTTGTATGCAACCATACAGTAATGAAACATGTCTATTTCTCAACAAATGGTTAAAGAAGGACTAAAACCCTTAACAATTACTGTGCTGCAAACAAAACCTAAACACATATGAGTAACTACAACAAAAGCTTGCCATGTTGAGACCATATCATACACCACGTATCCACACAACATGACCAGAATTGGCACATCCACCCTACCCCTCCTTTCCAAATGCAAACATTAGAGCATTACACAAAGACCTCACATAACATACTGGTGGATGATAGCAATTGTCAAGCCCAATGAGGGAATAACATAAACTAAAGACCTCATCTCCTTTTACGAAATAACCAGATACATCATCGTACAGCAAACAACCAAAGAAAAATAAAACCTAGTCAAAAGTGTTATTGGAGCCACAAAAGGCAACCAGGGAATTTGACACAACACTGTATAAGTTCTACTATTAGTACAATGGCCAGTGGGTAGATATAAATATCTGACCAATCAGTACAGTGATACATACATTATCCCTTGCAGCAAGGTAAAAAAAACATACTGAAGCTCAGCCTGTAAGGATCCATATGCTATGTCAAATGAGAAAGCGGAAAACATATGTTGTCTAGTTGTTGTGACTGTTTTCCAAGTCCTAATTGCTGCATCCACGGTCACAGTGCCTGTTCATGAGTTCTGCTCACTCACCATTGTCTGATGTTTATGTGTTCAAAGCTCTATTGTACTGTTTTATCCACTCTACATTGTCACATTTGATTTAACATAACCATCTTTTCCTTGTAGTAGGTCTCTCACATCCCACACTATCATGACGTTTCAGCATGCAATGTCTATCCTCAACTACACTCCACATAAGCAGCTATGTTCATAAGGTATCACCCACTCCCACAAAACACGTAAATGCTTTCACGGGATTAACGTCTGTCAGCACCATCACATTCTAGTCATTCCCCAACATCAGCTCCCGTAACATTTTGTACACCACCAAGCATACAAATCAGTTTAGTCCTTGCACCAGGCAATTCCAAGGACCAGCACATTCATCCGGATAATGTGTACATCCCCACATTCAGCCCTTCTACTGACAATGTAACCCATCAGACCATACATTGTCATGTCATAAAACAATCATTAGGTCAGGTCAAACCTGATTTGCCGTCACACTGTCGGACCCAAAAATAACGCATCCCATGAGGCTACATCCAGTACAAACATCTCATGGAGACTAGCAAATCCCATAAACACATAACACACAGTTCCTATCATAACATGCCCCAACAGCTCATGTGCATCTCTATGCCACATACTGCAAACCCTAGACCCATACCTGACCCGCCATCCCACACCTCCTAACTGTTGTCAATCAGCGATGGTCGGTTGACGGTGTCCACCCCCCACAAATGCCCCCGTACCCCCGACACACTCACTAACAACACATATCCTGTCCTACCCCAAAAAAACCCACAGCCCTACACACTTAACGTCATGACCAGAACCCCACCATTGGCTATGTGATGTGTTGCACAAATCCACTGCTTTATTGTGATGTTGTTGTAGCTGTAGCAGAAAGGAGTGTCTGAGGGGGGTGGGAGGAAAAAAAGCCCCCTGCCTGCTGGTCCCCTCTGCAGAGCCACACATCATGGACAGGGAACATTGTCTGCATTGCGTCTCCCTTAAGGCAGCATGCCTACTGACACGCTAGCCATCACACCCCTGTGTCCAAAGAAGCCAAGACGACAGTTACCAAAAGCACATGTGGCCTAAACAGCAACAGAAGGTAGACACTATCCCTTTACAGATAATAAAATACTTGCACACATGATAGGAAAACAGGGGCGACCTAGACAACACTCCATTCTGTCATTGCTGGTGCAGCAACGGCATTAGCCAGATTCTCAAATCCTTTTCAGACGGGTGCTGAAATCCGCAATGTTCCTTTACGTGCAAACCCCTGGAAGAGCATGACCATTGCAAATGCACACGTGATCAAAGGTATGCTTGGACCTGTATTGGATTGACACACGTTAAGCACATAGCTGAGCAAACTACCTATGTGTGTTTCCTATACATACACAACCCCCCGTTCAAACACCTGATGGATATTGAAATCAGACATATAACCCGCCAACTCAGGCTATCACTGACCTTCACCAGTCAGTAGCGCAGATGTGCTTCCCTCACTACCCATATCCCGTCACTATTTTCCAGGTTGTTGCCCACCACTGATGGCCTCCTATGTTGCTTCCCTTGCTTTGTCTGAACCCTACAGATCTTTTCCAAAGTGTACAAGATCTGATCCCCAAGCCCTCATTACTGGTACACAAGGTGCACATGAAACTCTCACGTGTCACACACACGTGACGCAGTGGCAACAGCAGAAGCCATGGAAACGATACTGACCCTCTGGTTAGTTCAGGTACTGCAAGAAAAGGACAGAGTTTTCCACTCTCAGCATAAATTACAGGCAACCAATCAGCTCACCTCAGGGGAGGAGAGAAGCAGAGCTGTGGATTGGGCACGCCCTAGTAGGAGGCGGGCTTCCCAGAGCAGGGACCCCTTGTTAAGTAGAGAGAGGGAAGACACAGAAAGATTGAGATGGAGAATCGGAACAGGAAGAGGAAAGGGAATGAGAAGGAATGGAGAAGTGAGCACTACAAACGGATGAGAAGGAAAAGGTGGTTTGAATCCACAAGAAGAGAAGGCAAAAGGCA